>JAJJWX010003864.1:600000-1135620 GCA_023529315.1 Papaver bracteatum | reverse complement strand
TCTCAAACATAATATGCAGCAGTGAAGAAAGAAATTTTCAGTAGTGCAGTTTACTCCAATATCTCACTTCATTGGACATTTTAGACTCGAGGTCCATAAGCATACAACCTTTTAACCTGCCGATGGAAATGCTTAACTTCGTCTTAAATTAACATCTTTTCGCCAAAATGAAAAAAGATAAACTAGGGAGCTTAGAATCCATTTAAATTGATAACTAGGATAGATCATAGATGAACATGATATATGCAGCAAAAGCAAACCATAGAAAGGTAATTTTGAAATGAGAAACAAACGAACTAGTTGCCGTCAGTATTGCATGAACAAAAATTTGAGCCCTGCCCATATTGAGTCCACTTATGTGCCCTAACATTTTATAGTCCAATTAAGGTGTCGATCACGACTTGTTATCGCAATGGGATTTTACTAGAAGTTACTTACTATTAGAATCCTATTATTGGGGCTTTCTATGGATGGGTTTTTGGGGGCTATTTTACTAAGTGGAGACTTAATGTTATAGAGGGAAACCAAATCAATAGGAAAGGTCAAATATATCATTTCCTATAATTATATTAAAAAAATAAATAATAATTAATCTTCTCTTCTTCTTCTTCTCTTTTCCTTCATTTCATCATGATGAAATCGTGATCATTAAAAAACTTAAATCTTTTTCTTTCTCTCTTCCATTTCTTCTCAATCACATCGTGATGAAGATGATGATCCTAAAATAAAATAAAAATCTATTACTTTTCTTTCTCTCTTCTTCTTCATCTTCTCCATTGCGTATATAGAGATGATAGAGAAAAACAAAAACTAAGAAAACCCACCATTTATTTTTACTTTTGATCGACTTAAAAATTCAATTCGATTAAGTTGAGAATTTTTTTCTTTCTGAAACTAGATAACGGCTGGGAGTTCACGCTTTCCCAACCGTGAATCCTGTATTACGGTTGGGAAAATACTTGTTTCCCAACAGTGAACCCTGAACCTACCTATACGGTTGGGAAAGTAAGAGCTCCCAACCGTAAAAGAGTGTCTGCGACTAGATTTTCCTAGTCGTAAGCTATTCTGATAATCACATACAAAAATATATAAACATAGGTCTAATTTCGGTTAGGTTTTCCCGCCAAAAATACTTACTTTCGGCTAGGTTCCCCAGCCATAACTTGAATTTTCGGCTTGGAAAACCTAGCTGTAACTGTTTCTGATACTTACAAAAAATAGTAGGAAAAAAATCGGTTGGGAGTTCTTGTCGACCCAAATGAAAGTAATCTACGGCTGGGAAATCTTCAATTCCGAGTCGTAAATTACTAATTTCGTCTGGGTCGACAAATTTACCCAGCCGTAACAGCAGAAAATTCTGGATTTTTTTATTCAGATTTTTGACGGATTTGAATTGATGAAATTGATGTTGGGAGTTGATTATAAGGTTATCTTGAGTTTTGTGATAAGGGTTTCATCATTTTTCTTCAAAAAAAATCAAAAACATTTCACCAAAATCACCATTTTTCCTTCTTCAAAACTCAAAAAGATTAATTTTTGATTTACAAAAGTTTAATGTTTTGATTAGTCTAATCATTCACTAAGACTGATTGGTTAGCTTAATCAATTTAATTAGCACTGATCAAATTTAGGGTAGATTAGACATTTCAAAAAAATGATGGATAAGGGGGCTATGGGTTGTTATTTCATGACCCCAAATAGCCCCAAAAACCCATCCGTGGAGAGCCCCAATAATAGGATTCTACTATTATGCTTTTTCTTTAGTTGTCTTCATCGTTGGACCCTAGTTAGCAAGTCGGGATTCGGCATACGTATTTTAACGAATAAACGTACATGTATTATTCGGATTTGTAAAAATCAAATTCGGTCAACTATCCGGTCTTTGGTTCGTGGTTCGGCAGTAGTACGGAACGGTATACGTACGTGTATAATTCATTTTCCAGATATCAGTTCGGCCTCCAAAATTCGGCAGACATATATAATAAATTAATACTCTATCTGTTCCACTTTAGTTGTTGTTTTAGGAGTTCACACGAGATTAAAAAAATAGAGAGATATATATAAGTTTTTATGTATACCCTTGAGAAAATCTTCAAACATTAATTGCTATTAGTGTAATTGAAAATAAATTTATTGTTCCAAGACAAAATATTAGGGTAATGTTGGTAGTTTTGTGGGAAAAATATGAAAACTATCAAGTAATGTGGAACAAAAAAATAACCCTAATCACTCGTCTAAAGTGGAACGGAGAGAGTAAATATTTATAGCTATAAATGACTAATTTATGGTTTATATGGTGGTAAATATATTTTAATATGAAGTAAAAATGCATTATATAAAAAATATATGAAGTAATTAACAAAACCAGCGCTTGGCACAATGGTTTGGGTTACACTCAGTGAACATTATACTTAGGTTCGATTCCTACTCTACTCAAACATTTTTTTAGTATTAACTAATATAAAAAATCTCCTGAATGAATTTTCCTTTTAGTACAGCCAGAAAAACCGCGAACACAGGTCGTAGTTGCATTCGAACGCATTTGGTACGGGTAAAATTCGGATTCAGAACTATTCGCGTATAATTCGCGAATAGTTCGACGAATTGCTAACTAGGCGTTGGACTACTCTAATTTTATTTAAATATAAAATTTCTAAAATTTTAAGAAAATAAACACTTTCAGTTGGTTCTTTTTCTCCCAAATATATCTACAACATTTGTTTTTGTGGAAAAGGAGTGCAACCACATTATTGTTTTTCGTTAAAGAAGACAGACGTCAACACCTGAAGACTGAAGTCATCAAGGGTCTTTTTTTTGTGTGAATAGATTCATCAAGAGTCTAGTTTACAAATTCTCTTTGAATATTTTCGTTGGCGCTCAGTTTCATTCGAAACATATTCGGGTATCCGATCGAACAGTGGGTTTGAGACTTTGAGTCCCAAATCGGAAAGCAAGATCGAAAAGAAATTCTTATGCAACATAAAAATCGGCTCTATTACTCGAACATCATATAAGGGGGTGGGCTCGCCTAACGGTGGGATTTGAAATAAAAATATTGTCCCCTATATGAAATTTACTCGTATAGAGTCATATGCCTGTTTGAAACAGTATGAGATTTGATGATCCTAACGGTGGGATTTGAAACAGTATAAGATTTCATCTGTTCCCATAATTGTTTATAGAAGGAAATATTAATAAAAAGAAAAATAAAACGGACGGAAAAAATAGAAGAGGAAAATCTGTTGGAAAAAATTACCGGGCTGCAATGGAGATGAAACACAAACAGACTGTGGTTGTACTCAAAAGCTTTCAAGGCTCTGGTGATTTCTTTTAGACAAATATTTCTACCCTTCCAACGAGTTGGCAATTGCAATGGTATGTGAAATACTGCCTTCAGGATACAGTGAAAGCCCTACAACCGAAAATTGGATTCAAGGTTTGCACCCCTTGACCCAATCAAGAACACATGAAAAGAAGGTTCTGATGATGCTTTAGAAGAAGAGAAAACAGAGAAAGGGTTTTCCAAGAGATGATTTCGAAATGGGTTTGGGAGATGCTACTTATAGGAGTTTTGCATCTGTTGGGAAAAGACATGTCTTTTCACCAACAGTTTCTCTTCACAAAGAGATGCGTCTCTTCATCAACATCCACTGTGTCTGTTGAATTTAGAATTTTCTGGAAACGTTTTCCAACTGTCCAAACAATTGCATATCCAAAAATTCTTCCGGACCGTTTTCTTCACCCCTTCAAAGTTGAAAATATTCCAACATTCTCCCTTATTTTCAAAACCATGAAACAAAGTTAAAAACTTTTAAAACCGGACACGGCTGCATCACCAAAGTGACTGCCTCGTGCCCGAGTGGGATCAAGCCAACGTAGTTCTAGCACAATTGAGACTAAGCATCATCGTTGAAACCAATACATAAATGATAGGTACCTTCTGGGTTTGAACCTTCACTTAGTGTAAGAAACTCAAAGCTTTATCGATATTCTATGGTGAAACTAGTCTTGAACCAAGAATCCCTTATGACAAAGCCGGAGTCTCCACACATATTGATTCCATAAGACATGTGTTCTGTAGCCAAGCACTATAAAGGCCTTGTGCTTATATCCTTATTCATGAGTCTTCTTTAGAGAACGGTCTTCTTCTCTTAGGAAACGGCCCACATTTCCATACTCATATAGGTAAGTCTCGAAGGTGTTTCTGCGAGACACCTTTTACTAATCACAGACTCATTAAGGATTTACATCCATCCTATTTTCTTGCAGAAAAACCAGCACTAACTTGAAATGGGAAGTTTTATGCTAGTGCTCCATAATCTACAACCATAACTTGTTGGTACCACATTGAACCTTGTTTATCTTTTTCAAAACATAGGTTGGGTTTCTGCTATGGGAGATCAACCTTCCTTCACAGACCTTAGTCCCATTTCATTACATTTTATTGAAGCAACTGAATATGGTAGACTCTTTGTGAATGGGTCTGCCAAATTCCTTTTTGATTCAATAAAGTTAACCGTAACCACTCCCCTCTTGAGTAGTTGCCTAACCAATTGGTGTCTGAGACTCGCATGTCTACACTTTCCATTATAAGTCTTATTAGAGACATTATAGATTGTAGCTTGATTATCACAATTAATCAAAACTCCTGGAGATGGCTTCTTCCAAAGTGGAATTTCCATAAGAAGGTCCCTAAGCCATTCTGCCTCTTTACATGCATTCGTTAAAGCTATCAATTCTGACAACATTGTTGAATCAGATATACAAGTCTGTTTCTTGGAACTCCAAGACACAGCAGCACCTCCTAAAGTAAAAATCCATCCAGATGTCGACTTGGACTTGGATTCTACATTGTTCCAGTTAGCATCGCTGTAACCTTCCAATACAGCGGGATAGCCTTGGTAATGCAAACCAAAATCAATTGTTCCTTTCAAGTAAGCCATAACTCTGGAAACCGCTTTCCAGTGTTCAGAACCAGGATTACTTGAAAAACGACATAACAACCCCACCGCATGGGCTATGTCCGGTCTTGTGCAATGCATAGCATACATAAGACTCCCAATGACACTGGAATACTCAAGTTGTGCATGAGTACGACCGGTGTTCTTCTTTAACTTGATAGTATGGTCTAAAGGAGTAGGTGCTGGATCGTCATCAAAGTGATCATACCTTTTGAGAAATTTCTCAATATAATGAGATTGGGTTAAAGCCAACTCATTCCCCTTTCTTAGGATCTTAATTCCCAAGATTACATCAGCCTCTCCTAAATCCTTCATATCAAAGTTAGAGCCAAGAAACTTCTTTGTTTCTTCCACCATAGATATGTCAGATCCAAAAATAAGCATATCATCAACATATAAACAGAGAATCACACATCCAGAACTATCATGCTTACTATAGATACATTTATCTGCATCATTCACCACAAAACCATATGACAAAATCACTTCGTCAAACTTCTCATGCCATTGCATGGGAGCTTGCTTCAAGCCATAAAGAGATTTAACCAACTTGCAAACCTTCTTTTCTTGGCCTGGCAATATGAAACCTTCAGGTTGTTCCATATATATCTCTTCTTCCAAATCTCCATTTAGGAAGGCAGTTTTGACATCCATTTGATGAATAATTAACTTGTGAATAGAAGCAAGTGCAATTAAACAACGAATAGATGAGATGCGAGCAACAGGAGCATATGTATCAAAGTAATCAATTCCATGTCTTTGCCTATAACCCTTAGCAACCAATCTTGCTTTAAACTTACCTTTTGTACCATCGGCATTTACTTTTCTTTTGAATACCCATTTACTTCCAATAGGCTTTACGCCTGGAGGTAAATCGCAATATATCCAAGTACCATTAGTAAGATGGGAATCTTTTTCATCATTGATAGCCTCTTTCCAAAAAACTAGCATATTTGGAACTAATAGCCTCAGCATAAGTTTTAGGGTCATCATCAACATGCGCAACATATTTGGTAATATTAAGAATTGTATTCTTATCACCTTCTACAAGATATGTTATAAAGTCTGGACCAAAGCTTGTCTCTTTTCTTGCTCTCTTACTCCTTCTAGGTTCGATATCTTCTATGGGTTCAAAATATCCTCTATGTCTTGAGTAGAATAGAATGACCATCATTCTCATTAGTCTCTTCAGATTCTAGACTAGGTAACAATGAATTCTCCGTGGGTTGCATTTGAGAACTGTTCCTATTCAGGTTCTCAAAAAATTCCACATCTACAGATTCTATAATCTCGAAAGTATCAAGGATTAAAAATCTGTAGGTGATACTATTAAGAGAGTATCCCACAAAAGCACATTTATAAGCCATGTTTCCCAATTTTGGTCTTTTAGGATCAGGCTTTCGAACATATGCCAAACAACCCCAGACTTTAAGTCTCTTCAAGTTTGGTTTCCTTTTAAACCACAACTCATAAGGAGAAACATTCTTCTTTTTCAAAGGAACCCTATTCAAAATATAACATGCAGACAACATAGCTTCACCCCACAAAGAATTAGGCAAACTAGAACTTATAAGCATGCAATTAACCATATCAATCAAAGTTCTATTTTTCCTTTCAGCCATGCCATTTTGTTGAGGTGTATAAGGTGCAGTAAATTGATGAATTAAACCATGCTCTTGACAAAAGAATTTAAATTCATTAGGAAAATACTCACCACCACGATCAGAACGTAAAATCTTAATTTTTAGTCCTAATTGTGTCTCTACTTCTGCTTTATATATTTTGAACATGTCAAAAACATCATCCTTAGATTTCATCAAATATGTGTAAGCATATCTAGTACTATCCTCTATAAAAGTGACATAATACTTATTTCCACCACGAGTGGCAGAACCATGCAAATCACCCACATCACTATGTACTAATTCAAGTAAGGAAGAATTTCGTACTACAGACTTATGGGAAATTCTAGTTATCTTTGCTTGCACACATATTTCACATTTAGAAGCATGATCAAAATTGCAATCAGAAATCAAACCTAATCGATTCATGTTTCTAAGGGAACCATAATTTACATGACCAAATCTACCATGCCATAGATTAACATAGTCAACAATATAAGCAGAACCATTATTTATTATATTAAGCTTAATCATCCCATTACAAGCATATCCTTGTCCAACAAACACACCGTTTTTGGACAATACAAACTTATTAGACTCATAAGTAATCTTGAATCCAGCCTTCATTACAAGGTCGCCGGAAACAAGGTTCTTTACAATGTCAGGGACATGTAATACATTAGTAAGAGTGACAGTCTTTCCCGAAGTAAACGAGAGTTCAACAGTGCCTTTCCCAATGACTTTGCTGTGTTGACCGTTTGCAGAGACAACTTCGTTTCCTTCTCCACTAACCGGTTCATAAGTCTTGTAAAGATTTCTATCCTTACAGATATGGACGGTTGCACCATTGTCGTACCACCATCCACTCCCAGTTTCAGCAACAAAATTGGAGGCTTGCACTACAATCACAAGATTGTCATCGACCATATTTGCCTCTTTATTTTGGTTCTGCTGTTGTTTCATTTTGAGACGACAGTCACGAGCAAAATGGCCGGGTTTGTCACAGAAGTAGCAATTGCCCTTCTTCTTACTCTTCTTGTTGGGATGATTCTTCTTCTTAAACTGGGTATCATTCTTAGGTTTCAAGGAATTTGGTGTCTCTACGCTATTCACCTTAGAATGGTTTTCAGACTGTGAACTATCCTTAAGTTCTCGTTTACGAGTCCTCTTCTATGCGAAGATGACGTTGTAAGGCCTCTAAATCATAGTCAGTCTCAAAGATGCTTAAGTTTCTTCTTATAACCATTCCAGGAAGGGGAAGACGAGAGATAATAACACCAACAATAAACGCAGGAGGAAGTTCAATTCCAGCATCCTTAAGATGATTAACAATGAGTAAAAATTCACTGACCTGGGCAATGACTGACTTCTTGTCAACCATCTTAAAATCCATGAAGTTGCAAGTCGAGAATTTCTTGTTGCTTGCCTCGAAATCTTGTATTTGTTGTCAAGCACAGTCCATAATTCCTTTGCGTCGCAATACTCCGATGTGCATTGTAAACGAAGTTTCAAGGGCATTCAAAATATGACCACGGCACATGAAATCATCTTCCTGACGCTTCTTACGTTTGTTGATCAATTCGGGAGTATCCTTGTCGACGATCTTAGAATCGCCTCCAAACCATCTTCAAGTATGTACCACAACTTGATGGTGATCAGAAAAACTTCACGATCTCTTGCCAACGAGTAAAATTTTCACCATCAAAACGTTCCAGACGAGTTAGGGTTTGGTTCATCACTTGCAGGGATTGTGCAGTAGCATTCGAAGTTGAAGATTCACCCTCCATTGCCAGAAAATTATTTGTCTAAAACTGTTGGAAAAAATTACCGGGCTGCAATGGAGATGAAACACAAACAGACTGTGGTTGTACTCAAAAGCTTTCAAGGCTCTGGTGATTTCTTTTAGACAAATATTTCTACCCTTCGTACGAGTTGGCAATTGCAATGGTATGTGAAATACTGCCTTCAGGATACAATGAAAGCCCTACAACCGGAAATTGGATTCAAGGTTTGCACCCCTTGACCCAATCAAGAACACATGAAAAGAAGGTTCTGATGATGCTTTAGAAGAAGAGAAAACAGAGAAAGGGTTTTCAAGAGATGATTTCGAAATGGGTTTGGGAGATGCTACTTATGGGGGGTTTTGCATCTGTTGGGAAAAGACATGTCTTTTCACCAACAGGTTTCTCTTCACAAAGAGATGTGTCTCTTCATCAACAGCCACTGTCTGTTGAATTTAGAATTTTCTGGAAACGTTTTCCTCAACAGGACCCCCAGGACCCCCCTTCGTAGCGCGGTTGAAAATATTCCAACAAAATCCCGTTTCTAACCTAACAAGGATCCCCAACAATCTACCATCTACATCTTTTACCTATGATTTCCTCGATTAAGCACTACACCGCGTGCCTTTTATAACATTCATGTCATAGAAAACTGAACATTGACTTTGGATTCGCGGGTTACCTAAAAAGTTCCAAGCCTGAAAATTACATGTTGGTGTTAATCATATTGCATATTAAGAGAAATAAATCGTCTTAAGAGCAATTGAGGGTTTTATTTTTCTGAGACCCTAGGATCGATTGAGGGTTTTATTTTGTTTCGTATATATAATTCATTTTTCCTGGTATCCTTTGAAGGACTTATCTTGCATTCACACAAGAAATGTGGTTGGGAACATATTCAAATTTGAAATCCTTGTAGGTCATATTATATTCAGGCAGCCACCTGACTCGATTATATATCAGGTTAATTAATCTTTTCTGTGTTTTTAGAAATTTGGTTCGAACCAAAAATACAGATTAATTAGTTAATGATATCTACTTTTATAGGTCTCTTGAGGAGTCCTTAAAAACACCAAAATTCACGTTTTAGCAGCATAATTTTTTATTTTATTTTTTTTACCTTTCTTTCCTCGATATGCAGTTAGAATTATGCTAACATAAACTCGTCTTTAAGATAGACTAGAGTTTATTTTGATGCTTCTCTTATGTAATACTCATATAGTTGAGTTGGCATCCATAAATCGTCAAAAGTTGTACTTTTTTCCTTTCATTTCAGATTTTATCCTATGTGATTTTCCTGACAAGGTTTTAATGAGACAACGTCTCGCTGACTATAAATTTTTATTAAAAATGATGATATTGTGTTCTTTTTCCTTCATTCGTTTTTTTTCCATTGGGTTTTTACTGGAAAGGTTTTAGTGAGGCAATTTATTCAACATGGTTATTTGGTGGATTCCCACCATTAGGTCATTTTGTTAGACCATATCAACTTAACCATCTCCTATGAATTCAGATATCATTCTAACCCATATATGGTATGATCACAAAAAAAAATCGTCCATGGTACTGTAATACTACATATTGGCACTTTGTTTAAGAGACTACATCAACCACTTTTGGAAATCATATTCGAGAAAGTAGCAATCTAAGACACAAGTCCACAATGTATTTAAAGAATCATGAAGACTCGAGAAAACTACCATTACAAGACTAACACAAAAAAAGACTTGAAGATTTGCAAGCCAATATTTAACAAAAGTAATTATCATAGGGAGTATCAAATTAGAAGGTATTTTACTGGACTATCACGTGACGTTGTACTCTTTTCCTTCATCAAGGTTTTGTCCCACTGTTTTTCCTTGGTAAGGTTTTAATGAGCGACAATACATGTCCAACTATGTTGTAAGTTTACTCATAATTGTATTTTATTCCCCTCGATCAGGTTTTGCCCATTTCGGGATTTCCTGACAAAATTTTAACGAGGCAATTAGCTTAGACACAGTGTCATCAGGGGGGTGTTATAAACTATTATTTATTTACTAAGATGCCCCCGTGTCTAAGATTTAGGGTACACATATTTTGGGAATCAAGTCTTCTATCTATATAAATAGAGGCTCACGCCATTATAATTATACACACATTAATAGAATTCTTCCATTGTTCTTCTTTTACTTTATGTTTTCTTTTTTTCCTTTTTCCGTATTACAAGAAATTCTAATTATTTTTTCTTCAAAACCTGAATTTAAAACTTTCAAATCACCCTCCTCCAAAGCTCTTCCATAAGCCTTCACTAATTTTCGAATTAATTATGTGACCAAAAAAAAAAGAAAATCCATCATCTCCTCACCAAAATATAAACCCTAAATATTAATTGAAATAGAAAAAGGGGATATAAACATAAATTATTGAGATAATTTTCCTGTCAACGATTAAAACTAAAAAGGTACAAGAGATTCTTAAAGCAAAAGGAAAAACATTTTTCTGGTGAAAACTAGATAAATAAATCCCAAGATATTAATTAACGAGTTTAAAGAGATTCATAAATAAGTCCCAAAATTATTTGTGTGCTTTCATCATTAAGTACTATATATATATATATATATATATATTAAATACCCCATCCCCATATGTCAAACTTAGTTTTTCGATGCCCCTGAGCCTAGTTGCCCTGAAGTGGGCCTTTCCATAATTACCATATGGGGCCGGCCCTGAGGGAAGTGCAATTGTTTCTATCGAATATTTGGTGGCTTCATGGTGGATGGTGCAGGACAATAATTATACATTCAATATGAGATTGTGTATGCGGAGGGCTATATGGAGACGTAAAAATTAACTGGTCTTTTAGGATAACCCAATCGATTTGCAATCTATCATCAGTCATGGGTTCTATTGATTCAACATATTTTTTTATCATGAGGAATAATATGAGTTTCAGGGTCACTCTCCATGGGTAATGGGTATGATGGAGGTAATAGAAATCAACAATTGTATCCCATTTCATATGATATAATGTGGATGCCGCTTGGAAGTGTTATGGTTCTAGTTGTGCTAGATAGTTTAGGCGTACCCAAATAGGTCCCGGAGCCCCAAGACTGTAAAAGCATAAACTTTTGTTTTGGCAACCTTCCTTATGCTGAAATGAAGTACAACGTTGTCAGAAGAAAAAAAAGAAAAATCCATAATTACCATTTTCTATTTCTATCATTTGCGTCACGGATCATATGGATGTAAATATGCAACTCAAACTACTCAATTATTGTTCTAGCTATGACTTGATATGGACAAATGTCACAATATTTACCAAAACTGTCTCATATTTGCAAATGAGAGATTTCCGTTTACATAATATGTATTAAACAGATTTGACAAAACATAATAATTACGGGAGAAAAAATCATGGAATGTCAGCATCCCTTATGAATAGGATTTGTTATCGTATCATAGGTGTCGGTCCATGCCCATCTAGCCGGACCATTCATCGATGAAGATGATCCGGAAAGATCTATTAGCCGGCATCAAACCTAGATCGACATACCTAAAAGGGTATACTAGATGTATCATTTGTAACTTAAAGACATTAGTTTCCTTCAATATCTCACCTAGTTTCATTCCTATATGATGCAAGTGTTAACTAAGCCAGTTGACTGACCTACTCTAATTGGCTACATTTGCATAAAATATAAACGACATGGATTTCGGGAAATAGAATTCATACAACTAACAAATAATCAATGAAATATTTATAAACCACAAAAAAAAAACATGGAAATGTGATGGTGAATTAGAAATGGAAAACAAGAAGATTTCATAAAAATGTGATTTTGAATGGAAAATAGATGAACAACTCAGGTTCTTTGTTGCATGAATTGTTTATGAGCATATGAATGATGTTCATCCATCCACTACAACTTCATTTACTTCTTTGTGACCTAGGTAGCTAGCTAGTTCATCCCAAAATTGTAAATGCTAAATCTAAGTGTCATTGTATATTGCTACGTTGGCAATTTTGTAATAATCTTTGGTTGTTATATGTTTTCTTTTCATCAATCAAAATCTCCGTATAGGTATTATTGTTCCAAAATTCTATTTTTTATCAATGAATTATGATGTCTATACCCTAAAATATTTTTTTTTATCATTTTTCTCGTCGGTTTACTCTACAAAAAATTGATGACAAATCTTCGGCTTTGAAAGAAGCAAAAAAAGGTGATGGATTGTAGAAAAATTTGGAAATATTATTAAGGAATTAATAATCCAGGATGGGAAAAGAACTAAATACTAAATTGAGTTAGCGTTAAGTCATATGGGAAATCTGTTAGAGCATTGTTCGGTCGAAATCACAAGTGTTACTATCTCAAGTTTGTTGTTAAATTTAGTTGTCAAAACTATATCTTGATTTCTAGTCTACAATTAGTTAAGTCCAGGATTAAGATATAAATGTAGTTGAGAAACATTGGATCACAAAAGTCATCATTGCATTCTAAAGTTTGAAGGAGAAGATCAACCGAATATTTTGGAGAACTTCATAAACAAAATGTAAGTAACGACTGAACTACCTATTTCTCAAGTTATATTCATCTTCATATCTATGAGACGATGTCGCGTAACTAATTAGACTATTATGCATATAAAATAATTTCGAGTCAAGTTTATCTTGATAAATAGTTCTAGAAATATAATGACAAAGCTGAATAAACATTTGTTCATACTTGACGAATTTTGGTTAAGGACAATTTTTTGTTCGCAATCAAAATCATGATTCAAATTTTATCGTTCGAAAATAGCCTGGAACAATCATTAATGTTATTCGGGAATGTTTTGAATCAATTTAGAGAGAAATATAGAACTACTATAGATATTCGGAGATAAGACGGTGTTATCAGTCTTACAAACTGGGAAAACTGTTATAGGTCTTAAGCCATATTACATGTACTCGTAAACGTAGTGGAGTAGATATATGTCGACTTGCAGATTTGTGGTACGCATATCCTTATGCACGTGTATGCATACCCGTATGCAAACCGAAAAGGAATGCATAAACGATTTGGTATCCATATCGGTACACATACCAGAAAAGTTATGAGTTCCGGAACTCGATTTCTGTGTCCATATCGGTACGCATACTAAAATAGTATTATGGACTCCGGAACCGGGTATAGTCTTAAGGTACACATACCGTTACTCATGCCTAAACAGTTATGTGAACTCTAGAACTCGGTTGTGATTATAAGTTCACAAACTAGTACATGTATTAATTGTGACTGACCTGACTCACAAACGGCTATGGTAGTTGTATTTCGTACATCTACTAACCATGTCGATTATTTTCAAATGCGATAAAATTATTTCTACAAGATAATTAACATTTGGTCAATTTTTTAAAACCTCTAGGTTTATATGATCACATGATTGTGACTCAAGTTTAATGTCTTAAGTGTTTATAAAAATGAATATTAAGCTTATAAGTTCAAACCAGATAGTTTCGGCCAACCGCCTTAACCATAGTCTTTATACATGTTCGGTTATGGTTTCACCTAACTAGAGTGTATATCTTGTTTATTTAAATCATATTCAAAGATTCATATAACGGTGGATATTGATTGCTTGGTTCCAAATCTATTTTAGCTTAAACCTAAAGCAACTTATGCTTTGAATGTCTATAAAAGCGGAACTACAAGCAACTGGGATCTTTGAATCTCGACACTACTTTTGGTGTATCATAGTTGTAACTAGAATCGTCCTATTCCTAACCCTTTTTAGGGTTTAGCGACTACAAATATTTCATAGGAATTCGTGAAGCCATGTCCGTTTATGTTTTATCTTGATAGCTCGAGTATCCTGACTTGATCGACTGTTGAGCTGCTTACTCGATCAAGGTAGATAGAAATCATCAAAGTTATCTTCGTCTCAAACTTTTTCGCAAGTTTTATACCTGTGAGGTGAATAATAATATAGGTTTCACTTAGGGTTTCATAAGTCCGGATTTTGAGGTTAGCTAGACTCTGTCTATTGTTATCAGTTTCCATCACCTAGATCAAACTTTTTGATCATAAAGGAAATCACATATAAGCATAATATGTGGGAGGAAGATTGGTTTATAGTCTTCATTTGATTTGAAGCAACTCTTAGTTGGTGCAACGTCATCTAAGGGAATCAATTGTGTGGAGTCCTGCTTGGATTCAAGAGGCGTAAGGATCGCGACTGTACCTTAATCAGTGAGAGACTTATTAAAGGCTCAACTACATTCCATTCCAAAGTTAATTGGTAGTAGTCTAGTGTCTTTAGCGGCTTAATACAATTTGGTGTTCAATCTAAACTAGGCCCGGGGTTTTTTCTTCATTTACGGTTTCGTGATTAACAAAATGAATATTAAGCTTATAAGTTCAAACCAGATAGTTTCAGCCAACCCACCTTGAACATAGTCTTTATACATGGTTCGGTTATGGTTTCACCTAGATAACCATAGTGTATATCTTGTTTATGTAAATAATATTCAAAGATTCATCTAATGGTGGATATTGATTGCTTGGTTCCAAATCTATCTTAGCTTAAACTAAAGCAACATATGCTTTGAATGTCTATAAAAGGATAACTTCAAGCAACTGGGATCTTTGAATCTTGACACTACTTTTTGGTGTGTCCTAGTTGTAACTAGAGTCGTCCTCTTCCTAACCCTTTTTAGGTTTAGCGGATCAAAAATTTCATAAGGATTCGTGAATTCATGTTGGTTAATTTTTTATCTTGATAACTCGAGTATCCGAAATTTCATCGATTGTTGAGCTGCTCACTCGATCAAAGTTCTCTTTGTCTCAAACTTTTTCACAAGTTTTATACCTGTGAGGTGAATAATAATATAGGTTTCACTTCGGGTTTCATAAGTCTGAATTTTGAAGTTAGCTAGACTCTATCTATTGTTATCAGTTTCCATCACCTTGATCAAACTTTTTGATCGTAAAGGAAATCACATATAAGCTTAATACGTGGGAGGAAGATTTGTTTAGATTCTTCACTTGAGTTGAAGCAAATCTTAGTTGGTGTAACGTCAGCTAAGGGAATCAATTGCACGGAGTCCTGCTTGGATTCAAGAGGAGTAATGATCGCGACTGTACCTTAATCAGTGGGAGACTTATTAAAGGCTCAATTACATTCCAATCCAAAGTTAATTGGTAGTAGTCTAGTGTCTGTAGCGGCTTAATACAATTTGGTGTTCAATATGAACTAGGCCCCGGGGTTTTTCTGCATTTGCGGTTTCCTCGTTAACAAAACTTCTGGTGTCCGTGTTATTTATTTTACGCATTATATTGTTTATCTTTAAATTAAAATATCACAAGTTGTGAGTTAACCAATCATAGAAGATACATCTGACCTTGTTTTTTGGATACAAATTAATTGATTTTTTACATTGGTCCTTGGTACCGTCCAAGTAATCTCGTTGTAATTAGGTTCACTGATTCAATTTTGTAAACGTTCTAATTACAATAGAGATAGAGAGAGATAACTCTACATATTATTTCTTGATTGAGTTGAACTCTCAGAGTCGTATTGAGTTTTTCCATACAAATTACCTAAGAAGAAATTGGTGGTGTATTTTGATACCCTGCATTTTCAAAATCTCATTGTGGTTTTAAAAATTAGGAATATGTTACAAATTTAAAAAGTAAATAAAACTAGCCCCTTTACTAAAGGCAAGACTAACCCCAGCAGGGCGGATACTAAAGGGAAATAGTGATGCACCAAAAGCCTTCCCCACACAACCATGTATGTTGCAGCCTAGCTGGTGAACTTTCTTTTTTCCTATTTTTTTTTACTCTTGTCATCCTTTGGTTTACGTCAACATTCACTTTCGAAAATGTAATTTTTTTTCCCAAAAATACAATCACAAAAAACCAAATTGAATATTGTTTATGGTTAGATTATATAACCACTGTAATCATGCAAGCTCACGTCTTATATGCTAATTTGTAAGTTTTCTTTATTGTTACTTGATCTTTCACGGATATTGAGCGCCAACCAAAAGATATGGAACGAGGTAACATAAAAGTTGTATGTACATATATACTAATACGAGGCAATTCACCATACATAATTACACACGGGAAAACGAGCGGAGAACACTTGAGACAAAATATAAATAAGATAAGATGACTTGGTTTTTGGTGAATCCAATTTACATGAGATCACTAGTGACAAATAGTAATAAGTCATTCTCAATCGTAATATTGTTGGCCAATATACCTAATAAGACAAAATTCGGGTCATTATAAAGTAAAAAGACAACACTCCTTAATCAGTTATTTTCAAAATGTCTAATCTTTCCTTGTTTAATTAACATTAATAAATTGTTATCCTTTATTTTTGATGGTCATGATATTTAGAATAGTCCGTGAAAATATTTTTCTCATACGCTTTACAAATTTTATTTTAAACGAATGTTGAGCTAAATAAACAAAACAAAACAAAAATAGAAATGCATTTCATTATGGTTATTCTAAGCAATCAAGTTACATAATCTAAATACACGAAAAATTATTCGGAAAATCTGTTCCCACATCTAAATCCTACAAGAATGTATAAATGATTGTAATTTTAAGTTTAAGAAATCTAAGGTATATTCATCATTAACCTTTATCCCCGAATGAAATCAGTTTTCTCCAATATCTCACTTGATAATTTTTTGTTTGAGTTCTATATTGATGCTAATTTTTAACCAGTTACGTCAGTTTTCTAAAAGTAAATTATATAGATGCTAGATTTTGGAAATCAAAATTCTTTGAAACTACTCCATGATAAAAACGTGATGTTGAATGGAAAAGAGATAAACCACTCAACGCTAGGTTCTTGCATGAACTATGTACGAGCATGATAAAATATCTATGATGTTCGATCATCTACTACTACACTCTCATTTCATATGCAACAGTCATTTTCTAGTTGATTCCAAAATTCGCAAATGTTATGTCTATGTGTGTGGATAGACTGGCCTTTCTAATTATCTTAAATACGCTCTTGTAATTATGTGTGGCTAGACTAACCCTTGTAATTATCTTAAATACGCTCTAACGAAATGAATCAATTCAATTGACGGGTTTTTTTCTAGCTCATATGTATGAAATAGAAATCTAGTTATAAGTAGTAATGTTGTGTGTACTATGATTCTTTTTAAATTAATTACAAAGTCCAGAATATATTTTAATTAAAAATGAGGTTACTTTACAAAAGTCAATGATGAAATTTTTGTTTTAGGAGGAGAAAACTTATGAGAAATTGGAGTAAACTGAGAAAAAATTATTAGTGAACCTTTTTATTTTTTGAGCATTTTAAATTAAGAAGTTCTAGTTTCTGGTACCTTAATAATTCAGGTGGAAATAATCCACATTGAAAGAAGAAACAAAAGGAAGTACATGACATCTGTTTTCACAGCAAAGTGATAATGCAAGATAATAGGTTTTTGGGTTGCTAAATGATTGAAATTGGTTCTTGATCTATATTGAAGAGAATGTTATCGAGCCAAATATTTGATTTTGGTAAACTACATAGAGCAGGAACATCTATCATGGTTCTGTAATTTGTTGGATATGTATGATTTTGTACAGTCTCATGAATTTCTCTTATAAGCATCCCACTTTAATTTTATGGAACGGGATCTATTAACAAAAGAGTTTGACAAAAATATTTAACAAAACATAATACCTATAGGATGTCATTTAATGACCGCTAATATTTTCGATGACATGGAATACAATTTTGTTTTAGGATGTGTTTGGGTTAATAACTTATGACCAAGCTAGGAATACGGGAAAGATAATACAACGGAAAATCTTTAGTTAAATCGTGATGAAATCTCGGGATCTTGAATAACTTACTGAATTGAGTAGCGCGGGGTCAAGTATTAAATGGTGGTGAAAATATTTTTAGAGCCTCGATCAAATTTAGGGTTTGAAAAAACGTTTTGATCAACGGTGAAGAATGATAGCATAATTAGTCTTTCATTGTTTTATTTAGAAGGAAATTGGTGATGGTGGCGAAAGGTATGTCAATGGTGCCTAGTCGACTGTTTCTCTTCAAACTTCATTGTAGGCTATCAAACAACTATAGTGGTGCTTAATCACAATGAATATCTTGGCTCCACTCACCTCACAAACTTCATTGTAGGATTATGATATGAATACAACTTTCCATAGAAAATAAGAATTTAATCAACAGAGAAAAGCACTTAGAGAAGCTAATTGATATTCAGTTTTTGTTTGCATTCTCAAAGTAATATCCCAAACACAAATCAAAACTAATTCATGTGCCATGTCATCAAATATAGTAACCATTAGATACAAATTATCTGACGGTGATTAAGTTTTTTTCAAAATCTTTTGTTAAAATCTTTTGTCAGTCGATCCCAACCCTAATTTTATTCATTTGTTTTTTAAAGTTTAGAAGTCATATGCTTAGTGAACATTTTTTTCTCTCTTGCGGTATGCATGTTACTTTATTTCAACATTTCCTTTCGAAAATGGTTTCTGTACTGATATTTCTGTTAAATTTGGTTCCCTTGTAATAGAGGGGTTGGATGAAGGCCATTAAACACCACATACGACAATTGTTGGAAAAACTGATCAACGCAGGTTTATTGATTTTCAACACCACTTTTTAGGGATGTAATGAAGATTGAACATATGTCCTCATATGCAAACGGACATATCATTGTACAAAACTTCTTTAACTATATTTACCATAAGAAACAATCCGACATATCTAGAATTGATTCTTATACACTGGAAATCAAAGAAACAACGGGAACAAAAAAATAGATTTTCAAGATGAGAAAAAACATACTTTCAAAATTAGGTAGACATAATTTTCTAACGATATTACAATTCTCGTAAATTACCACGCTTCAGCAATTGTAATGGTGAGAGTTCAATTTGTATAGCTTACCATGTAAATAACATTTGAAGCTTTGCTTGTGATCAAATGGATTCACATTTTATCAGAATTCAATGCTAATATTTTCTTCATCAATGATATTTTCATTTTTTATCTCTATTTACCAAGTTTGAGAAACATCGCAAATTGATCATCATGATATCTATACTTTGATCTAAGTATATGATACTAAAATTAAAATTAAAATATTTTATTTTCTGTGTGCTTGACATCACCAATCAAAATAGTAGCGAGGTAGGTCACACATTTAGTCAGATGCGGCACTAACTAAAATATATGGGAAAACTTGCAATTTTTAGAGAATTAGAGTACACAAGAAGCCTGTTATAGATGAAAGTAGAAGTATCAACCACCAAAAAAATTGTAGACTCAACCATTATGTTTCATTACATATGACACTCAAAATAAATAAAGCACATATGATTACCAAAGAGATATCTAACATCAACATTCTCAAGATCACTACCTAGATAGCACTTTCTTGGGCGATTGTGCGATGACACCAGCCATTCTTCTTGACATATAAGGCTAATCCCTATGGTCTTCTAATCTAGTAGCTAGATTGGCCATCCGCGTCAGCTAGGGCAACCTCCTAAGTCCTATGGTATTTATAATCTAGCAGTGAAACGTTGTATCAAACAACGTTGAACGCTGAACCAAACACCGTCACATGATTTTATTTTTCAAACAACTAATTATTACCATTTCTCTCTCCCTTTTTTTTTCATTTTTTCTCCCTTTTTTTCCTCTCTCTCCATCACGTTCTCCCTCTTTTTCCTCTCTCTCCCCCTCTTTTTCCTCTCTCTCCATCACATTTTCACTAAACATTTAGTAAAAAGTATAGGCGCCGAATGGTTCAGCGTTAAAGTTACTTTTTGAGCGCAGAATAGTTCAACGTTTCAATCTCGTTGCTAGTTGAATTGCGAGCAAATGCTAGGAGAGAGAAGTAGAGAGGAGTAGTGTTAACTTTTTTCCCACACTTTTTTCAACCTGGAGATGCAAATACTGACTAAATAGGTATAGTTCAAAGCATAACTCTGAGGGAAGTGAGGATTATGTTTAGTGCATAAAAACAAAATTCTATTTTGGGTTAATTTGTGAACCAGTATACTGTTAACTTTTTTGGTGTTGGGAATATTTATGGGTATGAAATCAATTTGTGTTCTCCTGGTTTGTGTCATGATGGCTATAATAAAGTTTAATTAGTAATTGTTTAATGAATCAAAGCACTGCTTTCTTAGGATGAGATTAAGATAAGGAGGTCCTTAGGATTAGAAATAGGGGTTGTAAGTTACTCAGGCATATAGACACATAAGAGTAAAGAAAGTAAAATAGGATTATAGAGAGAGACATACTAGAACCAAATAGAGAATTGAGTAGAGGATTAACCCAGCAACTCACCTATGAAATACCGAAGCCTAAATTCCTCAAGTAGAAATGAAGAACTTGTAGAAGAATTTGTAGAATTATGCCATTGAAGGTTAACTGAAGCCAAAGGATTGAGCATGTGTCTAATGGGAAGGTGCAATAGATCCAATTACTCCTTAATATTATCTTCTGGGAACCAAACCTTATAGGATTGCAATCTTCATGAATGACAAGAACATGAAATCTTGTATTAGTGACATGAAGTTTGTTGCAAATTGAAATCTTGTATCTTCATGTGGATACCGCTTGGATGAGTATGTTGTAGGTAATTGAAATCAACAGCCGTACCCCCCTTCATCAATATAATAAAGTTAAATGTGGATACCACTTGGATGAGTTTTGGTTTTATTTGTGCTATGATGGCTAGAAATAGTTCCGGAAAGTTTGTGTATCCAAACAGATTTTGCCGATTCCCACAGCCCTATAACTGTAAGAAGCATTAAGATCTGTTTTGGAAATCTCCCTTACAGCTGAAATGAAGTCCATCATGACAATAAAAACAGCTTGTAATCTTATGGTCTTGTAACACCAATGCTTTTAAATTTATTACCTCTAGTTTTATTTGGAGCAATTGGGAAGAACTTATGGGTGAGTGATTTCCTTTGTATTTTGTAAAGGCTTTTTCTTTTTGATATAATATTTTCTTCAAAAAAAAAGAAATAATAATAAAATATATATAGATAAAACCATAATTAGCTTCCCTGGTTCTCACATTAACCTCGCGGAACATATCAATGTAATTATGCAACTCAAACTACTCAATTGTTGTTGTACTAGCCATCTTGATAGAGATAAAGCTTAAGGCTTCAGTTTTCTTCGATATCTCACTTCCTATGTTTTTTTGACACGATGCAAGTGTTAAATAAGTCGGCCTGATTAGCTAAGTTTAATTGGCTATATTAGCTAAGTTTAGTTGGCTATATTAGCGGAAAAGACAAAATACATGGATTCCGGACATTAGAATAAGAATCAACGGAATATATATACACCAAAAAAAACATGGGAATGTGATAGCCAAATAAAAAGATTTCATAAAAATGTGATTTTGAATGAAAAAGAGATGAATAACTTTATGGTTAGGTTCTTTTGTTGCATGAATTTGAATTGTGTATGAGCGTGAGAAACTATGAATGATGTTAATCCATCCACTATTATGTAGGCAACTACATTTACTTCGTGGGACCTAGGTAGCTAATTGATCCCAAAATGGTCAATGCTGAATCTAATTAAGTGTCAATTGTATATTGCTAGGCTGTCCATTGTAATCAAAATCTCGGTATAGGTACTATTGTTCCGAAATTCTCATTTTTATTAATGAATAATGAGGTCTAGAATACATTTTATTATTTTCTTCGCAGGGTTGCTCTACAAAAATCAATGACAAAATCTTTGGCTCAGAAAGAAAAAATGAGAGATTGTAATAAAATGAGAAAATGTTGTTTAGGGAATTAATGATCCACGATGAGAGAAGAATCAAAAACTGAATTGAGTTAGCTTCAAGTCATATGGGAGATTTCATTGCCGCTTCAAAGTTTTTTGAAAATTTAGAAGTCATTTCTTATAAACCTTCCTAAATTGGGGCCTATACAACTTAATTGAGGCATATAGGTACATGACAAAATAGGGTCATTAAAAAGTAAAATAAAAAGCCCCTTATCCAATTATTTTTTTAATGGCTAATTTATTCCTGATTAATTAGTGTTGATCCGGATAATTAATAGATGTTTAGTCAATTAACCCTAAAATCAACTAAGGTTAGTGTATCATCAAAAATTGAAAATTTTGATTTTGATTTTTTTTTTTTTTTTTAAGAACACCAACCAAGAATCGGTTTATGTTCACATAAGTATCAATCGATTGTAATCTCAAAAACATACGAGATATTTTTGAAACTAGCTTCTACCTGCATCGGTTTATATGGACATGAAAATCAACCGATTATCCATAATCGCTATATTGGCATGAACGTGAAACCAATTGTGGGTAAATTTTCTCTTTTTTATCTGTGAATTCTGTGTTGTTATACATCAAATAAAATCAAAATTCATTTTATACCTAAGTTAATAAAATCAAATCGAGTATGATTTCATACTCATTTTATGATCGATTATTCACCTGAAAAAATGGGTTAACGAACCCGCCACATGATACATATGTAAAAACCGATTCCTGACATTGCACAACAGGAATCGGTTTATAAGAATGCTCATGTAATCCGATTCTAACCAAAAAAAAGATACAAAAAAATTGAGAACAACAATCATTTTACTCGACACACATATAAAATCCGATTCTAACATTATACATCAACAATCGGTTTTTATAAGTGCTAATGTAATCCGATTCTGGTTCAAATTTCTCGAACCAGAATACATATCAAGGACAATCGGTCTTTGTGGGCATGAACATAAACTGTTTCTATTTTCAATCGGATCACATATACATTAACGTTAACCGATTCTGATAAACCAGGAGAATTTGATTTCAAAAATTTCAATTTTTGAGCAATTTTATATTACTAAAACCTAGTTTATAGGATTGGGTTGAGAAGAAAAGAAGAAGAATCAGTTTAAGTGGAGATGAAAATGAATTTGATTTTAGTTTTTATGATTTTACTTTTATGATTTTGATTTTGATTTTAGTTTTTAAATTTTATGATTTTAGTTTTTAATTTTATGATTAGGATTTGATGATGACAAATTAGTAGTATTAATATTTGATAGATGGTAAATTGGTATTTTCATCAAACTGAGACACCCCTTATCATTTTCTATGGGGTGGATGAAAAAATCTATAGGCCCCAATTAAGTCCTATATACCCAATATAGGAAGGCTTATAAAACTAGTCCTTTTCCGGTTCAAAAAATAAAATAAAAATAAAATAGATACTAGTCCTTTTACTCAAGGCGGGGCAGAGATCTGACATGGTTGCAAAGATCAAACAAAGGCTCACCCAAATCCAACAATATACCGTTAGACATGTCTACAGAGAAGCAAATCAAGCAGCCCGATGGCTTTAGCAAATCGGGCAAATGGATGATTGCTCCATAGGGAGACTCACGACAAAGAGTATGGGAACATACAATCCCACAATCCATCAGTTCTATTGTAATAGCAGATTCTATAGGTATTACATACCCCCGTGTAATTTCAATCTAATCTAATAAATTTCATGCTTCAAAAAAAAAAAAGGCGGGGCCAATCCCAGCAGGGCGTGTACCAAAGTGAATATACCAAATAGCGACGCACCAAGTTGGATTCCCTCTTTAACCATGTTTGGTCCCGGCCTAACTAGTCAAGTTGTCAACATTTACTTTTGAAAATGAAATCTTTTTTTTTTTCCAACAAAACAATCAAAAACTAAACCTGAACATATTGATTATTTGTTTATGGTTAGATTATATAACCACTCTCTAATCATGCAGGCACACATCATATATGACCATATTGTTACTTGATCTTTCACTGATACTTGATGCTAAAAGATATGGAACATTGCAACATAAAAACTGTCTTTATATACGAGGCAATTCACCGTACACTGTTGCACACACTAGGGAAAACATGCTAGAGCACTTAAAACTAAATAAAATTATTAAAATTAAGATAGAGAGGAGGATCCTCTCACAATCTTCTTTTCACACTATTTCACACGTTGAGAGACATTTTCTTAACTAAAATCAAATGATAACGTATTTAAAGCTAATATTTTGGGAATATGCTCGTCTCACAAAGCTCTACATACCCACAAAAAATTAGCTCATTTCGAAATACCAAACTTCACCATTCACCAATCTTAATTTTAACGGTTGAGAATTAATCGACTTTCGACGGTCAATTTTCAAAGTAGTAGATGGTGGAGCTATGCGTTTCAGAATCAGCTTATTTTTTTTGGGTATGTAGATCTTTGTAAGACGAACATATCCACAAAATATTAGTTTCAAACACATTACCATTTAATGTTGGTTAAGAAAAATATCTCCAAACGTGTAAGATAGTGTGAAAATAAGGGTGTGAGGGGATCCTTCCTCGGATAGTTAAGATAAAATACTTGGCCTCATATGAATCCAAATACATGAGATCACCAGTGATAAACAGTAAAACAGTAATGGGCAGCAGTAAAAAAATTTTTTTAACATTAATTCTCTAAACATGCACGCAATATCGGAAACCGAATGCACAATAAAAGCACTCAATGTTTTATCTTCTGGATCCACTGACACAGTCGGATGCAATAAGAACTAAAAAACCGCTCATACTTTCACTTGAATTTTTTCTTTCACTGAAACAAGTGAAGGAGTTAGCTTATACTGGGGAGAAGGGTACCCTAATCCTAATCTTAGGGGTAAAGGGGTACCCTAATATCCCTTATAGTTCTGGAAAAGATAACATCCTATAGAACTAGAATTTCCACCCCAATGATGGGTCACTTTGAAACATAATACTTTGCAGTAAAGAAAGACATTTTCAGTAATGCAGTTTACTCCAATATCTCACTTCAATGGACATTTTGGACTCGAGGTCCATAATCATGCAATTGTTTAACCTCATGATGAAATGCTTAACTTCGATTTAATTAACATTTTTTACCAAAAGAAAAAGCTACATGATTTGGGAGTTTAGAGTCCATTTAAATTGATAACTAGAATGATATATGCAGCAGAAACAAATCATAGAAAGGTGATGCTGAATGAGAAATAAACAAACTAATAGAATAGATTTTATACTGCTTTCCTTACTTAGCCTTATTCCCTGTGATACTCTTAATAATGACTGTATTATTCTCTGTTAGACAATATAAATAACTAAAGGCATGGAGATATTCTCCATGGGAGTTTCACCATTATCCAAGATGGTATCAGACTAACTCGATCCATCAAATCCCTCTTCTTCTCCCAAACATCAAACATGGCCGGTGAAAAGAAATCGTTACATCCAGCTTTTGCTATCACAAATATTAAAACTTTAATTCCCATTCTCCTGACATCAAACAGGATGAGTATTCTTCATGGGTTTTCTTATTCGAACTCCATCTCCAGGCTCACAATTTGGTTTTTCTTATTGACGGTTCAAAGAGCCCCCACTGATCTTGATGCCGCTACCATGAACCAGCTAGATGCTCTCTGTCACGCCAGTGGATGTTCGCTACCATGGTTGAAGATTTGATGCTCACAGTTCTCAAATCAGGCAAAACTGCTAAGACATCCGGGATCATCTTAAAAAGTTATTTCATGACAACAAAGGAAGCCGTGCAAAGAACCCTTGAAAGTAAGTTTGTTAACCTTAAATTCACTGAATGTAATGGTGTTGATGATTATTGTGACAAACTTAAATCGTTCTCCGATCGATTAAGCGATCTTGATTTCCCGATGAATGACAAGCGATTGGTTATTCAACTTGTCAATGGCCTTCCTCCGGAATACTACAATACATGCTTCTTTTATCCAACGAGTCTATGCCTACCTTCGATTCTCGCGAGATCTCAACTGCGATGAAGAAATCAGCGCTCACAGAAACCCAATCTTCAACACCAACCGCACTTGTCTGCTTGCTTCCTCCCCTACAAATCGAAATAACCAACGGACGAACCGTTCCGGAACAACAGACGTGGTCCTCGTCCATCGTCCAACGTAAATGATTCGCCCAAGTCCAACCACCTCTTCTGCCGACTCCCCGAGCATGCATCTCAACCCAGGGCCCAACAGCTACCCGGCTATGCTCGTCAGCCCGCTTACCGACCACAATCGCCACCGTCCATGCCTGTACCTCCTGCCCGTACCAACAGCCTCTACCTGGCAGCCCCATCGATCACAAAGAACATCAACAACGCTTGCAACGTGCACGGTCACCTGGACAGGACGTGGTCAAGCTTACTTCACTCAAGCATCAAGTTCTCCAACCGGATGATATTGCAGAGGCGTATAGCTCCATGAGTCTTCATCCTCCTGATGATGATTTTTACATGGACACTGGTGCTACTTCACATCTTACTACCAATCCAGGTACGCTACATAACCTTTTCCAACTCTAGCAATGTACGTTCTATTCTAGTTGGCAATGGCAATAGTATTCCAGTTACGTCTAGTGGTACCAAATTCATACACCTTCCTTCCCGTCTTCTTCAGCTCAAAGATACTCTTGTTGTCCCTGACATTATCAAAAACTTAGTTTCTGTCCGCAAGTTTACTACTGATAATCATGTGTCTGTTGAGTTTGACCCATCTGGTTTCTCTGTGAAGGATCTGATTTCGAAGAGGACTATCCTACGATGTGACAGTTCTGGAGAGCTTTATCATATCACCAAGTCTATCATATCTCCTCTTACTACGCCCCTGCCTCAACCTATCTCTCTTACTATTTGTTCGCCTGATGTTTGGCATAACCGGCTTGGTCACCCTGGCAAAGCTATATTAGATGTCTTACGCACTAAAATTTTTATTTCGTGTAATAAGAATTCATGTTCGCAACTGTGTCATTCTTGTCAAGTTAGCAAACATGTTAGATTACCATTTTTTGAGTCCAATTCCAATACTTTTGCACCCTTTGATATTATTCATAGTGACTTATGGACCTGTCCATCACATGTTGAAACAGGTTTCCGATATTATCTCATTTTATTAGATGATTTCACTAATTATCTATGGGTTTATCCTTTAAAATTCAAATCTCAAGTTTACACCAAATTCTTGGAATTTCACTCTTTCGTTAAAACTCAATTTGAGCGTGACATCAAAAGTTTTCAATGTGACTTAGGTCGTGAATTTGATAACTCTTCTTTTCATAATTTTTCTCATACAAATGGCTTTGTTTTCCGTTTCTCCTGTCCACAAACCTCCTCACAAAATGGCAAGGCCGAACGTATGATTCGTCGAATCAACGACATTACTCGTACTCTTATGTCTCACGCCTCAATTCCCTCCAAATATTGGGCCGACTCACTTAACATGGCCGTCTATCTTCATAATATTCTTCCCACCAAAATTCTCCATTTTCATTCTCCCATTTTTGCTCTCTATGGTCGCCAACCTACTTATGATCATCTTCGTGTTTTTGGTTGTCTTTGTTATCCTAACCTCTCCTCTACTACACCTCATAAACTTGCTCCTCGTTCCACTAAATGTGTCTTCCTTGGTTTTCCTACCAATCATCGTGGATATCGTTTTCTTGATCTTACCACTCATAAAATCATTATCTCCCGTCATGTAACTTTTGATTTAAACTGTCTTTCCTTTCGCAACCTCTACTCCCACCAGTCCTACAGATTCTGAAAATTCTCCCTCTCCTATTCACCAGTCCTTTGCTGACAATCTTGCCTATCCGTCAGCAACTCCCTCCACCCCTGCGTCCAATATCCCCAGTTCTCCTATTCCTTATACTCCTCCTCACAAAGCGCATAACTACAAATGCCTCCCACCTCTTCCGCTACCACCTCTACTAATCCTACTCCTACCACTTCACTTACCACCTACGGTCTCTACTGCCTGCCACTACTAGTCCGACTTCTCCAGTTCCCACTCTTGTTCATCCTCCCACTGTTATGGCTCCAACCACCCATCCTCCCTCTCGTCCGGTCACTCGGGCCTCCCGTGGCATTTTTCGCCCTAATCACAAACTCAATCTTAATATTCAGTCCAACTATAAGATCTCTCCATTGCCTCGCTCCCACCTATATGCTCTTAGGGACCCTAACTGGAATGCTGCCATGCTAGATGAATACACTGCCATGTTGAAAACTAATACTTGGGATCTAGTTCCTCGGCCAAGAGATGCACATGTTATTCGTTCTATGTGGCTTTTTCGCCACAAATTTCATGCTGACGGTTCCTTACAGCGTCACAAGGCACGCCTTGTTGCCAATGGTAAATCCCAACAAGTTGGAGTTGACTGTTTTGAAACGTTTAGTCCGGTTGTAAAACCAGCGACTATCCGTACGGTGCTTACTATTGCTGCTTCACGTTCTTGGCCTATACATCAGCTAGATGTCAAGAATGCCTTTCTCCACGGTGACTTGACTGAGACAGTTTATATGCACCAGCCTCCGGGTTTTGTTGATCCTAAACACCCTGATTATGTATGTCGACTTCACCGTTCACTTTATGGTCTAAAGCAGGCACCTCGGGCATGGTTTCAACGATTTGCCAAGTTTATTACCAATTGTGGTTTTCGTGGTAGTGCATGTGATCCCTCTCTCTTCGTCTACCAATCCGGATCTGAGATGGCTTACTTACTTCTCTATGTTGATGACATCATTTTAACAGCAAATACGGATCAACTTCTTGGCAAATTTATAACATTGATGAAACGAGAGTTTGCCATGTCTGATCTTGGCCCGTTACATCACTTTTTGGGTATTTCTGTTAACCGCTCATCTTCAGTCTCTACTTGTCTCGATCGGTTTATCGCAGGACATCATTGCACGTGCATCCATGACAAATTGTAATCCTGTGGCCACACCATTGATACCAACTCAAAAACTCAGTGCAACATCCGGTCCTGTGATTGAGGATCCTTCGTTATACCGAAGCTTTGCCTGGCCGGGCTCTTGATACCTCACCTTCACTAGACCGGATATTTCTTATGCAGTCCAACAGGTATGTTTGTTTATGCATGACCCTAGGGAGCCTCACATGCAGGCCCTTAAGCGGATCCTTCGTTATCTTCAGGGTACTATTTATCATGGCTTGTTCCTGTCTGCTACTACACTCACCGGATTAACTGCTTATTCTGACGCTGATTAAGGTGTCCGGATTCCGTCGATCCACTTCCGGCTCTTTCGCATCTTTCTAGGTGACAACCTAGTTTCTGGTCTTCTAAGCGTCGAACAACTGTCTCTCGCTCAAGTGCTGAAGCTGAATATCGGGGTGTGGCAAATGCTGTTGCAGAGACTACTTGGCTTCGCAACTTACTTCTTGAGCTTCATCTACCACTACGACGTGCCACTATTGTATACTGTGACAACGTCAGTGCAGTCTATATGTCCGGTGATCCTGTTCAACATCAACGTACCAAACATGTGGAGATTGATATACATTTCGTACGTGATCGTGTTCGAATTGGTGACATTCATGTCTTGCACATCCCCTCGGAAAATCAATATGCTGATATCTTCACCAAGGGCCTTCCACGACAACTATTTACTCGTTTCCGTTCTAGTCCGAGCGTCTGCTCTTCTCCCGCTCCGACTAAGGGGTGTAATAGAATAGATTTTATCTTTTTCCTTACTTAGCCTTATTCCCTGTGATACTCTTAATAATGACTGTATTATTCTCTGTTAGACAATATAAATAACAAAAGGCATGGAGATATTCTCCATGGGAGTTTCACCATTATCCAAGACAAACTACTTGCCGTCAGTATTGCATGCTATAGGCTGGCATGAGAAGATATGTGCGAAGTTAGTTTAATAAACTCCTCCTCCTTATCAGGAGACGATCGGAGGGTGCGGTGGTTGAGGGGTACTCCCGCCATCACCAAATCTCTAAATATGACCCAAATACCATTTTTACCGTGTATGTTTTGAGAAAAAAATAATAGCCCCCTAAAAGTTTAATGTTTAGCCCATAGCGTTTTCAGCCCACTTGGATTTTCCAAAAAAAAAAAAAAAGTTAGGTTACATGCAACTATAATTTTTTTTGAGGATCTAGCTAGTGGCTCTAAAATTAGATTTTTATTATTGGGAAAACTAAAATATTTAGGGGGAAAGCTGACTTTTAGTCAATGAGAGATGACTTAATGTCAATTAGGGGGCAAATAGAAAAACAATCTGTGAAGAGTTCATTCTTCTCCTCCTCCTCAAAGTGGAACGAGACAATCATCAATGACATATTTTCTCTAAAGATTTAAGATTAGCTGTGTCCATTCGACGACTAAAAAGATGTGCTTAGCCTCTGAATGTTTATTCATATTAAAACAAACTGATCGAGCAACTTTTATTAAAAACTTTCATTTTCAACTGTACATTGATTTGATCAACTTCATATATGATTTAAACAATCCAGTTATTCATGTTTTTCACAAAGCCTTTTTGCGAGCATATCTAGAAACTTCCTTGGGGAGGCTAAAACCAATCAATAGTTGTGCGAAGTCCAAGTTTAACCTTCAAAGATCATCGTTTCTGATTGGATTTTTTAGCCTATGTTACACCGTGATTCTAATTTTGTATCGCAAATATATACACAGAGCTGCCACATATCAGTAAGTGGTACTTAGTATGTAAGAACAAATATTGGCGATTAAACTCGACTGTTTTATATTCTAACGTATTTATCATATAAAGAATCCTTAAGTCTTGTTAATCAAAAATCGGAAGTATTATCGATCACTAAAATATGAATAACATAGTAAATAAAGGTATTGCATTCTTAAACTGATCTAAAATCGAGCATAGTTAATTGGTTCTTATAGATTTGGTGTTTATCTATCTAATATATTATGCTCGATCAAACCATTACATAATTTTCAAACCATGTATTAATTGTATTTTTTTAATCATGATGAGATCATGAGAATTTAATCTTGAATTAAACGAATCTCCGTTTACAACTTTACCTGCGGTGTTTAGAAAAATTGATGATGAAAAGTTACTAGGATTCATGTTTCCACCCATATTGACCATAAAATCAAAACTACTTGACCATAGTCAGCTTCCCCCCTAAATGTTTTAGCTTTCCCAATAACAAAAATCTAAAATTAATGTTGCATCTAAATGTCACTGTAAGGCTAGGGTGGCCCTTATAATTTACCCCTGGCTTGAGCTGAGATGTAGGGTTTCTAGATGTCCCCTTATAAGATGGATTCTCCCATAAATAGTCGTGAATCGTGATAATATCCATGATTCACATTTGGAACTAACTAAACTTCTCAAGAGAATATTAAGAAGAGCAAAAGGGTTCAGCAAGGTACGATCGATAATGAAAAATGGTCAAGCCTAACATCGGACTGGATACTGTTCATAGATGTGGCTTTTAAAAAGGAGAATTCAACTATGGGATATGCTTTCATTCTATATTCAGCAGACAACGAAACTTTTATGCACATTGCAGCTGGATCAGATAGGGTTTCTCAAATTCCATGCTTAATCAAAAGCTTTATTAAAAGCTTCCACTTGGTTGAGTGATAATATTCTATTCACCTTAGTTACAAATTGCAAAATGCTAGCTGAATCCATCAATAAGGATTGCAAGATCCCCCATTGGAGTGAAAAACACCATAAAGGAGACTCAAACTATTCGCAAAACTCCCTCAAGCTCAAGTTCAAGATATTAACAAAGATATAACTCAACAATGGACAAAATAGCTAAGGAAGCTCGCGTAAAGAATATTCTAACTTCCTCAAATTCAAACTCACGGTAGGATATCTCAATCTAGTGTGATGTCCAATATTTTTGAAAAATGATATTGCAAATCTTATGTACTTTATTGCTTAATTAATATATTACTTTTTACATCAAAAAAAAAAATCTACTTATGTGCCTTCACCTTCTTTACATAAAAATAGTCCAATTAGGTTTGTCAATCAAGACCTTTCTCTCTTTTCTCTCCCCTTTTCAAAAACTTTGAAGAAAACTTACCATCTTCTTCTTTTTGTTCGGGGATCTAGTCCTTTAGGGGATAGATCTCGAGCAAATATTTCTTGTTTTTAGTTTTTACTTTTATGCTTTTTAAATAGTTTTCTTCTCTTTTAGAGCGATTATTTTCTTCGCTAATAAAGCGATTTAACTACACTTTTATAGTGTTTCTTTCTATAGATTTGTTCGTGATTTGGGTTTTTAGACATAAGTACATCGGGCGATTTGAGGGAGGCAAGATCAAGTTCTTCTTCAATAGATCAATAGATCTAGAGTTTTTCGGAACATCTCGCTAAACATGAGTTTTTGGGAAATCACTCATCTCTAATAGGAGTATCTCTTTTCCAAGAAGAAAATCAATCAAAATGGTCGAACTATAATTTCGAGTACCATTCCTTCTCCAGTCTCTCCGTACAAGATTTGGGTTCTACCGTTGTGGATCGCTCTTTCTCTTCGCGATTTATTTACGTTTTTCATATTTTATTGTATTTGTTTCATGTTTATGATGTACTCATTTTTCTTAAAAACTATCATGTAAACGTTTCTTAATGGAATGAAATACTAATGGTTGATTATCAAAAAAAAAAAAAAAGGTTTGTCAATCTTGGAATTCTAGTCCAATTAGGGCTGTCAAATCCCTAGTGTCAATCATGTCTTGTTATTTAAATGAATGAATTCGCTAGTGTCAAATTTCGATTTGAATTCACTGTGTTATATGGACTATTTTTTTGTTGTTGGTGCCTCATCATTAGCCTTTGTTAAAACATTATAACCTATTCAAAAACAAGGATAAGCGTGTCTTGCGTATATGTTTTTCTCACCTTCGGATGGGGAATTATGTTCGATCACCCGATGTGTACACATCAAGATTTTTAGTATGTGGACATCCTGAGCATAACTGGGGGAATATCCATTTTCTTAAGAGAAAAAGCGGGAGGTGAATAAAAATATAATTTTCCAAGAGTTTCGAACCCTTGTCCACCCCTCACGGTCATTGGGATATGCCTAAGCAGAGTCGAAACCACCATGCCGCGCCCGAGTCATCATCCATGCACAATGACATGAAATTATTTGTACTTCCCAAAAGGGATGAAATAAATGACATGACTTACCTTTCAACTTTCTGCGGTTTTAATTTTATCCTAAAATATGATCCATAACATGACCACAAGGTAAAATGAATTACCGTATTTTGAGTCAGATCTGTCTCGACGTCTGACTCAGACCTCACCCCGACTCGACTGCGTTTGAGTCGTTTCACAAAATACCCCTAACTCATGGAATCAAACCACTGGGTCACTTTTTTTTTAAGTCCGTTGAGTTAGATCTGACTCAAGCCGGGTGATTTTTGTCAGATCCAGATGACTCAGATGAGTCAGGGATAAACAAATACAAACTATTTTTTTTTGATGGTGCCTCATCATTAGCCTTTGTTAAAACATTATAACCTATACAAAAACAAGGATCAGCCGTGCCCACAACATACGTTTTTCTCACCTTCGGTTACGCGGGATGAGGAGTTACGTTCGATCACCCGATGTGTACACATCGAGATATTAAGTATGTGGACATCCTGAGCATAAATGGGGGAATATTCATTTTCTTAAGAGAACAAGCGGGAGGTGAATAAAAATAAAATTTTCCAAGAGTTTCGAACCCTTGTCCACCCTACTGGTCATTGGGATATGCCTAAGCAGAGTCGAAACAACCATGCCGCGCCCGGGTCATCATTCATGCGCACTGACATGAAATTATTTATATTTCCCAAAAAGGGTGAAATAAATGACATGACTTACCTTTCAACTTTTAGCGGTTTTTTATCCTAAAATATGATCCATAGCATGACCACAAGGTAAAATGACTTACCGTATTTTGAGTCAGATCTGATTCAGACCTCACCCTCGACTCGGACTCGTTTGAGTCATTTAACAAAATACCCCTAACTCATGGGATCGGAAATCGTTTGTCTAACCTCATGCCAGAAAAATCTTGTTATGAACAGTACCATGATGTGATTATAAATTTTAAATCAAACTAATTAAGAGGTCCGAAATGTTTTTTTCTTCTTAAAACTTTTGACGTTGTTGCTCAACAGAAATCTTATATGAATTTGCAACATCTTTAGTTTACAGATCTAGAATCAAAACTAACGTGAGAAATTGGAGCAAACTAAGGAAAGATATTCTGGACATGTAGAAATTTGTGTTTGTCTCACTATCTTAGTTATGGAAAAATCTTAAGCAGGAATGATTTTACTAGAAAATCTAGAAGATACTTATGATCTATCATGGGGTTTTCATTCTTTGTCTTTATCGATATTTCCCTCATAATTTTCCTCAATTATTTCAATTTAAAATTTCAAAAATTCTAACAAAATAAACATTTTTAATATTTGGTATTCTTTTGGTATAAAATTCTAAATATTGGGTTAATTTTTTTTCACAAAATTGGTTAAAAGACCAAATTCAAAATTTCACGGGTGAAATGGACAGTTAGATTTAGATATTGTTTAAATTGACAAAAATTTAAAAATAGGGCAAGATGTAACCAGCTTCATCCTACCCCATTTTCAAATATTTTTTCTTATTTTTATTTTACACAGGATGATCCATTTTCATCCTTGCTATTTTTTAAGTTTAAGCGATGATGAAACCGTTTCATCCTTGCTATTTTTTTTGTCCATTTCACCCATAAATTTTTTTACTCGTCCATTTGAACCGTGTTTTAAATTTTTTGGACAAATGACCCATTTTCCGTTTTTTTTTCACAAAATATATCTACAAAATTTGATTTTGTAGCCATTGCCATATTGTAATAGTGTACTCTACATTCTAAAGGAGAATTCATTCAAATCCACCGTTTGATCGGATACCCAAACTTGTTTTGAATGGAACCCAGGGCCAACGAAGATATTCAAGAAGTTTGTAAACTGGACACTTGATGACTTGAGGTGTTGACGCCTCTCTTCTTTAATGCACACCTTCGCTACCAAATTGCAAAACAAGATCAAAAACAAATTCTTCTGTAACATAAAATTTGTCTCTTAGGCAAACATCATGTAACGGGTGGGAAGCTTGCCTATATTTTTAAGTAATCGTCTTGAGGCTAGAATTTAATTAGGCATACAAAATATTGGTTCAGTTAGAATAGGCTATAAAAATTAAGTTAATTTGGAGGTTGTATAGGGTCATGAAGTAGTAATTCTTATAATCCCTAATCATACTATTTTATATGAAACCTAATTTTCCCACGATTTAATTAGTGTTAATTATGATTAACTAAATTAATTATGATTAGTGAGTGATCCACTAAACTAATAATCTGGCTAAATCTTTTGAATTTTTTTTTTCTTTTAATTTAGAAGAATGAGAAGGATGATTTTGATGAACTTTTTTTGAAAACATTGGAAGAAACTAATTAATGAAAAACATCTTGAAAATAGTCAGAAAAGCCTTGTAAACCTCTCCCAATCACAATTCTATTGATTCAAATCCTTTAAAAAATGATCAAAATATGGATTTTTCAACAATTACGGTTGGGAAATGAAGAACTCTTGGCCATAAGCTCTTGAAGGATCACCTGTGTTGCATTACGCTAGGTTCAAATCACGACGATGTTTTCTTAGCATTTTTCCCAGATTTAAGCTCATGTTACGGCTTGGAATATCTCGGTCGTACTCAACCTTGTGATTTTTTTCTTATTATCAGAACAAGTTACGGGCTAATGTTTCCTAGCCGTAACTAATAATTCCGGCCGAGAAACCAGAACAATTGTACTACCACGGCTGGAAAAACCTAACCGAAATCAGACATCTGTTTATTTTTCCTGTGATTATCACAATTACTTACGACGACAAGGAAATCCTAACAGTGAACAACTAATTACGACTGAGAAATAAAATCTTCAAAACCGTAAACCTATTTAATGGCTAGAAATTCTATTTTTCTACCCGTAATATAAGATTTACGGTTGACTTTAAACCGATATTTTTTTACTTTCAATCGATTTCTTAGTCATTCACAAGCAATTTTATGATCATCATTTTCATCATGATGAAATTATGATCATCATCTTCATTGAGATTTATGAATGAGAAAAGAAGGAGAATGAGATAATAGTTTTTTTTTTTTTTAAAGATTATTATCATCATGGTGACATCATGATTGTTAACGAGAAGAATGAGAAGATAATAGTTTTAGTTTTTATTTTGATCATATATGATGAAATTATGATCACCATCTTCATCACAATTGATGAATGAGAAGAGAAAGAGAAGATAATTGATTCAGTTTTCTTTTTTAATGAATAATGAGATTTTAGTTTATTTATGTATAAGGGTAAACTAGACTTTTTATACAGATTAAGTCCCCTATCCATGGTTTGGTTTTGATTATCATTTTAAGCCCCCTACAACCCCAATAACATGATTCTTAAAAATGTATTAACAAGACAACACAATTTTTATTTTCTAGCCATTGTGTATTCCTATTAAAGTGTACAAATCATAGGACCATTCTTACCAAGAGCTTAAAATTTAAACATGTTTAATTATTTTAACCATTGGAAGTGAAGAGAAAAACATAGTTCTTCTTCTTTTTTATTTTTTTCCTTTTGGTCGGGAAGAGAGATAATATTGAAGAAAAAATTGATTACAACCAGAACGGGAAAAAGTTTATTCGGAACGCATAGAATTTTCAATTGAAAAATTTTTTAGCAGGAAGATTATGACCCCAAACATGCGAATCAGCTAAAAAATTTGAATCAATAATATTTGTTTACTCCAAAATCACAACTCATTTGATCTTTTGCATGTGAGGTCTATATCGATGGAAGTTTTTAACCAGGTTCATCTATTGACAGAGATACTTAACTAACAGTTTTTCACAAAAGATAAACTACATGGATTTTTGGAGCTCAGAATCCATTTAAATTAATAGCTAAGAATCAACGAACATGATTTCATGGAAGTGTGATGTTGAATGAGAAACAAATGAACTACTTCCCGTTAGATTCTTTGTATTTCATGAACTATGCACAAGCATGAGAAAACATGTATGGAGTTTGCTCATATCCAACTAGGACCTAACTAGTGACCCCAAAATTGTAAATGTTACATCTGAATGCCATTACAAGGCTTGTCTAACCCTTGTAAAGTTATAATATACCTTTGGATTGAGTGAAGATTTAGGATATGTAGTTGTTCCCTCGTGAAATTGGGTTCTTCCAGAATCAGCCGTCATTATATGCATGACCATTCAGCGTAGGAACCAAGAACGATCTAAGTTCGGCTCATGTCCGTTAAGCCCACTAATGTTCCCTACCCATTAATAATCCACTAAGGTGCCAAACACGTCTTATCGGATTGAATTGAATGAATTAAGATTTCAGTGTTGACACAAGTTTCCACTTGCTCAAACATATTTCATACAACAAACATCGTATAATAACTTATCAGTAGCATGTAATGCTCTACCATTACAAATTTTAAGTTCGGAGAATTATGAGGTGTGTGGTGTACTATTTTTCTTTCTCTTAATGGTGTTGCTTAGAAGAATCCCAATATGGCTTTGTAGCATTTTTGGTTTACTAATCTATAAAAATAAGGAATGTGGAAATTGGAAGAAACCAAGAAGGATTTTCAGAAATCATCTAAAACCATCATGAAATTATTATAGTTCTAATATTGGCTAAGGATTTATCCTTTAATTTGAATCCCCTGCTCAATCCAACTGCTGGAAGAATAAAAGCACCATTGAATCTTAAATGAGCAGCGTTTGGCACCACTTGAATAAACTATGTGGGTTTTCCATTTTGGGCTCTTTTATGAGTATTTCTATTTAGGTTATATCTACGTGGGTTATCTAAAATTTGTACGTGGGTTTCGTACATCAAAATTATGTACGCAACGATTCTATATATAAATTTATTTACCGAGTAAAAATAAATAAAAAAATAAAAACTTAATTAGGGTAGTCTTAACACATTTTGCCAAAAAGATAAACTACGTAGATTTGGGAGCTCGAATCCATATAATAATTAATAGCTAAGAATTATTTTTTTTATTTTTTTTGATCAGAAAGATTAATAATTAATAGCTAAGAATCAACAAGCATGATATATGCAAAATGATTTCATGGGAAATGTGATGTTGAATGAGAAACAAATGAACTACTTTCCATTAGATTTCTTTTTATTGCATGAACTATGCACAAGAAAACATTTATGAGGTTTGCTTATATGCAAGTAGGACCTAACCAGTGACTCCAAAATTGTAAATGCTGCGTCTGATCAATGCCATTTTATGGCTAAGATGGCCCTTGTAATAAATCTTTGGCTTGAGTTAAGATGGATAAATTGCAAATTGTTATTTTTATTTTTGACGGTAAAATTCACATACATTTTTCAATTTTGCTTTGAACGAATTTTGGGCCAATGAGAACAAAACAAAACAAAAATAGGAACACGTTGTTTTTATTGTTATTCAAAACAATCAAGCTACATAACCTGTACAAATGAGGAACCGTTCGACAAAATCTGTTCCACATTAAATCTCACAACAAGAGAACGCATAAAAATAGATAATTATTCATCCGCTTCTCATATCCCGTGAATATCCGGGACACTAAGAAATATTCAGAAAGGCATTTCTTGGTAGAATTATAATTCTGAGTTTAAGTAATTCATGATATATTCTTGCTCGATCTTTGTCACTAAATGACATCATTTCCCCCCCCCCCCCTAATATCTCACTTGATATTTTTGTGTTCGGTTCCTATATTTGATGCTAATTTTTAACTAGCCACATTAGTGATCTAAAGATAAATTTCATACCTTAAAATTCTTTGAGGCTACTCCATGATAAAAATGTGATGCTGAGTGAAAAAGAGATGAACCATTTGACTTTAGGCTCTTACATGAACTATGTACGAGCATGAGAGAATACGTATCCATATACAACTACACTTTCATTTCTTTTGCAATTCCACGATCATTTCTTTGTTGCATGATTTATATGGGGATACCAGTCCTATTAGGGGCTGATAACATCTCATCGATCCAACAATCATGATCGCTTAATATTTTTTGTCCTATATAAAATGGTATCATCCCCTAATAGTAATGGTATCCCCTTTATAAATCGTGCTTTGTTGGGATCTATCTAGTTCATTTCAAAAATGTAAATATCACATCTAAATATCATTTTATATGGATAGGGTGACACATGTAATCATCTTTAAATACACCTTGGTTTACGAAATGAAATTTTGTGAGAAATTGGAGTAAACTAAGAAAAGATTGTTAGTGATCATTTTTATTTTGAGCCTTTTCAACTGAGACATTTTAGTTTCTGGCACCTTAATCATTCAGGTGGAAATGATCCACACCGGAAGAAGAAACCAAAGGAAAACCACTTTTACCTAGTAGTACTGGTATTCCCTTTATAAATCGTGCTTTGTTGGGATCCAGCTAGTTCATTTCAAAATTGTACATGTCACATCTAAATGTCATTTTATATGGATAGGTTGACAAATGTAATCATCTTTAAATACATCTTAGTTTACAAAATGAAATTTTATGGGAGATCGGAGTAAACTAAGAAAATATTGTTAGCGATCATTTTTATTTTGAGCCTTTTCAACTGAGACATTTTAGTTTCTGGCACCTTAATCATTCAGGTGGAAATGATCCACACCGGAAGAAGAAACCAAAGGAAAACCACTTTTTCCTAGTAGTACTGGTATTCCCTTTATAAATCGTGTTTTGTTGGGATCCAACTAGTTCATTTCAAAAATGTACATGTCACATCTAAATGTCATTTTATATGGATAGGTTGACACATGTAATCATCTTTAAATACATCTTGGTTTACGAAATGAAATTTTATGAGAAAGTGGAGTAAACTAAGAAAAGATTGTTAGTGATCATTTTTATTTTGAGCCTTTTCAACTGAGACATTTTAGTTTCTGACACCTTAATCATTCAGGTGGAAATGATCCACACCGGAAGAAGAAACCAAAGGAAACCCAGACTTTTGTCTTCAAAGTAAAGTGATGCTGCAAGTTAACAGATTTTTGCTTGGCCGATTTTCTTGCAGTGATATAACGAGATGGTTGAATTTAACTTTTGATCTTAATTGAAGATGGGCTCTAAAATATGTGGAGCTAACTCTTTAATCAACCTAGGTAGACATGTGATTGTTGTTTTTGGTTATTACTAGATTAGATTAGATGGAGCACGAGCCCCTAGAGGTGTAAATTGGGTTGTGCTAGCACGAGCACATCCCAGCACAACACGCTAAAACTTGAGCACAGCCCAGCCCAGCACGTGATTTAGCCCAGCACGGCACATCACGTTAGTTAAATGGGACGTGATGTGTTTGACTAATTGGAACAGTAGCACAGCACAACACGTGGCCCATCCCAGCACGTTAAGAAATTACGTCATAACATGTACAAATACACCATATAACAAGGCATAATACATCACATTTTTTGTATATTTCACAAAAGAGTCACTATTCTAGCTAGTTTTTAATATTTTATGCTGACTTATTTATAACAACACATATAATACCTTAATATTTGGAAAATATTTTTCAATATCGTTGTTATAATGTCGTCACCTATATTTAACTAGAGCATTAATTTACATGACAATAATCCAATTTTTTATTTGATGGGCTTTTTTTTTTTATTGAATAAACTTGTTAATTTTACTTGAAATAATTTCAAATGATATGTTGTCTAATTAAATTCTTTTGATAATGTACGAATTAATATATACATTAAGTGACTTCAAATTGCTTATAGCACGTGTGCCAGCACGGAACAACACGACACATTTATTCTTGTGTTGTGCCCGTGGGCTGTGCTGTGCCTAGATTTTGACTAGTAAAGCACAACACGTTTAAATCGTTGGCATAGCACATCACGGCACATGGCACGTGAAGCACGCGACTTCATGTGCCGGTCTGCGCAGGGCCGGCACGTTTTACACCTCTACGATCCCCTATTGTAGTTATGAAAATTGTTGGATGGATAAGAAGTTACAATTTCGTACAATCTGATGAATCTAGTTCGGGATTCTACTCTCCCAACTCCCATCATCGATTATGGCATGTGTTATTTTATTCCTTGCATTTTTAGTGGCGATCCCAACAAAATTAGGGGCAACACAAAAAAGACAAAAAAGGTCACCCAAACGTAAATCTAAGCTACCCCTTATCAGCAATTTTTTGAAATGATAACTATGCCCTTACATAATCGGTAGACAAAACCACAATCGGTAGTTTAAAATGAATCATTAGCTACCGATTAGTATATGGATATTTCTACTAATGTTTCCTTTTATAATCGGTAGTTAATTGGACCTGTAACACTACTGATTGTAAGTAGCCCTAGATTCAACCTTGATCAAATTCCATAGAACAATAACCACTTGGTTTGTGTTTTGGATGCATCAATAATCGGAAGGAAATTACGTTCTACAACCTTATGATTATAGGTTGCCCCAAAAACAGATTTTCATAAATCCTTCATCTGCTGAATTTTGGAATATGCTATATTCGGTAGATAATTCAACTTCAATACATGCCTATTAAACGTAGAAAACCATAGGTTATGAGGGTGCAGATCCAAGCATGACCACTTGTCTTAGGGTGCAGATCCAATCATAAACACTTGGTTTGTGATTTGGATGCACCATAATTGGAGGAATAGTAGGTTACCCAAACTTACGATTATAGGTTACAGAATACAAGTGATTTTCTAGTGTTATAATCGGAAGCCTAGGAATAATCATAGTTCCCAATTATAGTGTTGTTTGGATATAGGAAACAAAGTTTTTTGCACAGAGAATAATGGGTGGAACAATATAAACTAACTCTACCGATGATAATAATTGGAAGTTTAAGAAGTTAACATGGTTACCGAATATGGTTTTGTTTGGTTACAGAACAAAAAGTATTTCTTCACAAAGTATAATCGGTAGATACATAATATAAAAACCTCCCGATTCTGACCAAAAAATTTCAAATTTCCCATAATCGGAAGCTAAGTATATAAACTAACCTTCCGATTGTATGTATAAAATTCAACAGTTTCATATATGTGCAGGTGATTCGCTTGCGAGTCATCATTAAATGCATAAATATAGCAATAAAACCATTCATAATCCATAAAACGAATAATTCACAAACCATAAACATAACGTACCAAACTTATAATGCGACACAAACTTTAAAAACGACATAATCCGACATAAACAAAGTTATCCATAAAGTTTACAAAACATCAAGAGTTTAGTTGGCCCTCTTTTCTTTGACTTTGTGACCTTTACGACCTCCACGACTTGGGCCCGAAACATCATTGGTTTCATCATTTGAGCCTTCAACTTGAGTGCTCTATGACGCACGAGTTCTTTTGTTCACCTTCGTTGTAGGTTTCTTGCCTTTCCCCCCCAACAGAAATGCATACTCCTTATTGTTAATGTTATCAATTAACTCTTGGTTCTGTTGTATCTTATCAATTGGCACGGGTTCTCTGGACTTTATGCAATTAGTGCACCATTTGGAAAAATCTCTTAACCTGTTAATCTATTTTAAAACAAATCATACCATCAAACGATTACTAGTCTGATTTTGACCCATAAAATTAAACTAAATTAAGAAACCAATACGTACCAATCTATCAAAACCCGAAGGTTTCTCTTTGAGGATACTCTTATACCGTGCGGGCTTTGCTTTAAGATCAAGGATTACACGAATATGAGAAACATTTCGGTACCAATCCATATAGTTAGGAGCATGTTCAAAACCTTGGTTGGCTTTCCTTCCACCATTGATCAAGTAATGCATCCTTCTATCCTAATGGTATTTATATGATGGTTTACCCTTGTAAGACAGCCTGATAGAATCTTTATCAGACTTGAATTGTTCCAGATCCAAAATGAAATTTCCATGGATTTTCTCCTTTGGTATTCCTTGTACATAACCATGTTGTCGCATCACCCTTGAGGCATTGTAGATCACATATCATGTTGGGTGCCACAATGGTCCATAATAAAGGGCCAAATCGGACCGACCTGCGATATTTCTATTAGCTCGGTCTTCAATGTATGGATCAAAGCATACCTCTTGGGCTTTAAGTGAGTCAAAAATCTCCCTCAAACGAATCATCTCCTCCTCCTTTGTCCTGGAATGGTTGTCATCGAAGACGTATTTTTTCCTCTAGGGTGACCTGGCGTCCACACCGGGTTTTCAATGGTCAATCCCAAGATAGGGAAATGGTCGTATATCCATGTCTATATTTTCATTTTTACAAGTTTTAGGAAATTGATTCTTCAATGGTAGAAAAATAAAAAAACAACCAAGTATGTAGAGTTAATAAAAATACCTGTAGTAGACTCACGTTCCCGGCCATTTGGCTAATTCCAAGCCTCGACGCCTTTCTCAACTCTTCCATCAACCACGCATGGCATGCCATGCCCCAAGAGTACTCATGAACTTTATCGAGAGGATCCAGAAGTTGTAAAAGGTTGGTGTCGACCCGATTGCCACTAGTATTGGGTAAAATGACACATCCCAATACGCAAAGGAGATATGAGGTGGCCGCGTGGTTCACTTGGTAATCAGTTAAAGTTCCTTTCTATTCTTTTTCCTTGGTTCCCCTGAACAAATCTATCATAGTACTAATGTTGAACTGTCTAGTTTTATACCTCATGCATATATTAAACTCAGTTGTTGATGTTTTTCCATCCCAATCCAAACACTTGTTAGTTAGAGCATAAAGTTTGTCCCATTCCAACTGCTTAGTGTACTCAGACCTGACACCTTTGCCATGGTCAGTGAGTCTAAGAATCTGCACAAAATCATCTGGGGTAATCGTCATCTCCCCAAACAGCATATGAAAGGTGTCGGTCTCAGGATAAAGTCTCTCCACAAACACCGATATAGCCACCCGGTCATGTTGCAACATAGAGTTGTCAGCAGCATCTGTAGTTGCAAGAAATCCCACAACACACCCCTTATGATATCATGATAATAATTTCTAGATCTAAACTTATTTGATATGAAAATGAAGATTAAAGTGATAAAATTATAAAATGGACACAAGGATTTTTACATGGTTCGATCAATGTGATCTACATCCATGGTTCTTCACTATGATTGTTGTAATTACATAAGTGTTACATTTAGAATCTCCATTAATGAGTATTTGGTAGAGATCTAGATCTAGTTTTGGGGAAGAAGAAGGAGATAGTAATAATACAAATTCTGTTTTCTCTCTCTCTAATGTGTCCTCTAAAAATGTATCTCCTCCATTTGTCTCTCCTTCCTTTCGCTTTATATAGGTGTTTACATAATGCATGACAACTCACATATAGTGGAGTACAACTTATATTATCTCATTTTCCTACTACATTATCGCAAGCTTTGCTACGTTCTCGCGAGCTTTGCTATGTTCTCGCAAGCTCTTACTGTTGTGCGATATTTCACTCCTACATTTTGCATCTTTTTCCTTTAATATTGCTTGAAGAGCGATCTTTAAGGAAAATCCACTTTGTTATAGTTGTTGGAGGAACGAGCGAAAGAATATTGTACTTGAAAAGTACGTGCTTGCCTTTATTCTTTTGTGAAGTTCCAGAACTTTGCAAAGTAAATAAGAAGTATCATCTCTTGAAGTATGCAAAGTATGAAGTATCCTTGAAGAAGTATAAGAAGTACTCAATCCTCGAAATATAAGAAGTATTCATCCTTGAATGAGAATAAGAAGTATTGTGAACTATTCATGCGAAATTATTACTCCATTGTTGGTGAGGATTCTTGTTATTCATTAGTGAAAGCCTTCTTTGGAAATGATTCTTCCCGAGAAGATAAAGAACATAAAATGTTTTCTTGGTTATCCATAGTTGCCTTTGTTCTTTATCTATGAGGGTAGAATCCTTGAGAGAGTATTGAATGAGCGAGTTGTTACTTCATTGTTATCTTGCCTCTGTCTCATGTTTTGTGCGAAATAATTGTATAATCTCTTCAAGTTGTTTATAATTGTACGAAATAATCACATTCTGCGAAATAATCACATTCTGCAAAATCCTGTCTCAGCTTTTATCATGCGATATTATTCCGTAAAGTTTTGTAAAATTCTTGTGCGAATATAATGCTTATGTCATGAAATGTGTTATACGATGTTTATGTCATGAAATGCTTATGAAATGCTTTTATGATGCGAGTATGATAATAATGCTTATCTATTGCAATGTATAGCTAATGTTTGTGTTATTAGCTCATTTTGCCGCGCTAAAATTGCTTCCATTCTTAATTTCTATGGCTTTGTCTTTAGTATATGCATTCCTCTTCGCCTATTGATTGCTCCTCACAAGTTCTTACTTGTGTTTCATCTTTATTTATTCCTGCACTATTAGTATCGCATAATAATTTGATCATAATATCAAGTGTATGTCATTTTCACTATCTCATTTTCACTATCTCATTTTCATTTCCATGTATATATTCGCAAGCTTATTTGCTTACATATAATCATTTTCGCAATCTTATTTGCTTACTCATTTTTGCAATCTTATTTTCTTACTTTCTTATGTGGTCTTATTTTGCCTTCCTAGTTAAAGGTCTTATTTTTCCACCCCTTGTCATTGCGACAAAATCGCAGGACTTTCTTATATTTTCATGTAAGAACCCATTGATCTTGTCTTAACTCTCTCTCGTAATGATTTTTTTGTTGCGACAATATGACATTCCTAAAAATTCTTGCGAAAATAAATCCCCATGACATTGCCATCTTGCGATGAAATCGCAGGACATCTTTACACTTTCATGCACCGACCCATTGATCTAGTCTTATCTTTCTCTTTTGTATTATTGCCTCTTCAGGATCGTTACACAAATATGACAATCCTTGATACTCCCGTGAGTAAAAAGACTCATGACACTTGCGTCTTAAGACACTTATCAGCTCCCTAATGGAGGGTGCCTCCCTTATCTACCCCCTGGTTGCCACTTCAAGGAGACTTACCTCTACCATACAAGGTTGGCTCCTACCATCTGGTCTTAACAACAACCAGTTGTTTTCGCATCCTCTTATCCCTTTTGCCTATATGGCTTATGGTTACGAGACTGCACCCTAAGTGGGGTTTTCTTCGGGCCGAGTGCAGCATAAGCCAAGACTTGCCAAGAATGGATAGGTACGCTCCAGACGCCCCAGGCACTCTTGGCTCAACCGTGTACCTCGGCGCCTTGATCAGATTTTGCACTCCTTAGGAGATACCTTCTCACCTTAGTCTCCCAATCTATGTCATAAGCTTAAACTTAGAATCCAAGGCGCCTCTCCTGGATGGGCTTTATTGACCCCAAATATCCATGACTCAGGTTCCAGGGGCGGTGTAACCTTTTCCCTGAGCCATGCAACAGGTACCCCCTTCTATGACGTACTTTAGGTCTTACATTTCCCTCTTGTAAAATTTTAATTTCGCGAACTAAGGTGTACGCCATAGTAGGATCGCCACTATCTGTTTGTTTCTTTTGTGTTTCTTTGTGAGATTTTCGCATATCTTGATTCTTTCATTCATTCTTTCTTTCTTTCACTTCTTTCATTCATTTCTTCATGTTAAATATCATATCATTTGAAGTAAAGTAAATATTCAAGAGAAATTATAATATATTGTAATTCTGAAATCTTTGTAATTGTGAAATCCTTGTAATTTTGCGATTGTATCGCTTTTTGTAAATCAAATAAAAAATCTTTTATTTTCTGTAGAAGAAATATTCAAGAGAAATATATAAATTGATTTTTATCGTTTTTTTTAATCTTGAAATCTTTGTAATCGTGCGATTGTATCGCTTTTTGTAAATCAAATAAAAAATCTTTTATTTATTGTAAGTAAAATAAAATGTTCAAGGAAGTGGTACTTAACTTTCGTGTGATCTGCTGTTGTTGTCATCTCGTGCGAAGTATGTGGTTTTCCTGGGAAACTGGCATCCTTGAAATGTATAAATGTCGCGTCGCACAAAGAAATGTAATTTTCGCGCAGCAAAAAGAAATGTGAGAAATGAGACTTGAACCCTTGATCTGCCTCCTGCATATTCTCGCACCCTACCAAATGTGATAACCCTCTCTTGCGAAATTAACGCACACTTGGTGAAACTTAACATTCTCTGTGCGAAATGAACCTTCTTCTGCGAAATTGTAGCACACTAGCTTTCTCTGTGCGAAATTAACCCTCCTCTGTGAAATTATAGCACACTTGAGAAATTAACCCAAAATGCAAAAAATAATGAATTTGGGGAGAATCAATCCTACGACATCCAACTCTTTCTTTTCGCTAGTTAACATCTGTACTGGTTTCTGTTTGCGAATGCAAGCCATACTTCCGTCCTCTTATTATTATATTTTCCCTGGCTTTATGGAAAATGTGCGAAAAAATATTCATGTGTGAAAGACACCTCAAAATGTAGTTACCCCCACCAAGTACTTCGCATAATTTTTTTTCGAAATTATGTATTTATCATTACTGATGTTTAATTGACAACTATAACTATTATGTCTTCCTTCTTCATTTGTATTGTCCTCTTTCACGAATTAGTTTCTTTCGTAAATGTTATTTTCCTTCTCTTCTAAAATTTCGACCGCTGGCTAATTGCTTCTTCCTTCGTTGGCTTTGCGAGTTATCACCCTTCCTTGTTTGTTTTCGAAGTAATTGAACTTTGCGTCAAAATGCAACTGATTATCTTGTAATTCGTTCTTCGCTGATGATGTTCTGGCGAACTTAGCAATTGCATCGCTATATTCGTGTTTCTAATGGAGTATGCTTTCCTTAAATTTTTGTTTGCTTCTTTACATTCTGTTAACTTCTTTACTTTATTTTTGCTTGAAGAAGTAAACAGTTTGCTGCCTTATTTCATTGATGATCGTATAATCGATCTATGTTGAAACCTCTGACAAAGTAGACTTCGTCTATATCTCGTCCTCCCTAACTGATCTTCGCAAAATTATCATCAATGATATGAGAAACTTAGTCTTACTTTGCTAATGATAATGATATATGATCGTGTCTTGTCAGGCTGCGAATTCGTCGTTTATTGTTGATCTCCAACTTAGCGAACTTTGATTGTAACTTCCTTGTCTTATCTCCTTTCAAAATTTCTCCGACGAAGTGAAAATGTTACTTCGCCTATACTGATTAATATCTTCTTACACCCTTGACGTCTCTTCATTCCGCTGGAATTGTTGACGAGGCTAAACCCTTTTTTATTTTTAACTGATGGCAGAAATGGTCTTGGAATGTAATCATGCAGCTGGCGGTTAACTTCATGAGAATAAACTTCTCTTTTGCAGCTTTCTTGTTCGCTGTCAAACTGTATACTTCATGGAAGTAAACTAATATCTTCATTTGCTGCTAACAATTTATGCTAGGAAAATTCAGTTGTCCATCGCTACTCCTTACTATGTATCACATTGATCCATTTATGCTAATGACGGAATAGCTTTGCAGAATCCTTTCTTCGCCTAAGCTGTTGTCGTTGACGAGCAATGAATTTGTTTTCTCCTGAATTTCTGTCTTTCCATTGTTCTTTGCTAACCGTGTGCGTCCCTTTTGCCTAAGTTTTTTACGAGGTAGTTTCTACCAAGGATATTGGAGCTTTGCTAACCGTGTGCGCCCTTTTGCCTTATTAACACATTTCTACCAAGGATCTATCTTTATCTCCAAACTGATGCTTTACTTTTCTGTAGAGTTTCTTTGTCATTAACAACTCCTACTTAGAGAATATATGTCGCAAACGATTAATTAACTCAGCGAATTAAACACACATTTTTTAAACTGGCATCATGATATGGAAGATTATCATCTTGATTTTGTAAAATTCACAGATTCAATCTAATTTTAAAGTTCATTGATTCCAAAATTGGTTAAATGGGTTTGTAGAATATGGTTTATTGTTTTTGAATCTACCATCAAAATTCATTTTGAATCAACATTTGGAAGAGATAAATCTACTGTTGCTCAAGAACAAACAAAGTTTCTTATTTCAAAGTTTGTTTTAAAATATCCGATCTAAATAATTGAATATAAAATAAGAGTAGTAAGGAAGAGATTTGTCCTTTTGATAACAATTGTGGAGAACTGTGGTTGACTTCATTTTGGCGAAACTTCGAATCCGTTTTTTGTACTCCAATTAATATGATCTTTCTTTGTCTGATTTTCCTTAAGATGTGAACTTTGGTTGAGACTTCTTTCTTTGTCCTTGAAGTTTACAGATCCAATTGAATTTATCACCAACAATAGATGATTTTTTTGAATTTATCACCAACAGTCCATGTTTCTAGCGCCAAAAATGTAGTTGCAGGAAATCCCACAACACACCCCTTATGATATGATGATAATAATTTCTAGATGTAAACTTATTTGATATGAAAATGAAGATTAAAGTGCTAAAATTATAAAATGGATACAAGGATTTTTACATGGTTCGATCAATGTGATCTACACCGATGGTTCTTCACTATGATTGTTGTACTTACATAAGTGTTACATTTAGAATCTCCATTAATGAGTATTTGGTAGAGATCTAGATCTAGTTTTGGGGAAGAAGAAGGAGATAGTAATAATACAAATTTTGTTTTCTCTTCTAATATGTCCTCTAAAAAATGTATCTTCTCCTTTTCTCTCTCCTTCCTTTCTCTTTATATAGGTGTTTACATAGTGGATTACAGCTCACATATAGTTGATTACAAGTCATATTATCTAATTTTCCTGCTACATTCTCGCAAGCTTTGCTACGTTCTCGCAAGCTCTTACTGTTGTGCGATATTTCGCTCCTACAGTATCAGCCAAACCCGAATTTGCAATAATTCTCTTGAATATTTCACATTCACCGGATGAAGGTTATTCCAGCATTTTAGATGGTGCGGCGGTGGGTTTGAGTAAACGAACCGCATCAGAATGATACTATTATAAACATGACAACTTAAAAATAAATAAATAGAATTACCTAAACCTATAACCCCTTAAATCTATTACGAACCAAAAGAAAATATGTAAATAAAATAGATACGATTATTACCTCGGTTTCATATATTTCTCTTGCCCAGGAGTCTTTGTAGCCAAATAACAATTCTCATCCATCCTCGGGCATCCCCAGGATTACACCTTATGGAATATCCTTCACCTTTAGTTCTTTTGGGACAAGGTGTTTCGCTTTCTTTCGAGGAGGATTTTTATTTTCGCCTTCTCCTTCTTCTTGCGCACCAATGGGTTGTCCTCCTTCCATAACTCTATGTTCTGATGCTTCTGGTTGAACAGTAGGTTGAATTTCAGCTTGTGATTGTGGAGCACTTGGTTCTACACCTTCTTGAAATGGCTCTGATTGTGGGGCAGTTGGTTGAACACCTTCTTGACTGGCTTGTTGATAATTTCTAATCGATTATTAAAATTTCTAATTTAGCTTCCGATTTAAATAATCGATAGATAACATATTACATAAACATCCGATTGTCACCAAACTCTGACAACAAAAAGTGAAAATCTTCCCAGAATCGGTAGACAACATATTACATAGACTTCCGATAATCACCAAACTCTGACAACAAAAAGTGAAAATCTTCCCAGAATCGGTAGACAACTTATTACATAGACTTCCGATTATCACCAAACTCTGACAAAACAAAAAAAAAAAAAAAAATCTTCCCAGAATTGGTAAACAATATAAACCAATAACGTCCGATTGTAACTATCAATCAATATTTATACTATTGTCACGGACTTCAGGAATTCATAACTTCCATCATAGGTGAATTCTTCTCCCTTTTATACTAAGTACTGTCTTTTGGCGAGTGTCTCCTATATAAACAAACACAAAATAATGCCAAGTTCGTTTTAGTAAGAAAGATTAGACACCCAGTGTTATTTAAAAGAATTATGAATATACTTACAAATTGTTGGATCGAAAAGCTTAAGTGGCTAGTGTTAAACATCCTATTTTTTATCGTTATGTAATCATTTACCCCTTTTTGGACAAGTCGAAAACGATCATGAACTTGTTGGAGTGATCCTTTCTTTGGATTTCCATACTCTCGCACAAATTGGATATATACCCTCGCCCAAAAGACTTCGGGTGTTAACCTTCCCACTATGACATCTTCACGTCTTGTTTCATGATACCATGTTATCACAATAACCAAATCTTCAGCTGCGTCAAATGTTGCCATGCTAGAAAGTTGAAATATAGAATGAATTCACAAGAGTAGACGATGGAAAATCTAATTGTAGAATACACGATGCTATATGTGTGTTGTTTGCTGCATAAATAAGAAGAGTTTACCCTCCTTATATAGATGAGAGTCCTAAAGTCTCTTTTTTTTTGAAAATATGGCCGTTGATGCGTACTTTTACAAGTCTGTACTGAAATTACGTACAACTATTACATACAATCGATAGTAAATGGTTGAAAAAAAGCAACCGATTATGAATACTCGGAAGCTAAGGATAATTGTGTAACTACCGATTATAGGTTATTTTGTCAATAGAGTTCTCAGTTTCATTAGAGTAGTATAATTGGAGGTTTAGCAATATGTATTAGCTATCGATCGTTTGGGGTTTTCGAGGAACGACTAGTTTCTTTTGAACGAAATAGCCGTTGGAGTATAATCGGTAGTTAGATAAATAATTAAAACTTCCAATTTTCATAATTTTTTTGAAATTCATAAAAATATCACCCACACATCATCATAATTTTACATTGAACTTCCACAATTCTATTACAAGGTATTGTGATTAGCGTCGTGGACGTGTTGGACGAGTGCTAAATGGATTAAATCTTTCCATCGCCCTAAGGATTCTAAAATAAGCTTCATAATGGAAGGTTGATCTTTTCCATCTCCGCCATTCCCCGAGAGATCGTTCTACCTCATCATTGGTTTCACCTCTCAATCGATAATGATTCACAAGATAAGTTAAATGGATGAATTCTTCAACGTGTCCGTTTATTGAACAAATTCGGCAGAAAAGATCAGCGGAGTGACGGTTGTTTGGGTTACCGGTGTCAGCGCAGAATTTTTCATGAATTCTCCCCAAATAAATCATACTCATTATGCCTCCTTGCCTACGTTCTTCTCCCCGTCTCGGATAGAATTGAACATAACACCTACATAAAGATAAATCTTCTTCAATCGTGAACTCCGTAGGATTAATGAATGGAATTATGTTGAAGATGATGTTGGAGAGAGTTTAAAGGTATTTGTGTTCCATGGAGGGTAAAAGGATACAATCCTTATATAGAGTTTAGAGTTCCAACGACTCTATTTTGTTGGGGGAAACTGTATAATCGGTAGCCAAATAAGGTATTTTACCTTCCGACTATATAGTTGCCCCAAATTTTATTTTTGGAGAAATCTCAAAATTTTCGAATTTGAGAACTATAATAATCGGTAGTTAATATTAACGATTATAAAGTTGCCCCAAATTTCTTCTCTGACTAAATCACCAATAATCGGTAGTCTATTGAGGTTCTTGTTACTACCGATTGTAATAGGACCAAGATACGCGTTTTGCACAAAATATATATTAATCGGTAGGCCAAAGGTGTTACTAAGCTTCTGATTAAGTTTTAACAATCGGCCAAAGGTGTTACTTGGTTCCGATTATGTAATGGAATTAACGTCTTCTCCGCGTTTTTGGACATCCCTTAACGTTGAGTATGAGTTGGGAATAAAAAAGTCGCCCCTAATTCTGTTGGGGCCGCCCCTAAAAATCCAAGGATTTTATTTCAACAATTTCATTAAAAAATGTTCGAAAAACTTGGAAACAATCAAAAACTAAACCGGAACACTTTATCTGGATTTTTGTTATAGGGAAAGCCAAAATAATTTAGGGGAAAGTTGACTATGGTCAAACGGCATTGATTTTTTGTTAGTATGGGTGGAACTAAAAATTCTTTAAAACCTTCCGATCACACGTTACCTTCCATCTTTTTTCGTTTTGGTAAGTTTTTCTTCCAATCTTCCTAGCAGATATAAACCAATGTTCTAGGAAATTTCATATATATAAAAAGTATCAAAAAATGTTCTAGAAAATTTCATATATAAAATATTAAAAAATATTATTGTAAAACAAATGAAAAGGAGTAATATCGTTGATGAGCAGTTTTGATCCAACTGAGTTATGAAAACAATTAATCAATCTTCATGACTAATCCATGAAAAAAAATCATCTCTCAGTAACACATAAAAGGTCAGTTCTTAGAAAGTAATAACGAGGGCAAATTTTTATGTATTTTTCTCAATTGCTGTTACTATGATTCATAATCACCACTCTACAAAAAAAAACTAATTAACAATAATTTTGTTGATCAATAATATCGTTGATCATTTTATTTTCATATTTTACAAGTTCATCCAGGCTTCACTAAATTCGTTTTTTTTGTTGTCCGGGATAACAAACTGTTGCAAGAGGATCGATCAAATTTGGTTTTTCATGAGGTTAGTTGACTGCAGAAAGATAATATATTTAAATATCAAATTTGGAGATCCAAAATCAATTGATGGTAAGAATGATGGTGGTCTTGTAATCTTGTTAGCCACCGGTGAAAGAAAGAAAAACTACAATGTTAAGAATACCAGGACAGATTATATTTCAACTAAGAATACCAGGACAGATTATATTTCAACCCTTGATGACCGTAAGTCTACTCCCGTGGACCAGAGGTTAGCTTCCCCCTAAACGTTTCGGCTTTCCCAATAACAATAATCCTTTAGATTATATGACCTTTGTAAACACCCACCCATGTCATGCACACCTTTTCAACCAATTTATATCGTTATGCCGGCCAAAAAAAGAGAGGCATATTTTCACTTACAAGGTGTTAGTCCTCAAGGGAGTTGGGGGATTTGGGTGTAGTTGTGTTTTTTCCTGTTAGTCCTGGGGAAGTTCGAAGGAGTCTCTCAAAATCCCTGTTAGTCATGGGAGAGTTTAGAAGAGTCTCCCAAACTCCCTAGAAAACCTCGTTAGTCGTGGGGGAGTTTGAAAGAAACTCTTAAACTCCCTGTTAGTGGTAAAAACTAGATTGCTAGGGAGTTGGGTTTTTCTGGGGAGTTCTAGGGAGTTTACAGTGTATTTTTGCCTTATTCCAAATCTCTCAAAAAAATAGAGATTTTGGGAGAGTCTCTCAAACTCCCTACAATGAAAACACCAAACTCTCTCAAACTCCCTATACTCTCTTACAATCCCTTAAAATCCCCAAGATCCAAAATACATTAAACTCCCCCCAACTCACTCGTGGACTAACCCCCTGTTATTCTTCCACGGATATTGAGCGTTTAATGATCTGAGATTCTACAACATAAGAACTCATTCACTGCCTTCATATATATGAGACAAAGTGACAGACCATGATCGCCAAGAAGTAGTGCACAAAAAGGATTGTTGACAGATTGGTTGTACTTCTCTACTTCAAATTCCAAACACCACCTTTTAGGGAAGTCAGGAAGACTGAACATAATAAGTAGGCATATATGAAAGTGGACATACCACAGTACCAAATTTCTTTAACTATTTTTAACCATGAGTATCTTTAGATTTGAGTCTCGTACTTTAAAATCAAACAAACCAAGAGAAAAAAATTACATTTCAAAATAGAGAAAACAGAAGACTTTAAAAATTAAGTAGATTGGGTATTGCCAAATGATTTCATTTCTTTGTTGAAGATCTGGAAGATTCAAGACCATAATGTAAAAAGACGAACAATACGACATTTGTTTCCTTTTGCTATAATGTGGGAAGTGTGGTTAGAAAGAAATAGTCGAGTCCATAGGGGGTTGGGTTGCATGGACGCTCCATTTTTTGTGCCGTGTCCGCGTCCGACGCCCGTCGGATACAGGATGCGCGTTTGATGCTGACACGGCACGTGTCCGACGCACCAATTTGCGCGTCCTGCATGCGTCTTGTTTAGATGCACTGATGACTCGGATTTGAAGCATTTTTTTTTCATTTTCAATTAAACTTCTTCCATTATTTTTACTATTATTAACTAAATGAAGAAAGACGAACATTTAGATCAATCATTCAGGTCTTTATTAAGATTTGTAATTGGAAATGACATCACGTATACCGTTTATTGGGCATGTGTTGTTTTAAGAATGCATTATGATTGGGCATTATGTGTCTCACAATGATTGATTGCTTGACCTTCGGTGTGTACAAACAAACGATCTCTTTTTTCTTTTTTTTTTGAAATTCATACACATCTAACATCATTTTCTAATTTTTAGGATCGAAACACTTAACTTTGTTGTATAAATACATGATTGTATATATAAATAAAATATGTATATACGTGTCCACGTCCTAATTTTTTGAGAATTTTGTAGTGTCCGCGTCCGCGTCGTGTCGCCTCCGCGTCTATGCAACCCAGATAGAGGGAGAAGGAAATCGAAAGATGAAATCATCCAAGCTGTGATTATGGATATTTGTCTTTGGAGCTCAGATATAGAATTAAGGTTACTCCATGAACCAAATCATCTATTATTTGTCTTTGGAGCTCAGATATAGAAATTTTTAAAGGTTACTCCATGAACCAAATCATCTATCATTGGGAAGAAGTTGTAAATCTGTAAATAGCTTTTTTTTTTTTCATTCTTTTGGAATCTCTTGATTCACCCTTTGTAAATACTTTATTTCTTTTTAAATATATCCTTTTCTTCTAGATTTCTTTTTTCTATTAGTAGATATATACTTGTCTAGAAATAATATATATCTTGTAAATTATCACGCTTAGACAACTAACACCGTTGTAATGGTGATATATTCGATTAGTTTACCATGTAATATAACATCTTAAGTAGAGGTGTAAAACGTGCCGGCACAGCCCAGAACATCCCATTAAGAGGCGAGTCCGCCGTGGTATATGTCGTGCTATGCTGTGCCAGAAACTAAGGCGTGTCATGTTGCTTCGTGCTTGAGAGTGTCATGTGACGTGTGCCTGACACATTTATTTTACATCTTTTAAAATAAATATTTTCAACATATTTAGATATTATATGTGTTGTTATTGAAATAATTCGACATAAAGAAGATAAAATGTCAAAAAATGGTTAGAATAAACACTCTTTTGTGAAATTTACAACAAACAAATATGTGTTGTATTGTACCATATTGTGCTGTATTTTATACATGTTATGGCGTGCTTTGTTAGCGTGTTATGCCATGTGCTTATCTGTGCCATGTGTTGTGATGTGCCACTGTGTCGATTATCTTGTCCCATCACATTAAGCTAATGTGTTGTAGTGCGCTGTGATGGGCTAACTCACGTGGTGGCACGACTCAATTGACACCTCTAATCTTAAGTTTTGCATGTGCTCGACTCAATTTATACGAAGAGCCATGCTGCCTCGCGAGCGCTACGAATGTTAGATCATCTTGCTTAGATCGATATATTTTAGATGAGCAGCATCATCTGAAATTTCCTACTCCATTTAAGTTTAATGTTTATTTTTGTTTATTGATCGCTCGATGCACGATAGTTATCTTTTTGAAAGGCGTGACCTCACCGTTTTAAAAATTTCTCTCTCTCCATATATCTCACATCGAGAACACCATGGTTATACTAGTCCTATACCTCTCTCTCCTCTCTCTGAGACGATTTTTACGCCACCCATTATCCACCATTAATAACAAGAAACCACCAAAATATAGCCAGTAACCACCGTCTCCGACGGTGAAGGTCACTGAAAAACACCATCTTTCTCAAATCTGAAGCCATTAATGCCTATCATTCCTTTATGCATCTGTACCTAAGACCGCTTTGATATTTCTCAAGAGTTCGAAGACACTATTCAATAGGATCTGATTTGATTTCTAAGACACAGGTTACCAGTTCTAGACACCGAAGACACAAGTTACCAATTCTAGACACCGAAGACACCTCGATTACAGCTACTAAGACAGAAAGGGACAAAGACATAATCACTAAAGATTCTGAGGATTTTTTCTTCTTCAGTAGCCTTAAATCCATTTTGTCTTTCTTCCTATTTTAATTTTCTCTTAGACCATAATCTGATTGCATCATTTCCCCTATTTGCCTTTTGTGGTATTTAATTTCTTTTAGCCCCAGATCTATTAGTCTCCAAGATTCTTAGATTTTTTTGTGCCTAACCCTTTGGTTTAAAAGAAAATTTGATACCAACTGACTTGATCTCATAATCTTTCTTCATTTAGGATGATTAATCTCTTTTCTTCTCTAGATCGTTTCTACTCTCCTTTAATTTTATCTTCCCTTTTTACTTTCCGTCAAATCAATTGTGCTTTGCATCTATTTCTCCTCCTTTTTAGTTTGGTTCTCAGATTTGTTTGAGACTGATTTTTTTCTGATTTACTTCCATAATATTTCTTTAATTGGTTTGTTCTTCCTCTAATTTGTCTGTTGCCTTTCTCTATTCTGGGGATTTTAGTTTTTTTTATCTAATTTCTGGATGCTTAATTTCCCTAAAAAAGTTTCGACTAACGGTTCTACCATTACAGGAATTCTTCGCGTAGCTGCTTCATTCTCCATTTTTATCTATAAATGGAAAAAGAGAAAACACCTAAGGGGGAGTGATTATGATTTTTGGTTACAATATGTGAGCTCTGCAAGAACCAAAAGACAGATAAGTATGAAAGCTACAATCCCTAACAACAAAATTTATTTGATCTGCTCAGAGGTATTCCAGAAACACAAGCTTTTAATTTTGAAATATCTCTCTGCTACTTTGTTAGATAATATGCTAGGATACATTGTTAATTTCACAATTGGTGGTATGAAATACTATGCTAGCTTCTTTATCCATATTGCTTGTCGTAAGAGTACAATGTAAAAATCTGCTTCTTTGATGTTTGATGATTCTAGACACACTGATAGGATCTTGACCGAGCTTGGTCACAACTGTTCAGATTATGCTAGATACAGAACCCGCATTCATGAAAGAAATAACTTAGTAGAACCTTCATATCCACAAGTGTCTTATTTTTGGCAATTCTTCAAGACTATCTCTTGGAATTGTCAGGGTCTAGGAAGCCCTAACAAACCAGAAACTTACTCGAGTTTAAATGATCTTCTTAATCATGAAAATCCTGATATAATATTTATATCAGAAACTAAACAACAAACTAAGAATGTGGAGATAATTCTTAGGAAACTAAAACTTCAGAACCATCTTATTGTACCTCCTAGAGGTACTGCAGGAGGGCTTATTATAGCATGGAAACAAAATATGAATCTGACAATTCTGAACTATGAACATAACTAAATAAATGCTAGAATTTTCGACCACACCATAAATTCTCACTGGACCATTTCTTGCTTTTATGGTAGTCCTTACAGGCCTCTTAAGTATAATTCATGGAAAATGATCAGAGATATGGCTAATAGCATCAATGAGCCATGGATCATAATTGGGGATTGTAATGTAGTTCTTCATGATTCTGAGAAACAAAGTAGATTTCCTTTTAACCAAACAGAAGCTGATACTTTCGTGGACATGTTAAACAACATAGGGCTTCATGATATAGGATTTACAGGATACCCTTACACCTGGAATAACCGAAGAAATGATAATGATTTCACTGAACAACGGTTAGATAGAGCCTTAGATAATAGTGAATGGTTAAACACATTTCCTTGTTGTAGTGTAACTCATTTACCTCCCCTAATTTCGGACCATGTTCATATCAGCTTAAACAACCATACTGAATGGAAGGATGGTTCCAAACCCTTCAAGTACTTTGGACCTTGGATGGACCATCCTCAATGCAAACCTTTAATCGAAGCCTCTTGGAATATTAACATTTCAGGCTCTCCCGCTTTTTGCCTAACTAAAATATTATCCAATGTTAAATACATATTAAATAAGTGGAACAGAGAAGTGTATGGTAACATAAACACCAACATCAGCAACACCAAACTGAAACTTGATGAAGCCAATAAAAATCTGCCATCTCATATAAAATCCAGAGAAATAACCAAACTCACTAGGGAGTTAAGCGAATGGTATAACATAAAAGAAGAATTCTGGAAGGTCAAAAGTAAAGAACATCATATAGCGCTGGGAGATAGAAATACGCGGTACTTCCATGACAATGCCAAGCAGAGATATAGAAGAAACAGGATAGGATCAATTAAAGATACAGATGGTAGATGGCTTAATACAAAAACTGAAATATCCAATTGCCTAAATCAGCACTTCAAACACATAGCAACTTCTGTTCAACCTGTGATAGATGAGAACCTAATAGATCTAATACCAACCTGCATAACCGAGATAGAAAACAAAACCCTAGAAACCATACCTTCTTATGCTGAAATAAAAAACACTTTGTTTGCCATGGAGCCTAATAAAAGCCCGGGACCTGATGGGTTTCCACCAAACTTTTTTCAAAATAATTGGGAAACAATCAGTATTGACTTTGTGAACATGATACAAACTTTTTTTAAGACAGGGTATATGCTAAAGGAGATGAACTCTAGTTTCATTTCTTTGATACCCAAGACCCCAAACCCTATAACTGCTGCTGAATTCAGGCCGATAGCCCTTTGCAATACTTCTTATAAAGTTATATCCAAGATAATAGCTAGCCGAATGAAACCATTATTGAATAAAATTATTTCTCCATATCAATCTGCCTTCATCCCTGGAAGGCAGATATCGGATAACATAGTTGTTGCACATGAGTTAATTCATAACATGAGAAAGAAAAAAGCTCTTATGGGCATCAAAGTGGACATGTCTAAAGCTTTTGATAGAGTAGAATGAGCTTTTTTGATCAAAATTATGAGGAAAATGGATTTTTCTGAAAATTGGTGCAAAATCATTTTTCAATGCATTTCTACAACGAATTTAGCCATATTGTTGAATGGCTCCCCGTGTGGTTTCTTCAAACCTACGACAAGGGGATCCTCTATCCCCTTATCTGTTCTTTATGTGTATGGAATCTCTATCTCGGACCATCACTCATGCGGAAAATATCGGCATGATTAAAGGTCATAAAATCAACAAACATGCTCCTTCTGTGGCTCATCTTCTTTTTGCAGATGACTGCCTTCTTTTTTGCGATGCTAATGCCCAAACCAACCGTAATCTGATCCGTATGTTCAATGATTTTGGGAGGGATTCGGGTCAGCTAATTAATTTTAGCAAATCAGGGGTCTTTTTTAGTACTAAAACTGACCCTGATAGAAAGAAAGAAATCCAAGACATTCTCCATGTCAAACCAATCCCTCTTGATGATAGATATCTAGGCTCGCCACTCTTTACTAACAAATCTAAGGTAAAGATCTTTGAAACTATGGTTAAAAACATGAAAAACAGACTAATAGGGTGGCAGAAGAAAAATATTAGTATCCCGGGAAAAACCATGCTAATAAAATCCGTAACGTCTACTATGAGCATATATCAAATGAACTGTTTTAGAATACCAAAAAAAGTTTGCAACGAAATGAATAAGGTTCAACGTGATTTTTGGTGGGGTAAGGATATTGAAAATCCTAAAGGCCTATATATCAAAGCATGGGACCCTATTTGTACTTCCACTGACCAAGGTGGTCTAGGAATACCAAACATACAACATTTTAACACTGCCATGATAAGTAGAATGGGATGGAGACTGAAGGAGAATCCTAATAGCTTATGCTCTTTGACTCTAAAAGCCAAATACTACCGAAGCAAAGACGTAATGCACTTAGATACTAAACTGGAAAAAACCGACAGTTGGATATGGAAGGGGATAAAAAAAAGGAATGGAACAGGTTCAAACCAATAGCTTATGGATCATAGGAAAAGGAGACAACATAGATATATGGACTGACTTTTGGATCAAGGATAAAAAACCACCATTAGTGAAACCAAGTATAGGAGCAGAGGGGCTTGACAAAGTCTGTGATCTGATAACACCGGAAAAAGAATGGAATATCTCCAAGTTGACCAAGTGTTTTGACACAGAAACTATAAACATCATCAAGAAAATACACATTCCGCTTGATGACAGGGAGGGTAAAGCCATTTGGAACCTTGAACAGGATGGCAATTTTTCTGTGAGATCTTTGTACAACAAATTAAATAACAATACAGGCAATACTACTATGTGGAAACCCATCTGGAAACTGAGAGTTTCTCCCTCAATCAAGTTGTTTATGTGGAAAATGGCTCATGCCATTCTTCCCAACAGTGAAAGAGTAGCGGCAATTCTGCCAAATGTCAACACAACCTGCCAGTTATGTCATATGCATAAAGAATCTTTGACTCATATTTTTCTGGAATGTAATTTTGCAGGGCAGGTTTGGAATCATTTAAATTTTAATATGACATATGTAAAACAAAATGCCACTACATGTCATGATTGGTTAAATACTCTATTTAATTCAAAGGTCAGGGATGGGAAATATATGGGCTGGGCAGAATTCTGTAGCACCGTTTCCTGGCACATCTGGAAAGACAGATGATACAAGGCTATTGGTAACAAAGACCAAAATAGTTGGGTTACTGCTAATGCCATAGTGAAATATATAAATGAATGTTTACATGTCAACAATAAAAATTATGCTCTCTCTCAAACTTTGTACTACAGTCCTATGCAGGATGAATGCCTAAAAATTTCAAGGTTCAATTATAACAGCTATCCAGGTTTCATGAGACTAAGAATCAACATAGCATTGTCCATGTTACCAGATCTCTGTGACTCTGCAATGGGACTAACTTTGTTGGATGATACATGTACATGTAGAGAAGCAAGAGGAGAATCATCTGGGTGGAACTCAAGAGATCTCTTAGAGCAAAATGGAGCTGAAGCAGCTTTCCAATGGGCAAATGAACTCAGTGGATATCATATTGAATTTCAAAGCGACTCCCAACCTACTCTACAGCTGCTAATTGGAATGTACTCCAAGTCTAAAGAGGACAGATTCAAGAACAACAATCATTTTGGCAACTACAAACCATAACTAGTTAATTTTCAAGCAGTTTCCTTCAATTTAGTTAATAGGCAAGACAATCTATTTGCTGCAAACATATCTACTATTTGTAACAAGGCGGTAATTAATGACAGATGGGTCGGAAACCGTCTTGTCAATTTAATCAGGGATGCCAGCATGAATCCTGAATTAAACTGGCCAATGTATTTGAATGCCACTACTTCTTGGTAGTGTGCAGAACTTTGTTTTTCCTATTAAAAAAAAAAAAAAAGAACACCATGGTTGGGTTTTCCCCATCATTTTGTATGCTTTACTACTTAATTCCTATAAACATTCCTACAAGTCAACAAAAACAACTTGTCTAATTGTTAAAAGATCCTACTTTCAGAAATCATCAAAACAAAACCTAGGTATTTCATGTATTGTTTTTCTTAAAATCATTTGGTGACCAATTACTTTCATATTAAAAAAATATTGCTTTGTTTCTCTAAAATGGTTCATGCTTGGAAGAAGTTGGTACTTTTCATGCCATGATGTAAATGGGGAAAGTAAGTAGTACCCTAATTAGCAATTCGACGAATTATTCGCGGATCCGATATTGCTTTGTTTCTCTAAAATGGTTCATGCTTGGAAGAAGTTGGTACTTTTCATACCGTGATGTAAATGGGGGAAGTAAGTAGTACCCTAGTTAGTAATTCGACGAATTATTCGTGGATCCGAATTTCGGTTTGAACCCCTGACCCGAAGGTTGTTATTCAAGGTTCCAACCACTATACCACACTCTGGTTGCTGATTGTAAATGAGATACCTTTTATATATTCATATTAAACCATATTTATGTATGATTATATGTTGAAATGTATTTTCCTAATGTGTGCCGAATTTTCGATACCGAACTCATATTTCTAGAACGAATTATACACGTACGTATCCGTTCCGAACAACGAACCGTTGACCGAATCCGATCTATCCGGATCCGTATAATTCCCATACGTATATCGTCTCTGATGTAGGACATCCGTTAGATTTAGGGTTCATATTTTTATTATGATTATTTATTTTAGGAATTTCTTATTTTCCAAGTTTGAATCTTAGAGTTATTTAAATAGGAGACTCTAGTCCTATGTAAGAACACACATTATTATTAATCAATATTGAGTTTTCTCAACTATTCTTTAACTTTACTATCAAAATTCTTTATTCATGCTTCCGTTCTGCATTAAGTGGCATCTAAAGCTTCGTCTTACGGTCCTCTTATTCTTTTCATCTAAATTTTCCTTTACCCTTTCGTCACCTTTACTTTTCGAGATCTCCGCATCTCTTCTTCTAAACCCTATTATCCTTTATTTTCCTGTTTGTACCATGTATAAAATACACGGGAAACCCGCTAGTCAAAGCATGTTAGCCCGTGAAGGAAGGTTCCAAAAGTTTCCAGGAGTCTTGTTGCCCAAGTTGCTTGCATATTAAGTTAATCTCATAATTAGGGTTACATAAACAATATAAATACATGTATCATAATCCCTAATGGGATATGGAATTTTAGGTTAGCTAACTCGGAGAAAATCCTTTATATCATCATAATCAATAAGGCATATCTCCGTTCCTCCGTGGATGTAGGCAACATTTGCCGAACCACGTAAATTCTTGTCTCCTTATTTATTTTTGATCGTCTTTTAACCCTAATCACCATCAAATCATCGTGTTTAGTGCCTAGAATTTATTTTGGGTACAAACATTGGCGCCGACTAAGGGGATTCGTGAAAATATTTCCTGTTTTATTGTTGAAGAAAGTATGGAAGAAATCATGAACGAGATTCCATGCAAAAATCAGCAAGAAAAAGAAGAAAAAAAAGTTAGGGTTTCAGAGAAACCGTTACAACAGTTGAAGAAACCGTTACGAAGGTTGAAGAAACCATTGCGAAGTTGAAGAAACGGTTGCGGAAGTTGAGGAAACTATTGCCAAACAGTTGAAGAAACTGTTGCGAAATAGTTAATGGAACTGTGACCAAAACAGCAGCAGAAATAGTTTGTGAAAGCAACAGAAATAGGTGTTGCAGACGTGACAAAATACCTTCTCCCAAGCTAAGCATCTCCAAGCCGAGCCGTTCCGAGATGAGCCAAGCTGTACGAGTCAAACCGTCGCGTCAAGCCAAACCGTTCCAAGCCGAGCTGTTCGAGCCGTCTTAGGAACCCAAGCCGAGCCGTGAGCCAAGCCAAACTAGCATGGATGTTTCATCCCCAAATGCAGTCACCTTCGGATTTTTTCTCCCCATTATTTGGGCTTGGGCTTCAATTTTGTTTCCTTGATAACTTCTTAGTTTTAAGTCCGAATTGAGTGATTTTTGGCTCGTTCGAATCGTTTTTCAATTCCCTACAACATGGAAGCAAAACCTTTAGTGTTTGAGAAACTTTTATATGCACTTGGGACAGCAACATGATCGAGTTGGAGGTTCGTGGATAGCGACATGATCGAGTTCGAGGTTCGTGGATAGCAACATGATCGAGTTCAAGATGAGGATTGCTTAGACCCTTCAATATTTAGCCTTGCATCACATCGCAAGCACCTAAAGCCTCACCTTGCACGTGAGAACATAAGTCTTGCTCTTATCGCAAGCATAAAATCTCGTCTTACACACGAGTAAGAAAGATTTGCACTTTGGCAAGCACAAAGTCTCGTCTAAACCACGAGACCAACGCCCGATGTTGGTCCAAAGTCTCGTCGAACAACGAGCCCAATGCCCGATATTGGTCCAAAGACTCGTACTCAACACAAGCAACAGCCAGTCTCCCCAAGCAACAAGTGCTAGCCTTGTTGCGTTGCGAGCAAAATGTCATTCCCTAGCCGCAAGCACACTACATTCTCCTCAAGACTCAACTAGCTATCGAGGATCACAAGTCCACCACGTGGCAAAAAGTCTCGCCTAGCACGTGAGCAAATTTTATTGCAGGTTATCACAGTTGGGGGCGTCTTTGTAATGTCTCTACTCACGCTTGGGGGCGAGTTACGCCATCAACGGTCGACGCAAAAGGATAAAGGAATTTCCTAACCCCCAACAAGTTGGAGCTTAAGAGGGGGCGATGTTTGTACCATGTATAAAATACACGGGAAGCCCGCTAGTCAAAGCATGTTAGCCCGTGAAGGAAGGTTCCAGAAGTTTCCAAGAGTCTTGTTGCCCAAGTTGCTTGCATATTAAGTTAATCTCATAATTAGGGTTACATAAACAATATAAATACATGTATCATAATCCCTAATGGGATATGGAATTTTAGGTTAGCTAACTCGGAGAAAATCCTTTATATCATCATAATCAATAAGGCATATCTCCGTTCCTCCGTGGATGTAGGCAACATTTGCCGAACCACGTAAATTCTTGTCTCCTTATTTATTTTTGATCGTCTTTTAACCCTAATCACCATCAAATCATCGTGTTTAGTGCCTAGAATTTATTTTGGGTACAAACATTTCCGTTTACATAAATAAATAAAAAAAAAAAAAAAAAAAGTCTTCGGCTGTGATTTATCTTTGTTACCTATCAGTACCCACATCTTTCCACTGCCTCTAAATTCTTCCATCATTACTTTTTCTTTCCACCACTTCCGAATCTCTACTTCTTTAATTTACGTTTGCTATTCTCAAACCTCAAATCCAATTTTCGTTAACCACCCTCCCTTGCAACCGAATCCAATAATCACCTAAGCCCATTTATCTCTATCCATAACCATTATTCTAGCCACTACCCCATCAGGCTACTATCAGTGAAATTCCTTGTGCTGTTTCTCCAAAACCGAACAGTTAATTCCATATTTCCCTAAACCAAGCTATATATATATATATAGCATCTTTATCATGTTCAATTTTGACCATGTATTTCGTGAAATTGCGGAATTACGAAAGAAAAATTATTGCCGACTCGCAAAATTAAAGATTATGTTTGATCAATTGGATTCGTCACAACCCGTTATCCTTCATGAGGTTACTCCTCCAACGATAGAGGTTCCGACACCAACACTTTCTTCAACAATAATAAAATCATCATCAATGTCTTCTTTACAGGTTTCGAAAGTTAGTCCAGCTGAAGTACCGGTTGTTCTTATTGTTGAAGATAAAAAACCAACCACAAAAGTGTCCACCGATCAAACGTACTCCAAGAAAATTACTATGAAGGACATATCGTACAAAGTCAATAACATTTTTAGTGTCCAATGGTCTATTTTACGGTCATCCAAATACTCAAAATATATTATTTGTTGGACGGGTCATTTGCAGTATCTGCTGAACTCGAAGACGACTTCTTTTCAAGAAGGTGGGCCTGATGTAGGACATCCGTTAGATTTAGGATTAGTATTTTTATTATTATTTCTTGAGCTTAATTAATTTAGAGTAGTATTTCTTATTTTTGAAATTATTTATTTTTAGAAGTTATTTAATTCTAGAATATTTTAGGGATTTCTTATTTTTCAAGTTTGAGTCTTATTTTAGGAATATGCGTTTTATTGTCTACTCTATAAAATAGGGGACAAGTCATTTGTATTAGACATATTATTATTATCATCAATATTGAGATTTCTCAACAATTCTTCTACTTTACTATCAAAATTCTTTATTCACACTTCCGTTCTGCATTAGTCTCGAACTATTACCCATACCCCGAATTGCTAACTAGGAGTAGCACTACTTCCTATCTTATCTCTCTTTCCCTGTAGTTGCATCAAAAAGAATGCAAAACTCTAAAACTTGGACAACTAGCATGGTCCGGGTTTGGGACAATCAATCCATATCATTGATCATTCCCCTCTCCGCCCACTATCAATCCCAATGCTAGAGTCATTCCCCTCTCCATCACTTAGGATGTGCCACGTATTGTCCAACATCTGGACTAACCCATATTGTTTCGGCTGTAGCAAGGTCCAGAAAGAACATTGGAACTATCTAATTTGTCTGTGTGTCACTAAAATGGTAATCACTCACGCTTTCAAATGGCTCCGCCCCTACCCCAAAATGGATGATCACTCATGCTTTCAGATGGCTTCGCCCCTGCTCGTCATGGCATCAGGGACGGAGCTACATGCAGTCTAAGGGGGACAGCAGTCCCCCTAGAATTTCCTAATTACATATTTTTTTTTATAGGCTAAAGCCATTTTAGGCTTGAAAAATTTAAGTATTTATAGATTTTCTCCCATATTTTTGTATATTACATAGAGAGCCTTGAATCCTCTACTATGTACTTTAAAAACTACTGATATTAGGCACTTATCGTACAAAACTTGGCTTAAATATCAAAATTACGTAGGAAAGAACTGAAAAATATCAAAATATTAAATCCAACCATAAATCTAAACATCTAACAACTTATTGGATATTTTGGTGACATCATTTGAAGGAAAATACCAAGGCCTAAAAAAGTTTTGCGGCCTTCGGCTGCCTACGTTTATGGAGAAACTACTGTACCTATATATATTTGTCCCCCAACTAAATTTCCTAGCTCCGTCCCTGCATGGAATTAACAGTAATAAGGCACAATCAAACATTCAAATCATCGGCATAAATTAAATTTCGATAACATTATTTTGTTTACTCCTTTTATTTAATATTTTGAATACGAGGTTTAGATTTATTTATGTTTTCGATCATTTAGAATTTGTTGTTCGCGAATTTCGAACTCAGGTCACTGGTATTACCACCTAATGATTTTGCTAGTGTATTATAGTAACATCGGCTCGAGGCTGGGTTGCACGGACGTGGACACGACACGACGCGGACACTACAAAATTCTCAAAAAACTAGGACGCGGACACATATATACATATTTTATTTATATATTATTCATATATACAATTATGTATTGATACAGCAAAGGCAAGTGTTTCGATCATAAAAATTAGAAAATAATACTACATGTGTATAAATTTCAAAAGAAAAGGAAAGATCGTTTGTTTATACACGCCAAAGGTCAAGCAATCAATCACTATTAAACACATGGCGCAATCAAATTGCATTCTTAGAACAACACATGCCCATCCAAGGGTATATGTGATGTATTTCCAATTACAAAACCCTAATAAAGACTTAAATGATTGATCTAAATGTTTGTCTTTCTTCATTTAGTTAATAATAGTAAAAATGAAGGAAAAAGTTTAAATGAAAATGGAAAAAAAATGCTTCAAACCCAAGTCATTGGTGCGTCCAAAGAGGACGCGCGCGGGATGCGTATTTGGTGTGTCGGACACGCGTCGTGCACACCATGAGGCGAATGGTTTGCCAAACTGACCTGGTTAAATACTTAACCTCGAAACTGGGTTGCACGGACGCTCCGTTTTTGGAGTCGTGTCTGACACACCAAATACGCATCCCGCGCGCGGGACGCACTCATGCACAAGATAAGAGCCAATCATTCGCCTTGGAAATGATAAAAAATAATAAAAAATTATGAGAGATAATCTATTTTGCATTGGAGAAAGCAAATGTTCATAGATTTTTTGAATTTCTCTTCATAGAAGTGCAAACTTTACCTTCTCCAATGCAAAATACATTATCTCTCATAATTTTTTATTGTTTTTTATCATTTCCAAGGCCAATGATTGGCTCTTATCTTGTGCATGGGTGCATAAGATAACAAAACCAATTTATTTTTAATTTTTAAGACCTGAAAGGGGATGCTTTAGAGCATCCGTAGTGGGAGACCAAATACCAGAGTAAAGATCAAACACTAGACACAGTGGAGAGGGAGTATCGATCAAAGACCAGATTAAAACCAAAAACCAGACCATATTTAGTTTTTAGTTTGGTTTTAGTCGGGCGTAGATTAAAGTTACGCCTGATGGGGCGCAGATTAAAGTTACGCCCGAATTAAAAAAAAAACTGGGGCGCAATTCACAATTACGCCTGATCCCGGAAAAAAAATATGAAAAACAAATAAGGGGCGAAGCCTCCCTCTTACGCCTGATTGAGGCGTAACTTACTCTCGCGCCTGACCAAATTTTAGTCTCCCTCCACTGCGTTGCAACACGGACTAAACCCAAATTTTGGTCTTTTTTTTTTGCTCTTTTCTCTTTAGTTATGATCGCACCACTGCAGTTGCTCTTAGTGTCTCTTTAAACAGACAAGAGACAAAGGAAGAAGACTTTGGGTTTCCTTCTCTCAGTCATTGCCACGTATTTAACAATTAAGTAATGGTGACGCGTGTCTTTGGCCATTATCTTTTTGCCAAACTTTTTTTTTTTTTTTAAGAAAATTAATCATCATTAAAGGAAAGGAGTTTACAAGTATTGGATGGAAGCCTGGCGACAAGCTGGGCACCAACCTTCTTTTTTTTTTTTTTGAGCAATGTTATGTTATTTTGATACATACATTAAATTCCTAATTTTTCACCGATTCGTCTTTAAGAATTTTCCTTTAATTACTCCTAGACTCGCGTTCTTCGGTCGGCCCTTCCAACCGTGGCAGCGGTGTTCTAGTTAATTTTTTAATTCATGGTTTGGTGATTATTATTATTATATGAGACATTTTTTTACTCTCTAAAAGTGTTGCTCAACATAAATATAGTATGGTATGAGAAATTGGAGCAAACTAAATACATGCTATCTAAAATCATTGGTTTAGCCATTATAGATTGGAAGTTTTTTCTTAGATTTAGAAGCCAGTCTAAAATCTTCTAACATGCTAAGCTACACGCACCGCAGTTTCTCCCGGTAAGGGATCTGACGGACGAGATAAAAGGCCCTTAACATTGGGATATGTGAAAACTACCACCACACCCATTATTTAGATTTTGGTCACTGTGAAACCCATGCTCAAAAATTTACAGGCACGCACCCATTCTGGGCGATAAAATTATGTACAGGCCCATAATTTTGAGAAATTGTGTTTTGGTTTTTCTTCTTTCCAAACCAACACTACACCATATTCAGCTATTAGTAACTAAAATTCTTAACCAACATGTAGCCGTCACGAATTTGTGACCAAAAATTTCAGTTACGAAAATTTAGTGACACAACGTGTTCGGTTACGAATTTTTACTAGTTTAGTGACGGCCCAGCCCGTGTCACGATTAGTAATTCTTTGGAAAAAAATCGTGCGAAAGAACCGTGTGCAGAGTAACACTCAGTAACACCATCCTGAGCACCGTGCGAAATAACCGTGTACATTCTATCAAGTTTACCCTATCGTGTGAATAAACCGCACAAATCTTATCCCCTTCTTCTCTCTTCAGCCTTCTACTGCTCTGGGTATGTTCAGGCGATAAAACTAGGGTTTAGAGAACTTTCAATCATCGATCGATTTAGCCGAGATACATCACAGAAATATCTTTAATCTTCTCCACGCATTTCAATCATCGATCTGTGTAAGTGTTAATCCATGAATCTAAAACGATATGTTTCATTTTTTTCTTCAATCGATCTGTTTTATTTCATTTTTATTTTTTACATTCTTTAATCTGTGAATATTAAACGATTTGTTTGATATGAGTTATGTTTTGTTAATCTTCTTCATATAAATCTAACTGAAATTTTTGTCTTCTATTTTCTTGTTAGGGATTGGAGAATTTTGAGGAATTGAAGATTGAAGAATTTTGAAGGTATAAATCTTCTTCTTATCAACTGATTTTAGGGTTTTATGTTAATTTCGATTTTTTTTTTTTTGTGATTTTAGGGTTTTATGTCTCAGTTCTGTATCTTTTTGATGATTGAAGTGTGTTTATAATAGCAACACCATGTTTGTAAATATCATATAAGTATAGTAAGTTGACTAGGCAGAGTGCTCTAGACATGGTGTAGTTTTTTTTTGCCTTAGAAGCATAGTAAGTTGACTAGGAAGAGTGCTACCTGATAAAGGTATACTGATGAATGTGCCTATTGAATTGAAATGTTTGATGAGAGCTAGAGCACTCTCTTTCGTATGAGTAAGTCAATTGCTAAAGAAAAGCAATTGATTCTCTCATACGAAAGAGAGTTGAAGACTTCTAGATTCAGTTGTATGGGCTTATGCTACACCATGTCTAACAACATTATGCATTACATTGTAATACTCCTTGCTAAAGTCTTATGTATTCTTGGAATGTTTGATGAGAGCTAGAGCAGTCTCTATCCTCTAGATTCCAGTTGGAACAGCTAGGAAACATGTTGATTATATTCGTTAAGTTGCTATGTTTTACTATTATCTGAAGATTTTTTCATTAAGTGTCATAATGATCTTCAATTGGTTAGCTAATGTTGTTCTGTATCTTTGGTATTTGCAGAGCCGGGGAGAGGATCCTTTTGGCAAGAGCCAAACGAAAAGACGTAGCGGTTAAGGAATCTGTTAAGGTAGTAACCTAAATTCCAGTTTGTATGTTCCATAAATATGCTCATCATGAATTGAACTTTTACTTCATGTTAAGGTAGTTTTTTAAGTTTAAATGAACTTTTACTTCTCTGTGAGCATGATGATAACAGTCCTAGTGGTGATTTACAAAAGCTACTTGTAGCTCATTCTCTCTTCTTTGAGGGGATGTTTCTTTCGCTAACTTACAGGGCTTCGGCAACCCTGTACCCACTAGGACTAATAAAGGTACACTGATGAATGTCCCCATTGAATTGTAATATTCATTGCTAAAGTCTTGTATATTCTTTGAAGGTTTGATGAGATATGGAACACTATTTATCCTATGAGTAAGTCTGTTGCTTAAGAACAAAGCAATTGCTTCGCTCATAGGATAATGAGTGCACCAGCTCATTTAGAAATCCTTCTTTTTTGAGCACCTAAATTCCAGTTTGTATGGGCTTAGATGACTTATATTGCTTATTGTAGTTTTGTTTGAGTTGCCGCAGCTAGGAAACGTGTTGATTATATTCTTTAAGTTGCTCTGTTTTACTATTATGAATGGATTGAACTTTAGTTTCATGTTAAGGTAGTCTTTTAAGTTTAAATGACCTAAGTTAGGAAGTTTTGTTTTGATATTGACTGATTCTCAGTAAGCAACATGATAACAGTCCTAGTGGTTATTCGCAAAAGCTACTTGTAGCTCATTGTCTCTTCTTTGAGGGGATGTTTATGTCGCTAACTTACAGGGCTTCGGCAACCCTGTACCCACTAGGACTAAGTTATTTTATTTGGTTGATTGATATCATTTAGTTATTACAGTTGTAGTTATTACTTTGCCTTAAATGTTAATAACATAGATATCATTTAGGTATCAATGGTTGATAAAGGATGGATGAAATGTGCGCGTACTTCTGTTCAATACTTAGAAGGTGTAAGATCATTTATAGAGTTTGTGCGTGAAAATGCTGGTGGCAGAACTAAGTTCTCCTGTCCTTGTAATAGTTGAAAGAATGGTAAAGTACCTCTGTCTCTAGGTGAAATTGATTATCATTTGGTCAATAATGGTATTCTGTTCACCTATACATTGTGGCGTTTCCATGGGGATAAGTCGCATGAAGGTAAACCCAGAAGTGATAATGTAGGAGTTGCAGTTGACAACGTAGGAATTGGAGACGATCTAGGAAATTCAGCTGACAATGTAGAAGATTTTGCTGAGAACGTTAATCCCGCTTGTAGTGTAGATGAGAATGTTGGCGTACACAGTAGGGTTCACGAGGAGACTAGTAGCAAGAAAAAAAGATCTTTTTATGAGCGTGCTAGAGAACCTTTATATCCTTCATGTTCTAAGGAAAAGACACCACTGTATGCTGCTATTAAATTAAATAACATAAAAACTCAATATGGGTTTTCTGACAATGGTGTCACTGCACTCTTAGAATTGTTTAGGAGTTGCTTCCTGATGGAAATACACTTCCGTGTAAGTTCCATGATATAAAAAAGTTGATACAAGAAATGGGGATGGACTACATAACCTATGATGTATGCATCAATGATTGTATTTTATACTGGAAGGATCATGCATCATTGGTTAAGTGTCCTGTGTGTCAAGAACCTAGGTATGAGAAGGTCTTTAATGACGAGAGGAAGCTTACGCAAGTTGCTCGCAAGACATTAAGACATTTTCCATTGATAAAAAGGCTTCAAAGGTTATATAGTGTACCATGGATAGCAGAGGCAATGTATTGGCATTCCAGAGCACAGTCGGATGGAAACCTTATGCGTCATCCAGTCGATTCTTCAGCTTGGCGATCTGCGGATAATTTTTCACCGGAGTTCGCTAAGGAACCAAGGAATGTAACATTAGGTATATCAACTGATGGTTTCAACCCGAATGGGTGTTTCAGTCCTAGTCACAGCTGTTGGCCTGTAATTATTTGTCCGTACAACCTGCCTCCTTCGTTGTGCATGAAACGAGAGTTTGCAATGTTATGTTTGCTCATATCAGGCCCAAGAGCACCAGGGAAAGATATAGATGTATACTTTCAACCACTAATAGAGGAATTGATAGAGTTATGGAATGAAGGTGTACTGACGTTCGACTCTTTCACTAAAACTGAGTTTTTGATGAGAGCAAGATTATTGTGGGCTATTCATGATTTTCCTGCACTAGGGACTTTAGATGGATGTGTCACTCATTGTTACTATGCTTTCCCAACTTGTGGAGAAGGAACAGTTTCTCAACATCTTCCGTTCACTAAGAAAATTTGTTACATGGGACACCGAAGATGGATGCCTTCCAAGAATAAGTATCGAGATGATAAAACCAATTTCCATGGAGGGGTAGAGCACGGTTCAGCACCATGGCCACTGACAGGATTTCAGGTTCAAGAGATTGTAGCTAATATTAGAACCAAGGTTGGTAAGGGAAAACAACCATCAGTAGCAAGTCGACAGAAACGTAAAAGAATACCTGTAGGCGAAACTGATGCTGATGTAGAAGCTGAGGTTCATGACCACCCCTTATTTACTCGAAGATCTATCCTCTATGATCTGCCTAATTGGAGTTCAAATCTGGTGCGGCATAATACAGATGTTATGCATATAGAGAAAAACATAACTGAGCATCTTGTTAACACGATCATGGGTGGAAACAAGTCAAAGGATGGTCCTAATGCGCGCAGAGATATGGAAGCAATGGGGTATAAAAAGAAGCAATGGTTGAAAGTGGATGATAACTCTGGTAAAACAACAATGGAAGATGCTCCTTTTGCAATGACGAAAAAAGAGAAACTTGCATTTTGTACTGCATTGAAGAACTTAAACGTGCCAACTGGTTTTTGTTTCAATCTTCGCACTTGCGTCAGTGTTGATCCACCTGAGTTGAAGAACTTAAAGTCTCATGATTATCATGTACTTATGCAACATTTGTTTCCGTTACTGGTTCATGCATCGCCTTCACTACCTAAAGATCTGCGACTTTCTCTTCTTCGGATAAGTTTGTTTTTCAAAATTTTGTGCGCGAAGGTAATCAACAGAGAACAACTTTTAAAAGCAAAGGGTACTCTAGTCGAAGCAATCTGTGTATTGGAAAAATACTTTCCTCCTTCCTTCTTTGTTATAAGTATACACTTGATGGTGCATTTAGCTGACGAAGCTTTGATCTGCGGTCTGTCAGATTTAGATGGATGTATCCCTTCGAGAGGTAATTACCAGAACTTACCTTGTTAGATAATGTATAACTTGAGTGTTTTGTTGTCATTACTGAACTGTTAACTTTTATGATCGATATTTGTAGGTTCATGAAAGGTTACAAAGGTTTGGTGCGCAATAAAAGGTACATCAATGGCTGCATTGCAAGAGGATATGTTTTGCGAGAAGCCAGCTTGTACAGTATGGAGGAAATATCATATGATGGTGGTGGAACTCATAAACATACTCGACAGGCCTTTCTAGATGATGATGATGAGTTTGCCGATGAGATGCCTTTGAGTTCTGCCAAAGCTATTACATTAACTCAAGTACAATATCAGCAAGCTCGTAGGTGGCTTCTGTCTAAGTATGTGGGAATAGATGAATGGAAGAGGTACAACTTCTTAACTTCACAGTTGTTAGATGATTTTTGATTATTGTATTGTCAATCTAATTTCCTATGAAATTTTCTTTCATTGTAGGAAGTATGATTTATACGTGAACAACGAGAACTTTAATAGTCAGGAAAATCTTTCTTCCACGAAAGGGCCAAAAAGCTTTCTCTTATGGTTACGCGATGAGGTACCATATATATGTTAGCTTAAGAGTTGCTTACTAGTAAGTAAATTGTAGTCTAACGCCATATAATTTATGCTAAAACTACATTTAGATTTTCTGCATCTTTATTTCCTCTGTAAATATTGTGGTTTTGGTTGTGCAACTGACACACATGTTCTCTTACAGATGATAGAAGCCAAAGAGACAAACTCAATACTTTGGCGACTAGTGCAAGGACCCCTCTTCAAGGCGCAGTCGTATAACAAATACCAAGCCAATGGCTTTTCTTTTAGCTGTCATGATTACGAGGAGGGTTTTGTAACATAGAACAGTGGTGTGTCTATGAAAGCCATTACAAGACATAGAGAAAATTTGGTAGAAGATGAAATTACTTATTATGGTGTCATTAAACAGATTATAAAGTTGAACTATATGGAATTCGAGGAAGTTTTTTTTTACTGTGATTGGGTCAGATTTGAAGAAAAGATTAATGGGTGCAAAGTAGATCCAATCTCAAACTCAATAAAGGTCAACTTTTCTAAGCTACAGAGCACTAAGAGAGTGATGGATGAGCCATTTATTCGTGAATCTGAAGTGACTCAAGTATTTTATTCAAAGGATCTTGATGAAGTGGGATGGTTTTTGGTATTGCATTCGCAAAAAAGGTTAACATGCGCAGTAGATCAGCTAGTAATCCCTACTAGTTATCGATCGCTCTTCTTGACAATGAGAGCTTGGAGAAACTGTTATGTGTCAGCGATTTACAATTCTAATGCTACTTTACAATATTTGCTAATGCTAATGCTACTTTACAATGTTTACGGTAGTTTAGAATATTTAAGGTAGTTTAGAATCATGTCTGCCATATTTATTAATGCTACTTTACAGGTTACTATGGCAGCATAAGTGGTGCTGGTAGATGAAAATGGACTTCCTATTTCTAGAAACGCAACTAAGGCCGGCCATCGTAAGGGGAATTTGATTCGTAATCTTATACCTGTCTCCTTCAAATCCTGGAAGGGTGTGACAGATAACTTTAAAGAGGATGTCTGGAATGAATTGCGGGTAAAATCTTCGATCTTTTGCTTATGTGAAAGTAGTGCTTTGTTTTATACTTTCTGTTACAAGCTGAAGCTCTTTTTTCAAAATCATATATAATACCCGGAACTTATAAGCGGGAATTGTATAAGGGGAATGGCTGCTATATGGAGGAGATTCAAGTGGGAGCTTAGAATTGACTACTATGATCCTTATAACACTCATGAAGAAAGAATCGCTCATGTTCCTCCAACTGTAAAAGAAGAGGACTGGATAAAATTCTGTGAGAATGAAAAAGAGGAAGCCCCACAGAAAAGTAGAGCAGAGCATAAGAAGAAAAGTAAAAGATATGATTACGCCTGTGTACTCTTTTGTCGCAAACCTCTTAGTTTGGTAAGAGCTGAACTGGTACGTATATCACCTGAACATACATTCTCATTCCCTCATATCTTAAATGTCTTTGAACTTAAATGTACTCGATTGATTGATCCTACTTATCGTATTTGTAAAATTAGGAGAGCGAAAATCCTGGAGTTGAGATCACTCCATCTGATGTGTGGATTAAAGCTCATACACAAGAAGGTGGGAAAATTCTACCTAGTGCGCAATCCTACTATGTGAGTCAGGATATGCTTTATTTCTGTTTACATATTATGGTAAAGTACCGTTGACCTCATACTAATGCTTTATTTCACAAAATGTGCTCTACATATCAGGATGACCTTAAGAAGGCGCAAGAAGATATCAATGAAAAACTAGGTGCTGGTGAACCAATAGATGAAATGGATGCATTAATTAAAGCATTTGGAAAGGATTCTAGGGGAAGAGTTCGTTCTGTCGGTCCTATTTCTCGTACACAATATGATTATTCTGCTCCTGCACGTGCCAAAGTTGCTGAATTGAAGTGCAAAGATGGAGAAGTCAAACATGAGGTGAAGGAGATAAATGGCAAGATGGAAATTCTACTTACCAGCTTTGGATCCTTATGTAAGGTTGTGCAAGACATCCAATCTGGACAAGCATCATATATTGGCTCGAACCACTTCGATATTGCACATTCTGCGTTTTCACCTACTACTTCAGCTGGTCAGAATAGTTCACCTGCTCGAAGCGCTTCCACATGAAGTTGAGACATCACTAGCTCGGTCAGCAGGTGCCCGTGAAGGAGCCAAATGTTCATTGTTGAACATGGATGAAGAGATCATTCTTTGTTGGTCGACTTTGTCTTGGTGAATCTGCATGTATGGCTCATGGCACACCAGTAGCTGAAAATCATGCAAAAGTGTTGGTGGACCTCATAGTAATGCCAACTGCACCGACCATAAAAGTTAACGGGTTTGCTAGGACCTTTCAAGAAGTCGAAATTGGAGGCTATGTGGTTCATCCAAAAGCCTACATCCGATATGATTAGAAGGGTACGTCTATCTATCTTTTTGGAAATGATGTGGATAACTCAGCCATAAGCCTATGCTTTTTTGCTATTTTGTGATGTCTTTCTTCTTTTATGTTATCTACGCTTCTGAGATCTGAGAAATTCTTGTATTTACTTTTCGGCGGCAGCAATGGCGACCGGAGACGACGCAATTAAGTAAGAAGAAGAACAAAGTCTTGTTGGCTTAATAATAAATGGCTAAGGTAATGCTCACAATATGCTTATTCATATCATCTGAGATTTCTCTTCCTTAGCATTTATGGAGTGATAAAAGAGTTATCTGTGTTAAACTCAACATGAACCCAAGTATCATGTAGCATTTATGTATACTTAGCAGTTATGGCTCATGAACACAACAGAAATTGGTTGAATGACTTCTTTTGAATTTTGGAATGAATGTTAAATTATATTGAATGACTTCTTATGTGAAATGTTGGAATTGGATTGCATTGTAACAATTCCAGGGGATAGGGTACCTGCAAGGTAAAATGAAAGGGATGGAAACATTAATATTGACCAGGTCAATAAAGACTGACCTTTTTTTTTGTAACAAAAGGATTCGTAACGGCACACAAGTGTCACTAATTTTTTACCAGGATAGTAGGAGTCAGTCAACGTTGACCTGGTCAAATGTTAGTGACCTTGGTAAAAATTTAGTGACGGAAAAATCTTGGTTACTAAAATTTTACCAGCACATTGTAGTCGGTCAACGTAGACTAAGTCAATGTATTTGTAACCGTAAAAAAAAATCGAAACGGTCTAGCACCAGTCACGAAATTTAAATTAAGATGACACATGAGTGTTACGAAATGTGTCACAACCTCATATTAGTGACGGCAACATGTTGGTTACGAAAATTTGTTACACACCTGGTTGTAACGGTCCGTGAACGTCACAACCCCATTTCTTGACTGAAATAATGTGTCACAAAACGCAAAATATGGTGTAATGCAACTTACAAGCTCTAAAAACCCCAGATTCATCTCAAATCTCATCTTCTTTGTTCTTCTCTTGATCTCGAAAGTTTCATCGCCATCTTAATCTTCGATTTCCAGTAAATCAACGAAGAAGAATCAATAAAAATCTTTATCAAAGTTGAATCTATGAAGATTCAATCAATTATCAAAAAAATATGAAGATTCAATCTCAAAGAATTAGAAAATTAATGTTTTTATGTGATGCTCGAATTCAAGAAGGAAACTGTGTTTTCCGTTAAGGATGTTAGAATTGGTTTTGATATGGTTTCACTGTTGAAAGAGAAAGTTCATCAATTCTACATCGCACCGAGTGCCTGAGCTTTAAGGGCAAAATTAGGAGTTTATACGAAGGTTTACATCTTTACACAACTCATATCATCTGAAGCTTCAGAAAATAAAGAGAACGATGGGACAAAAACAAACTTGAAGAAGAGGCAGTGAAGATGAAGTCAGACGAATCAATCAACAAAGGACAAATCCATCTTTTAACTCGTTCCTTTTCGTTCTATTTCTTATTTTTCAGATCTGATTAACAAACTTTTCTTTGAATTTTTTTTATGAAGGCTTAGTTCGTTCTTCAATAAGAATCCGGCGAAGAACCCAATATCGTCTATGCTAGACAATGGAAATTCAGGGTCAGGGTCCCTATTTCAGACTGAGAAGCAAGGAAATGGATCTGTTGCGATGTGGATGGAATTTGGGTGAATTTGTATGTGAAATGATATGAATGAAGGGGGATCTAAGGCTGTATGGATGAATTAGATGGTTTGCAGTGGATGTTCTTGGAAAGATAGAAGGTTGTTAACATTCAAGAATGGAAGAAATTGAGTCCAGACGAAGATGCAATAGAGGGTACATCTGTTTTCCTCTCTTCTCTGTTCGTATAGATATAAGAGGCGTTGATGTGGTTGATTGTGGCAGTAAATGGTGCAGATTGATGAATATTTGAAGTCCTTGATGGAATTGGAGTTATGGGTTTGTGATTAAACTTGAATGTGCAGGAATTGGAGAGCTGGAGATGGGGTTTTTTTGATGCACATCAACAACATCAGTGTCTGCTTAAGAGGTGTTCGAGAAAATGCTTGAATGTTTCTGATGTTAAAGATAAAATTTAGGGGTTGGTTGTTGGTTACTGATAGCTGCAGGAATCAGTTGGTGTTCTTGTAGTTGCTATAGTGCTACTAATGGAGTTGTTTTTGACAATGGTTTGATAGATGGTAATGAAGCGGTGATGTTGTTATGGTTGCATAACATGTCATGCAGTCGAGAAAATGTTTGCATAAACTATTATGCAGTCGAGAAAATGTTTGCATAAACTATTATGCAGTCAAGAAAATGGATGCATAGCACATTATCTGGCATCTTTTTTATTAGGTATGAAATCGAAAATTGTTGCATAACTTGTTATGCTGTAAAGAAAATGGATGCATAACTTGATATGCATCCAAAATATGAATGCATAATGCATTATGCATCGAGAAAATAGATGCATAACATGATATGCATCCGTAAATATGGTTGCATAATGCATTATGCGTCAATTTTTTATGTACGCCAACCAAAACAATGGTTACATAACTTGTTATAGATGCATAACTTGGTATGCAGTCGAAAAAATGGTTGCATAATTCGTTATGCATCTGCATAATGTCTTATGCATCTTTTTTGGAGGCTGCATAATGAATATGCAGTCAGTTTTCGAAAATTTTCCCTAATATGATGATCACCTCCGATTTTTTCATGAAAAATAAAATTTTGATATTGTTGTTTGTTCTTGTTGCGTAACTCTCTTTAAAAGATTTCCAACGATATAAAATTTGTAAAATTCCAAGGCGCGGCTTTTTAGATATGTTATATCCAAGTTGCGTTGCCAATTATACCTTTGATGCATAACCTGTCATGCGGATGCGTAATCCATCATGCAAACATTTTTAATAATTTCATATAATTATGGGTGTCACAGTACCCAAAATTAATTATGGGCCTGACAATGAGAATAATATTCTTTTGGGCCTCCCCCTAATTTTCCCATGGGATATAGAGCGGTGGAGGTGGGCCCCCTGGTTTATCTCAGTCGGGATATTTTGCGGGATAAAAGGCTTGGTACCTTTAGCGTTTCCGTATTTATGATAACAAAAATTTTCTGGACTAGAAGCCATTGTTCATATAACTCTAGAGCATCTTTTCACTTTTTCTCGTTCTTTGATTTATAAATGACGACAGTCAACTTTCCAATTTAAAATGTTCAAAGATTTTCTAGAAACAACTTGCATTTGGTTCTTGCTTTACAACTGCAACATGTTTTGTAGTCATAATCAAGAGTGAGTTCTCTCGGCGAATTTTTCAAAACATAAAATATGATAGAGTTTGGCTTAATCCAAATTTGAAATGACGGGAGTAGGCAAAGTTGACTATCCGAGTTAGAGGTGTAAAACGTGTCGGCCCAGCACAACACAGTCCACCAAATCACGTGCTTAGCGTGCTATGTGTCGTGCTGTGTTGTGCCAGAGATCTTATCGTGTTGTGCCGTGCTAGAAGGCATGATGTGCTGGGATGTGCCAGGAAAATAAATGTGATGTGTCGTGTTATGCTGTGATAGGCACATTTATTTTACATTTTTCAATATAAATATTTTCGAAATATTTAAGTAGAGGATCCCTTTACATGGCTTGTGTGACATTATCTCACACATTAAATGTCCTTTTTGCGAATAAAAACCAAACGATAGCGTATTTGAAGCTAAGATTTTGGGAATATGTTCTTCTTATAAATCTCTACATACCCACCAAAAATCAGCACATTCTGAAATACCAAACCTCATCATCTATCAATCTTATTTTAAACGGTTGAGAATTTGTCGACTTTCGACTGTTGGGTTTCGAAGTAGTAGATGGTAAAGTTATACGTTTCGGAATGTGCTGATTTTTGGTGGGTATGTAGAGATTTATAAGAAGAACATATCCCCAAAATATTAGCTTCAAATACGCTATCATTTGGTTTTTATTCGCAAAAGGACATGTAATGTGTGAGATAATGTCACACAAGCCATGTAAAGGGATCCTCCCTCTTATATGTGTTATTATATGAAAATAAGTCAAACATAAGGATAATAAAATGTCAATAATTGGCACTAATAAAGATTTTTTTATGAAATATACAAAAAATGTTATGTATTGTGCCATGTTTTGTAATATTTTATACATATTATTGTTGGAAATCGTTTTGAGGATAATGGTTGATGGGTATTGAAATTGGGTATTGGAATGACTCAACTTGGTGTTTAACCAAAACTGAATTTTATTTCTCAAACTTTGTTGTACAAGACTCACTTTTCTTTTCTTACACCACTCTTATTATTTGCTAGCTCACTTGGTTTTGGATGGTTTGCAAGTGAACCATTGTTGCCTATTTATAGCCTCACTTACTTCTCTAGATAGTTCTATCTAGACTCTTCTTTACACTCTCATTACACTTATCTAAAGAGAATATTCTAGAGGATAATACCAAGGATAAGTATGGAGGGTTTTATCCTCACATGTCTAATACTCTCTTATCTAGAGAGAATACTCTAGAATACAATAAGGATAAGTATGGAGAAGCTTATCCTTCACATGTCTTATTTTGACTAATACTTATCTAACACATGACTAATACTTATTTTGTCTTATCTATTCTAACACATGACTAATTAGATTTTTCTAGATTTAATCAAGTTTAATATTTTAACGACCCCCTTAAACTTGATTTTCAGTAACTCCAAGAATCTCTCGTAATTTGACGAAGACTTCCTGCTTTAGCGGTTTCGTGAAAATATCCGCAACTTGGCCTTGAGACTTTGTGTATTTTAATTGTACCTTATTCTCCGATATGCATTCTCGAATAAAATGGAATCGTGTGTCGATGTTCTTGCTGCGGTCATGGAACACTGGATTCTTTGCTAAAGCCATTGCCGACTTGTTGTCCACAAATATTGTAGTCGGTTCTTCCTGCTCCATTTTTAGCTCCTTCATTAAACTCCTTAGCCATATGGCATGACAAACACACGATCTTCATTGCGACGTGCTCGGCTTCGCAAGTGGAGAGTGTGACAATCGGTTGCTTCTTCGAACTCCAAGTAAAGCCAGTATCTCCGAGGAAAAATACAAATCCAGTAGTACTTTTTCTTTCATCTAAATCTCCGGCCCAATCACTATCACTGTATCCAACGAGTTTGTACTTGTCTCGATGATGAGTAAAATAAACCGAAATCAAGCGTACCTTTTAAGTAGCGCAAAATTCTCTTAGCGGCCTTCGGATGTGTAGTCGTAGGTGCCTCCATGTAGCGATGATTAGCCCTACTCCATAGAGAATATCCGGCCTTGTACAAGTTAAGTATCTCAAGCTTCCAAGTAGACTCTTGTAAAAAGTTGGATTGACCTTCTCGCCTCCATCGATCTTTGATAGCTTGATTCCGCATTCTACAGGAGTAATTGCCGGATTACACTCCTCCATTTTAAATCTCTTAAGGATTTCTTTCGCATATCCTTCTTGAGATATAAAAATTCCATTTTCTCGTTGTTTTACTTGAGCCCGAGATAGTATGACATTAGACCGATGTCCTCATCTCAAATTCTCTCGTCATCGCTTTCTTGAATTCTTGAACATTATTGGATTATTGCCGGTGAAGATCAAATCATCCACATATAGGCATTTGAGCAACTTATCTCCTTTTTCGTTCACCTTCACATAGAGAGCATGTTCATGCGGGCATTTGCTTCAAATTATTTTCTTGGAAGTACTTGTCGATTCTCTTTGTACCACGCTCTTGGTGCCCGCTGTTTTAGGCCGTATAAAGCCTTTTTCAACTTCAGGACTTTATTTTCTTGTCCTTTTACTTTGTACCCCGGTGGTTGTTCGACGTATCACCGTCTCTTCAAGATGTCCATTTAGAAAGGCGAGACTTGACGTCCATCCGATGAACTTTCCATCTATTTTGGGCAGCTAGAGAAATAATTAGTCTTATAGTTTCTAGGCACGAGCTACAGAGCAAATACCTCATCATAGTCGATGCCTTCTCTTTGGTTGTAGCCTTTTGCAACCAATCTTGCCTTGTATCTTTCAACCTTTCCTTTAGCGTTTTTCTTGGCTTTGTACACCCATTTTACTCCAATTGCTCTTTGTCCTTTTGGAAGTGTCACAAGCTCCCAGGTACTATTCTTCTCGATAGCTTTCATTTCTTCATTCATCGCCTTTCGCCATTTTTCTCTTTCCACAGCTTCATCAAAAGTTATTGGTTCACTATCTGCAAAAAGACAAAATAGAGATACATTGTCTCCATAGATATCGCTTAAACTCCTCGTCCGTAAGGGCCTTTCGCTGGAGCTCTCATCTGCGATGATGGATCATCATGATGCACTTGGAGGTGATGGTGGTGGTGAAGCATATGGAGCAACCGGTTCTCAGTGGTTGTTCTTCTTCTTCCTCTTCTAGAATAGGAAGAAAATTGTAATCCTTTTCTTGAATGCCGAAATCCCGAAGCCTTCTTCATCGAACTCCACATCTCTGCTTGTGACGACCTTTTTATTGATTGGATCATACAACTTGTATCCTTTGGATCGAGAGTCATAACCAATAAATATGTACTTGGTACTCCTGTCATCCAATTTTGTTCTCAGCTGACTCGGCACATGAGCATATGCGATACTTCCGAATACTCGTAAGTGTGAGATGCCGGGTTTTACTCCGCTCCAAGCTTCTAAAGGAGTCATGTTCCTCACGCTTTTGTGGGACATCGGTTTATCGGTAAACCGCACAATCAACCGTCGCCCAAAACTCCCACGGGCACTCTCTTTGTCTTCGGCATACTCCGGGCCATGTTGAGAATTGTTCTGTTTCTCCTTTCGGCAACTCCGTTTTGTTGAGGTGTGTATGGAACCGTAAGAGGCCGACGGATTCCATTGTCTTCACAGTATGCCTCGAACTCCTTCGAAGTAAATTCTCCTCCTCTATCTGATCTCATAGCCACAATTTGAAAGCCACTTTCTTTCTCCACAAGGGATTTAAATTTCTTGAAATTGGAGAAAACCTCTGATTTTTGTTTCAAGAAATAAACCCATGTTTTTCGACTAAAGTCATCGACAAATATGAGGAAATAGTTATTTCCACCATACGAGCTTGGCTTTATTGGTCCACAAACATCTCGTGTGTACCAACCTGCAGCGGTTTTGTGGCTCTTGAGAATGTTTCCTTGGGAAAACTTTTTCCAAATGTTTTCCAAGTAAACATCCTTCACACAACTGATCCGGGTGGTCAATTCTTGGCAAACCTTTAACCATCTTTTGTTTGGACAATAATTTTAACCCTCCAAAATTAAGGTCTCCATACCTAAGATGCCATAACCATGACGAGTCTTTAATACAAGCAGTCAGACATCTCGCGATGTCATTTTGAATGTTCAGATAGAACATCCTATTCCCGTCATTGGCACCTTGGCAATCAATTTTCCTCTCCTATCTCTTATGAAAAGACTAAGGTTTTCCATATTCATCCTATAGCCTTTTTCTAAGAGTTTTCCCAAACTTAATATATTCATTTTTACGTTAGGGACGTAATAAACATCGGAAATAAACTCATGATTTCCATTTTTCAACTTAATTAAAATTTTGCCAAGACCACTCACCGGAGTTTTCGCTCCATTTCCAAATGTTACGTTGCGAAACGATTCATCAAGCTCCACGAACCTCTCCTTAGTGCCGCACATATGATTGCTTGCTCTGTATCAAGCACCCATGTACAATTCTCATTTGTGGTCACCTCCTTTGCATGCCACCAACAAAGTCTGGTCTCCTTCTTTTTCTTTATTAGCATAATTAGCTTTTTCTTCGACGTTATCCGATGAAAACCAACAATCTCGAGCATAATGACCACGCTTATGACAATTATAACATTCAACTTGAGATTTGTTATTCCTTGGCCTATTATTGTTGCGCCATGAATTATCTCCTCTGCCACGACCTCTTGTGGAACTTGACCTCTGGCCCCTTTGATCATCGTCATTCTGCTTGCCTCTTCCTCTTCCTCCATAGTAGCCGCGTCCTCTTCCTCTAGCATTACTACCATAACTCTCTCCTTTGTCTTTCAAAGTGAGCTTTGCTTGTAGAACTTGTTCTCTGCTCCCTCTTTGCTTCTCTTTTTCATTCTTTCTTCATGGGCTTGTAGCGATCCCATGAGCTCATCCACGGTCATGGTTTCGACGTCTTTGGACTCCTCAATTGCGACGACGATGTAATCGAATTTTGGAACGAGTGACCGTAATATTTTTTCGATCACACGACTATCACTCATGACCTCACCATTTCTTCTTAGTTGATTGACGACAACTAAAACTCTTGAAAAATAATCCGAGATTAATTCAGACTCTTTCATGGAGAGAGATTCAAACTCACCTCTTAGAGTTTGCAACCGCACCTTCTTTACTTTGTCCACGCCTTTGATGGAATTTTGCAAAATCTCCCATGCTTGCTTTGCATTAGCGGCTCTTGATATCTTCTCGAAGGACGACTCATCCATGCCTTGATAAAGAAGGAAAAGAGCTCTTTTCCTTCTTTCTCGAAATACGTAGTGTATCCTTTTCACTTGTGGTAGCGCCGCTTCATTTTCCGGTTCGACATAACCTTTTTCTATTATCTCCCACGCATCTTGCGAGCCTAGTAACGCCTTCATTTGAATGCTCCAGTTGTCATAGTTTTCTTTAGTGAGTTTAGGAATTTGGAAGGGAAACATTTCAAGTAGCCATTAGGACCTTGGCTCGATACCACTTTGTTGGAAATCGTTTTGAGGCTAATGGTTGATGGGTATTGAAATTGGGTATTGGAATGACTCAACTTGGTGTTTAACCAAAAACTGAATTTTATTTCTCAAACTTTGTTGTACAAGACTCACTTTTCTTTTCTTACACCACTCTTATTATTTGCTAGCTCACTTGGTTTTGGATGGTTTGCAAGTGAACCATTGTTGCCTATTTATAGCCTCACTTACTTCTCTAGATAGTTCTATCTAGACTCTTCTTTACACTCTCATTACACTTATCTAAAGAGAATATTCTAGAGGATAATACCAAGGATAAGTATGGAGGGTTTTATCCTCACATGTCTAATACTCTCTTATCTAGAGAGAATACTCTAGAATACAATAAGGATAAGTATGGAGAAGCTTATCCTTCACATGTCTTATTTTGACTAATACTTATCTAACACATGACTAATACTTATTTTGTCTTATCTATTCTAACACATGACTAATTAGATTTTTCTAGATTTAATCAAGTTTAATATTTTAACAATTATGACGTGCTTTCTTAACGTGTTATGCGGTGTCGTGCCACAGGCTTATCCGTGCAGCGTACTGGGCTACTATGCCGATTAATCAAATCTTGCACGTCCCATTTAGCTAACGTTTTGTGCCATACTGGGCTAAGTCACGTATTGGGATGGACTGTGCTCAAATTTTAGCATGATGTGCTCTTGCTGACACAACTCAATTAACACCTCTAATCCGAGTAGAACAGGGAGTGGCACAAGTATTCTTCGAATGTTGAGTCTTGACAAGTTGACATCAACAATAAGAAAACATGTGACCATCGTGTTGAAGCATCAATAAGAACCATAAAATAACGAAATGGTCCACACGAAGGGTGAATTGGTCCACATATATCACCTTGAATTCGTTGCAGAAAATTAGGTGATTTGATGCCAACTTTCATTAATGATGGCCTAATAATCAATTTTCCTTGATAACAAGCGATGCATGGACAATCATTAAATGATAAGACTTTTAGTCTATTTAGAGGATGTCCATATGAGTTTTCAATAACTCTACGCACCATAGTTGATCCCGGATGACCCAAACGGTCATGCCAAAGTTTAAAAATACTGGGATCAGAAGTCTTAGAATGACTCACAAGATGGGATAATATGATAGGTTGTTATGCCAGATATTGGTCTCACAAGAGGCAAGGAACGTCTACATTATACCGAAGTATTCTCAGCATAATTGGCTCCAAAGTTGGCAGAAAACACTATAGTTAAGCATGCTCAGGCTGGAACAATCCAGGGATGATTTCCATGCCGAATTTTTTTTGTTAGAATACAGAAGCAGTGCCCTTTAAAAACCCCACACTGTAGGATAACCATTGTGGCTAAGTGGGGACAACATTGGTCGGGTTATTACTCAATCAACTCTTTAAACACATTCCCAGTTTCCCTTTCCCATCCCATTTTCAACATGTTCCAAAAAGGGTTTGGCACACCGGTTACTGGTTGTGAGTCGTAACCAGTTTAACGAAAAGGAGAAAGTGTTATATATATTTTTATTGGGTTTGGTAGACGCGTGTCCTGATGTTCTTATAAGAGAAATTACCTTTCTCTTATAAGACTTCTTTGAAGCATGTCTTGATGTTCTTAAAAAGATAATCAAATGTTTCGTGTTAACGTCGTCGATCATATGGACATAAATGCAAATCAATTGTTGACTATTAACTACTAGGTAGAGAAATGAATATTACATTATCTTGGAATATATTTCAAGGAAATTAGATGAAATGCTATAGCAAGAACATATATTTATGAATAATGTTAGAGCACTGCTCGGTCGAACTCGCAAGCGTTGCTATCTCAAGATTTTTTGTCAAGTTTAGTTGTCAAAACTACAAGTATTGATTTCTAGTCTACTTATAGTTATGTCTCGGATTGTGATAGAATGTGCAATTGATCTTTAGACTTCACGGCGTCCATCGATTGAAGACGAAGATCTACTGAGGGGAGCTTGGAGGAACTTCATCAACAAAAGGTATGTGGAGACTTGGACTCATCTATCACTCAGAAGTCTATTCTATTCTATCTCCTAATGAGACTAATTCATATAGCTATATAGACTTTTACATTATACACATTTGATATTTCGAGCTAAGTTAACTCGCTTATATATTTCTCGAAATATGCGTTGGAAAACGTTTCGCTTTAACTATGTTCATCATTATTCTTGACGAGTTTAGTTGGAAAACAATTTATTTGTTGGAAACTAAATAATAAGTCAAGAGATGATCATGTGAAAATTTCCTTGAAATATCTTACATGATTTGCGTGAGACAGTCATTTGATGTAGACTCGGAATGGTTCGTATTGATCATTCGATCACTTGAAAATTACTTATAAGCTAATAGTTTGTGTGATACAGCTATGTCGTCTTCTAATGATGTTTCAATGATTGAAATGAGAGTTTAGAACAAATAACCATTGTCTGGACTGGATATAGCACAATATGCATACCAGTATGCAAATTGTTGTAGTATGATTCGGGTCCGAGAACCAAGTTTGCATACCAGTATGCGAACAGTTTTAACTTTCAAAGTCCGGGAACCAAGTTTGCATACCAGTATACGAACGGTTTCACCCGAGTTAGGTCCGGTATGCTAGCATGCATACCCGTTTACAAATTGTCGGACGTGACCTAAGTACCGAACTCTAGTTTGCGTATCCGTTTGCAAACTGAATTGGTTTAAGTTATAAAATTGGTTAAGTATGATTTCATACTCATGAACAAATACATTTATAAATTAAGGAATGCAATCTTTGCAAACCGTGGCTAAATGTTCATGAACTGATTCTTTTGAATCAGTCCGATTTTGTTTCAATTGTGTCTTGTATACTTCTATGAGAATATAAACAATTGAACAACTCTATGAGTAACACAATTAGATTCATTTGATCTAGAAGTGTTAGATGAATGTTGTTAATACAAAAGTGTTCATATGGCTAACTTTGGTTAACTGTTATTAATCCAACTCAATATAAACGTTTAGGTACGGTTACCCATATCTAAATGAAGGTATATTTCATTTGTGTGTAACAAGCTAAGCCCATCTAACGGTAGAGAGATATTGCTTTGGTTTTAAGCAAACTTCGCTTGAATCTTAAATCAGGATTTCATCTAACGGTGAATATTGATTGCTTTGTTTCAAAACTATCAAACCATGATTTGAAGACTATATAAGGGAGAACTCTAGCACTAGAAAACCTAATCCCCACACCTCTTGTGTTATACTAATTGCATACTAGAGTCGATTCTCTTTTAAAAATGTTATGTATTGTGCCATGTTTTGTAATATTTTATACATATTATGACGTGCTTTCTTAACGTGTTGTGCTGTGTCGTGCCACATGTTTATTCGTGCCGCGTACTGGGATGGGCTACTATGCCGATTAATCAAATCTTGCACGTCTCATTTAGCTAACGTGTTGTGCCATACTAGGCTAAGTCACGTATTGGGATGGACTGTGCTCAAATTTTAGCATATTGTGCTCTTGCTGACACAACTCAATTTACACCTCTAATCCGAGTAGAACAGGGAGTGGCACAAGTATTCTTCGAATGTTGAGTCTTGACAAGTTGACATCAAAAATAGAGTGAATGAACCTACCAAAAAGAGGTTTTTTTTTTCCTTAATTAAGTCTATGATTGATTGCCGTAAAATGTAAAAACTGTTGAGTGAGACAACTCTTTAATCACATTTCCAATTTCACTTCTCCATCCCATTTTTAACACGTTGGAAAAACGGTTCGGCACACCGGTCACTGATTATGACCAGTTTAACGATATGGAGATGACCTGGTGTTATATATATTTGTTATTGTGTTTTGTAGACGCGTAATTACCTTTCTCTTGTAAGACTTTGAAGCAGGTCTTGATGTTCTTAAAAAAAAATCAATTCGTGGCATCACACCTAAATGGTGAAAGTAAATCCCCGGTTCATCTTTGGTCACTTAATGATATTAGTTTTCTCCAATATCTTATTATATTCGATTTTTTTATTATTTTTATACAGTATGATTCAAGTGTTTAACTAAGTCGATTGATCGACTTACTTAACCAACTCTAATTGGAATTTTCCATTTTAGCCAACAAAATGGAAAATTTACTGGTAAAGTCACTGGGTGATGATACCAGAGACTTGAGTTCGAAACTCGCTGGCACCAAAATTCTTTACCGTTCAAAAAAAATAAAAATAAATAAGTTTCATATATTAAGGACCTCAAAATTCATCCAACTGAGATCAACTGGCATGATAAAATTTCATGGAAATGTGATGGTGAATGAGAAAGAGATAACAAAAAGATTTCATGAAAATAGGATTTTGAATGAAAAAGAGATGAACTACTTATCGTTAGGTTCTTTGTTGCATGAACTACACGCATGAGAAAATTGTAAATGTTGCATCTAAATGTCATCGTACATGGCTAGGCTGGCCATTGTAATTAGCTTTGGCTTCGGACCTTCGGTTAAGAACTTAGATTTAGGATTCTTAGATATCAAGTAGCAATCTAAAGTTTTAGGATTCTGAAATCAGGTTCACTTGGAATCGGCCGACATACTACCTATGAGCCGTGATAGTAGCAATCTAAAGTTTCAGCTCTCTGCATTATGTCAAGTAACCTACACAGTTATGATCCATCAAAGGGTTAAATCTTCATATTGAATGAATTCAATCGACTAACTGAAAATCTCCCAAAAATAATGTTGTCATGGTGTCTCAGTACCAGAAGAGACAACACCGAGACCCAAAATAAACTACACCGGGTTTCGCAATTTATTGGCACAAGTTTTCAGAAAACTGTTTTCTCTTGTTCCACTGTTGTCATGGAGTACTAAGTAGTATCGTTCTGTAATTTTGATTTCGTTGATGAATTAAGAAGCCTGTCATGCGTTGTTATTTATCTCTTAATGGGGTCGGTATACCAAAACCCTTTTTACCGGAAGAAAAGAAATGTGAGAAAAGACTTTGAAAATTAAGTAAATGTACTTGTCTAGAAATATTAAATCTCGGGTAAAATCATCACGCTTGCACAACCTACACCGTCGTAATGGTGATTTTAATTTGTATAGTTTACCATGCATCTTAAGCTTTGCATGTGGTCGAATCAATTCATATCAAAATTGATGGGTAATAATACTCCCTCCATCAGCGCTATTTTCACTGTTCATCTCTATTCGCCAGGTTTGAGAAATACCGCAGTTGATCAGCGCAATATATAGCTTAAGCTTAATCTGATTACTTCAGTCCAGTGACCAAGCTAAAAAATTGGCTAAGGGAAAATGCAATCTTGCTAGCAGATGTAAGAAAAACAAAAATGAGTTTGGACGCACAATTTTTTTAGAAATTTAGTTTTTCTTTTTCCCTTTTCAAAGCAAATCACTAATTTACGAGGGTTTCCTAGTTACTCTAAATGAGCATATGAGTTACAAATTTAGACATATGGGTGTCACAATTCGGGGTGTACTTTTCACATGTGTCCTCATAAAGAGTGGTTTACTACTTATCAAACTAGAGAATGTGGTAATGTTCTTATGGGAAACAATGTCACTTGTAAAGTGGTGGGTGAAGGTACAATTCAAATTAAGATGTATGACGGTATGGTGAGGACTTTAACTAAAGTTAGGCATGTTCCTCGACCGAGAAGAAATCTTATTTCTTTGGGTACGCTTGATTCAAATGGCTGCAAGTATCAAGGTGAAGGTGGAGTTATTCGTGTCTCAAGAGGAAGTCTTAGAATAATGAAGGGCGAGAGAATTAATGGTCTTTATACGCTGCAAGGTACTACTGTGACGGGTGATGCAGCTGTATGTTCTTCAAGTTCTGATGATGATACTACCAAGTTGTGGCATATGCGGCTAGGGCATATGAGCGAGAGGGGATTGGCTGTTTTGAGCAAGCAGGGATTGCTTTGTGGTCATAAAACAGGCAAGCTTGATTTCGTGAACATTGTGTCTTTGGAAAGCGGTGTAGAGTCAAGTTTAGTACAGCTATTCATAACACCAAAGGTATTCGGATTATATTCATTCTGATCTTTGGGGTCCTTCTCGGGTTGATTCACATGGTGGTGGTAGATATATGCTGACGTTCATTGATGATTTCTCAAGGAAAGTATGGGTATTCATACTTAAACACAAAGATGAAACTTTTGTCAAGTTCAAGCAATGGAAGACTATGGTTGAGAAGCAAACCGGAAGACAAATCAAGTGCTTAAGGACAGACAATGGTTTGGAATTTTGTGGGGGTGAGTTCAACGAGTTCTGCAAGGATCAAGGGATTGTGAGACACCGCACAGTCAGAAAAACACCACAGCAAAATGGTGTTGCAGAAAGGATGAACAGAACCATAATGGAGAAGGCACGGTGCATGCTCTCCAATGCCAGGTTACCAAAGCAGTTTTGGGGCTGAAGCAGCAAACACTTCAGCTTATTTAGTGAACAGATCTCCATCGACTTCCATTGAGTACAAGACTCCAAATGAAGTTTGGACAAGTTCGCATGCTAACTATGAAGACTTGAAGATATTCGGATGTCCATCCTATGCTCATGTGAATGAGGGGAAGCTAGAGCCTAGAGCAAAGAAGTGTATATTTCTTGGGTATGCAAAGGGCGTGAAAGGCTACAGGTTATGGTGTCCAACATAAAGATCAAACAAGTTTCTTATCAGCAGAGATGTGAAATTTGATGAGCAATCGATGTTGAAGCCAAAGAATGAAGAACTAGATGGAGAAGCTGAAGAGGGTGTTAGTGATAAGGTGGAGCTTGGTGACAAGGTGGAACTTGAGGTGCAAGTTCAAGGAAGCAATGAGACTGTTGTTTCTGATGATGATCAAGATATTGTGCAAGAAACTGCCCAGAAAGAAGAAGCACAAGGTCATCAGTACAATCTTGCAAGAGACAGAGAGAGGAGGGAAGTTAGAGCACCTCAAAGGTACGGCCATGCTGATTTGGTTGCATATGCATTTGCAGTAGGTGAGAGCATAGATAGGGATGATCCAACAACCTATGAAGAAGCAATCGGTGGTGAAGAATCAGCAGAATGGGGAGCATCCGCAATTGAAGAAATTGAGTCTCTTGACAAGAATGGAACTTGGGAGATAGTAGCTAGACCAAAAGGGCAGAAGATTATTGGAAGCAAATGGGTCTTCAAGAAGAAACAAGGTACTTCAGATGGTGAAGGAACAAGGTACAAGGCAAGGCTTGTGGCAAAGGGGTTTACGCAAAGAGAAGCCATTGATTACAATGAGGTATTCTCTCCTGTTGTTAAACATAGTTCTATTAGAATATTGCTTGCTATAGTTGCTTTGAAAGATCTAGAGTTAGAACAACTAGATGTTAAGACGGATTTCCTTCACGGTGATTTGGAAGAGCGTATTTATATGCAACAACCAAAGGGGTTTGAAGTTCATGGCAAAGAAGATCATGTATGTTTGTTGAAGAAATCTTTGTATGGTTTGAAGCAATCTCCAAGGCAGTGGTATAAACGTTTTGATACGTTTATGGTGGCAAATGGCTATGACAGGAGTAAGTATGATAGTTGTGTATATCACAGGAAACTCCAAGATGGTTCATTTGTGTATTTACTCTTGTATGTTGATGATATGTTGATTGCTTGCAAAGACATGTCATAGATACAGGTTCAAGGAGCAATTGAGTAGTGAGTTTGAGATGAAGGATTTGGGCGCAGTAAAGAAGATATTGGGCATGGAGATTCATAGAAACCGAGCTGAAGGCAAATTGCATTTGTCCCAGAAGGCTTACATCGAGAAGGTGTTGGAGCGGTTTTGTATGAAAGATGCAAAACCAGTAAGTACTCCTTTGGCAGCTCATTTTAAACTTTCTAGAAAGAAATCACCTAAAACCGTAGATGAGGCAGAGTATATGTCTCGAGTTCCATACGCAAGCGCAGTTGGTAGCATCATGTATGCTATGGTTTGTACAAGGCCGGATATCGCACAAGCTGTGAGTTTGGTAAGCAGATACATGGGAAGTCCCGGGAAGGCTCATTGGAAAGCTGTAAAGTGGATTTTGAGGTATCTAAGGGCGGTACAAATGTTGGTTTAGTGTTTGATAAAACTGTGGTGATTCGACAAATGTTGTGGGTTATGTTGATTCTGATTATGCGGGTGATCTTGATAGAAGAAGGTCATTGACAGGTTATACTTTTACATTGTGTGGTAGTACTATCAGTTGGAGGTCGGTTTTGCAAAGCACAGTAGCATTGTCTACAACTGAGGCAGAGTACATGGCAGCCGCGGAAGCAGTGAAGGAAGGTATATGGTTGATGGGTTTGGTTGGTGATTTGGGTTTCAAGCAATAGAATGCAACTTTGTTCTGTGACAGTAAAAGTGCCATTCACTTGACCAAGAACCAGATGTATAATGAGAGAACGAAGCACATCGATGTCAGGTATCATTTTATCAAGGATGCAGTTGAGGAAGGTAGGATAGCGATGCTAAAGGTTCCTACAGCGGATAACCCTGCAGACATGTTGACAAAGCCGGTTCCAAGTATCAAGTTCAAGCATTGCTTGGACTTGGTTGGTGTCAACAGGTGTTGAGAGCCCTTGAGGGGATGAGCGAAGACGATGATGATGAATGGTTATGGTATTCAAGTCAAGGTGGAGATTTGTAAAACATGTGCCTTGAATACACCTTCTAGATGGTCTAATTTCTAGAAAGTCTAAGTATTCTAGATGGTCTAATTTCTTAGTTTTCAAAAAGGGAAGGAAGACTAATTCCCTTGCTAGTATTCAAAAAGGGGAGGTAGACTAACTCTCTTGCTAGTAGTCAAAAAGGGTTAACCCATTTGTTTTTTGTGCAAGGGAAGGTGGGCATGAGAACCTATATATACCTTCATTAGTTAGCATTTAAAATCATCCCAAAATCAGTCACAAACCAAAGATAGAAACACTACTAAGTGTTCTCAAGAGTAGTGTAAACTAAGAGAGAGTAAGGTCTTTTTCTTGAGAGGAGTTTATACTCTTGTAACCTTGTTCCAATCATAGTGCAACGTTATCTTCGTCTTCCAAAGTGGATGTAGATCATCTTGATCGAACCACTATAAATCCTTGTGTTGTGTGTGTGCCTATTTTACATTTGTTTTCATTTCTATTTCAATTCTCTATTGATTGTGCTTAGAAGAGCCATTGGTCATAACAGAGGTGTACATTGATGCAAGTGTTTAGTTAGGTTTGCCGGAAAATGCTTAATTTGGTCTTAATTAACTTTTTTTCTCCAAGAAGACAAAATACATGGGTTTGGATGCTCGGAATTCATTGAAATTGAATGAATTCGGTGGAACCAGGTTTTCGTTTGCTCATGTATAGGAGCATCTAGTACTCCTGGTAAATAAGTAATGCTCGGTGATTATTAGTTTTTTGATTCAATGATATATGCCATTTGGAATACATTTTTTAAATTCTTTTATAAGGGTGCTGCTCAACAGAAATCTAGTATGGATATGAGAAATTGGAGCAGACTAAGTAAAGACTTTCTAAAATTAAGGTTTTGATGTTTTTTGGATTACTGGTCTTTTCTGGATTTAGAAGCCATTTTGAAATCAACATTCTAACATATTTGGATGGGGAGACTTTCCAGATTTAGAAGTCACTTCTCATGTAACTCGTGAGCATCTTTTTACTTTTCATAGTTCATTGGTTTATAATTGTCACCCTCTCCAATCTAAAACGTTCAAAAAAAAAAAAAAACTTCCAGAAACGACTTCTAATTGGTTCATCACCAACACAACATTTTTGTAGCCATAATTCTGGTCTATAAGCGAAATTTTCAAACCATATGATATGGTCGAAATTTCAAATTTAAAAGGTTTTACCTCCATCTTTGCTTTCCCAAAATCCCATTCTAGGCACAAAAATTAATATTTATTTAACTCTTTACGGTTGGGATGGGATTTAAGAATAATGGGATGAGTTTAAACGATAGGAGTAGACAAAATCGACTATCTGATTAGAAGATGGACGGAGGCATGAATTTTTTAACCGTTGAGTCTTGGCAATAAAATGAGTCTACAAAAAGAAGTAGATTAAAATAAATAAACAAAAAATAAATAAATAAACGAGTGTAAACCCTGAAATCCGGGGTGTACGTTCCGGTACTAACTATTGGTCCACCTGACGTTTTTGGTTTCCGATTTTTGTTTTAATCCGGTTTCTTCTCTTAAATAAATACTAAAAGTTTATTCTCTTAATTTTTTTTATTTTTTTTAATTAAAAAAGTATTACACTACAAAGCATTTGGTTGGTAGTCGAGCAACAAGCTAAAGAACTGAACAAATTAAATCTAAAGAACCAAATTTGCAGCAATTTTTTATATCTTATTTTTAATAATTTACAATAATATCGTCTATTACCTATAAATCAACATTAGATACATCATGAATCTCTATATGATCTTCATCATCTATTACTCCATTTCGAGGAGAGAAAAAAACTCCATCACACGCTATTGTGATTAGTATTATTTGATTTATTCTAATCCGGGATTGAAATTAGTTTGATGATTTTTTTAATGTTTATTGTCTGCATCTCTAGTCATCGTGTTCTCTTGAAGTTTGAGGAATGATGTTTTGGTCCCAAAATTAAAATTCTCTCTAAATGAACCTCTTAAATAGTCTTTTTTCATATTATCTCAGGGTTACAACTTGAAGGGATTCTCTTCTTGAGCCTTACTAATTTCAATTACAATGAAACAATGAGAATTTTTGTCACACCCTAATCAAAATCAAACCCTAACTATGAAAACAGAAAATTCTCAAGTGAATACGGAGGCGAAGGAGATAGAGATGAAGGAAAGACATGGTTGATTTTAATCAAAGATATGGCTGGAGATTTCTATTGAGTTGGGGGACACAAAAATTGAGAGTCAGTTTGAAAAAGATAGAGAATATGTGTTTTGTAGTTCCTAACCAAAGATTTGAAGGAAAAAAAAATGTAAATTAAAAGTAAAAACGGAAAGCTAGAAGGGTTTTTGAGCTTTTGTCAACCAATAATGAAATTCGGAATGTGCGCCCCAGCTTTTGAGGGGTGCACAAATTTGAACTCGAAAAAAACAGATTTTTTTATTTTAAACTGAATTTAGGATTGACTGTGGGCAAAAGTAAAATCTATCGTAATACCCGGATATTTGGCATTAGTTGGCCGAATGGAATATAAGTAATGGTTTGTCCTTCCCTAACATCGATGATTGATGGCTTCACTTGATTGAGATTCCGGGACATTACAAATGGTATCAGAGCAGACGACGGGTCACCTGCCGAGGGTGAGAGAGTACTTTGTACGGATTGAGTCAGGTACTGGTCTCATAAGGGGCAGTGAACGTCAGAGATCTGGGCTTGGATATATTTTGGAGTTGAGGACGACTCCAATTTAAGGTGCTGGTATTGTAATACCCCCATATTCAGCAGCGGTTGTCCGAATGGAATATAACTAGTGGTTTGTCCTTTCCTAACACCGAGGCCTGATGGGTTCACTTGATTGAGATGTGGGAAAAACTTCACAGTTAAGCGTGCTCGACTGGTAGTAGTCAGGATGAGTGACCTCTCGGGAAGCTGCTGCAGGTTGACGGCGATAGTGTCGCTAAAAATCCCACACTATTGGTGAACCGCAGTGGGTAAGTGAGAACAATAACGGTGTTAGCTATCATATGATAGAAAAATAGAGAGAAGGAGAATTCTTATTAATGTGTGTAAAACAAAAAGGGAGAATACAACCTATATTTATATAGGCTAGACACAAGGGAATCCCAGTAATAAACGGGATTTACCCTATATATTATTAACATAAATAAATATTTATAACACTCCCCCTGATGACCACTGTGTCTAAGTCACAAAAATATATATCAGGAAAATCAAGAGAGAAAAAACCTGAAATGTGTGAGACTCAGAACAGTGTTGGACACGCATATGCTTCCTCATTAAAACCTTGACAAGTAAACCCAGTGGGACAAACCTTGACGAAGGAAAGAGTACTGCGCGTTTAAGTCCTAATAATGCTCCCCTGATGGATACTTCAACGAAATCTTGGCCTACAAATCTTTAAATCGACGCATTCCAATCTTGTGAACTAATTTCTTGAATGTAGAAGTTGGTAATGCTTTAGTGAAGAGGTCTGCTAGATTGTGGCTTGAACGTACTTGTTGGATATCAATCACGCCATCATTCTGTAGAACTTTGGACTGATGTGCTTAATTCGATCACCTTTGATAAATCCTTCCTTTAATTATGCAATACAAGCAGTATTGTCTTCGTATATATTGTTGGTGAATCTTTATTTGAAGAAAATCCACATGATTCTTGAATATGGTGTATTACTGACCTTAACCAGACGATCTCACGGCTTGCTTCATGGATTGATAGTAGTTCAGAATGATTTGTAGATGTATCTGAAATTGTTTGCTTCACTGATCGCCAAGATATAGTTGTATCTCCATAAGTAAACAAATACCCAGTTTGTGATCGTCCTTTGTGTGGATCTGAAAGATAACCTGCATCTGCTAACCAATTAGTTTTGACTTAGATTCATAAGGGTAAAATAAACCTAAATCAATAGTGCCACTAAGATAAGGTAATAAGTGCTTGATTCCATTCCATTGTCTTCGAGTTGGAGAAGAACTATATCTAGATAACAGATTAACTGAAAAAGCAATATCAGGCCTTGTGCAATTTGCAAGATACATAAGAGCACCAATTGCACTTAGATATGGCACTTCCGGACCAAGAAGTTCTTCATCATCTTCTTTAGGTCGAAATGGGACTTTATTCACGTCAAGTGATCTCACAACCATAGGGGAACTCAATGGATGTGCTTTGTCCATATAAAATCATGTTAAGACTTTATCTGTATAAGTAGATTTATGGACAAATATCCCATTTGAGACATGATCAATTTGTAAACCAAGACAATACTTAGTTTTACCAAGATCTTTCATCTCAAATTCCTTCTGCAAGTAAGCAGCGGTTTCAGTGAGTTCTTTTAAAGTTCCAACAAGATTTAGATCATCAACGTATACTGCAATAATAGAAAACCCAGAATTGGATTTCTTAATGAAAATACATGGACAAATACAATTATTGATATATCCCTCTTTCAATAAATATTTACTGAGGCGATTATACCACATTCTTCCAGATTGCTTTAGCCCATATAGAGCTCTTTGAAGTTTTATTGAGTATACACTACTATCTTTGGACTTGTCTGCTTCAGGCATACGAAATCCCTCGGGAAGTTTCATATAAATGTCACTATCAAGTGACCCATAAAGATAAGATGTGACTACATCCATAAGACGCATTTTAATCTTTTTTGAAGAAGCCAAACTAATAAGAAACTGGAATGTGATGGCATCCATCACTGTAGAATAGGTTTCTTGATAATAAATACATGGTCTTTGTGAAAAACCTTGTGCAACGAGTCGAGCTTTATATCTCACAATTTCATTTTTCTCGTTACGCTTTCGTACGAATACCCATTTGTATCCGAAAACTTTTACATTTTCAGGAGTTACAACAACAGGACCAAGGACTCCACGTTTTATTAATGAGTTGTACTATGCTTGGATTGCAACCTCCCACTTAGGCCAATCTTTTATACGACGACATTCTTCGATAGATTGTGGTTAAGGATCATCAATATTTTCAATGACATCCAAAGCAACTGTAAAAGCAAATTTACTATCAGGAATAATTGTATTCCTATCCCAGTTTTGTCTTGTACCAACATAGTTTATAGAGATCTTATTGTTTTGAGGCACATGTGCCTCTTCAGGTGTAACTTGTGTATCAGTATTTGATTAATCAATTAATTTTTCAGAGAGAATGGCTTTTTTCTGAATGCCAACTACTGATCTCTTTTTCCGCGGAACTAAATCCTTTGCACCAAAAGGTCTTTCACGCTTTAAGCGTATCGTGGACTGATTATCATGATGTCCTTATGGGATACTTACTCTCGCATGAGTATTTGCAGCAGGTATATATAACTTTGTTACCTTACCTGTATCCGTAAATGCATCAGGCATTTGGTTTGCAATATTTTGCAAATGTATGATTCTTTGAACCACAAGTTCACATTATTTTTTACGAGGATCAAAGTGGGCTAATGATGGTGTATTCCATGAAATTTCACGGCGTTCCTCAAGTTTTGGCTTATCTCCCCCTAACAACGGGAAATTTGATTCATCAAATTGGCAATCAGCAAATCTTTCTTTAAAAACATCTCATGTTTGAGGTTCTAAATACCGAATGATAGATGGAGAGTCATAGATAACATATATGCCGAGTCTATGTTGAGGACCCATTTTCTCTCTCTGTGGTGGAGCAATAGGAACATACACAGCACAACCAAAAGTTCACAGATGAGATATATTTGGTTGATGCCCATATACGAGTTGTACATGTGAGTATTTTTGATAGCTGGTTGGTCTTATACGGACCAATGTTGCAGCATGTAATATTGCATGACCCCATGCTGAAAATGGCAAGTTTGACCTTAAGATTAATGGTCGGGCAATCAATTGTAAGCGCTTAATAAATAATTTCGCTAAGCCATTTTGAGTGTGCACATGAGCGATGGAGTGTTCAACATCAATGCCAATTGACATGCAATAATCATTAAATGTTTTAGAGGTAAATTCACAAGTATTATCAAGACGAATAGTTTTGATAGTAAAATATGGAAACTGAGCTCGTAACTTAATAATTTGTGCAAGAAGTGTTGCAAAAGTAACAGTACGAGTCGAAAGTAAGCAAACATGTGACCATCGTGTTGAAGCATCAATAAGAACCATAAAATAACGAAATGCTCCACACGAAGGGTGAATTGGTCCACATATATCACCTTGAATTCGTTGCAGAAAATTAGGTGATTTGATGCCAACTTTCATTAATGATGGCCTAATAATCAATTTTCCTTGATAACAAGCGATTCATGGACAATCATTAAATGATAAGACTTTTAGTCTATTTAGAGGATGTTCATATGAGTTTTCAATAACTCTACGCATCATAGTTGATCCCGGATGACCCAAACGGTCATGCCAAAGTTTAAAAATACCGGGATCAAAAGTCTTAGAATGACTCACAAGATGGGATAATATGATAGGTTGTTATGCCAGATACTGGTCTCACAAGAGGCAAGGAACGTCTACATTATACCGAAGTATTTTCAGCATAATTGGCTCCAGAGTTGGCAGAAAACACTATAATTAAGCGTGCTCAGGATGGAAAAATCCAGGGATGATTGCCCCACCGAAAAAAAAAATCTGGATTACCGAAGCAGTGTCCTTTGAAAACCCCACACTGTCGGATAACCACTGTGGCTAAGTGGGGACAACATTGGTTGGGTCATTACTCAATCAACTCTTTAAACACATTCCCAGTTTCCCTTTCCCATCCCATTTTCAACATGTTCCAAAAAGGGTGTGGCACACCAGTTACTGGTTGTGAGTCGTAACCAGTTTAACGAAAAGGAGAAAGTGTTATATAGATTTTTTATTGGGTTTGGTAGACGCGTGTTCTTATTTTCTTACAAGAGAAATTACCTTTCTCTTATAAGACTTCTTTGAAGCATGTCTTGATGTTCTTAAAAAGATAATCAAATGTTCCGTGTTAACGTCGTTGATCATATGGACATAAATGCAAATCAATTGTTGACTATTAACTACTAGGTAGAGAAACGAATATTACATTATCTTGGAATATATTTCAAGGAAATTAGATAAAATTCTATAGCAAGAGCATACATTGATGAATAATGTTAGAGCACTGCTCGGTCGAACTCGCAAGCGTTGCTATCTCAAGCTTGTTTGTCAAGTTTAGTTGTCAAAAATACAAGTCTTGATTTCTAGTCTACTTATATTTATGTCTCGGATTGTGATAGAATGTGTAGTTGGTCTTTAGACTTCACGGCGTCCATCGATTGAAGACGAAGATCTACTGAGGGGAGCTTGGAGGAACTTCATCAACAAAAGGTATGTGAAGACTTGGACTCATCTATCACTCAGAAGTCTATTCTATTATATCTCCTAATGATACTAAGTCGTATATCTATATAGACTTTTACATTATACACATTTGATATTTCGAGCTAAGTTTAACTCGCTTATATATTTCTCGAAATATGCGTTGGAAAACGTTTCTCTTTAACTATGTTCATCATTATTCTTGACGAGTTTAGTTGGAAAACATATTATTTGTTGGAAACTAAATAATAAGTCAAAAGATGATCATGTGAAAATTGCCTTGAAACATCTTACATGATTTGCGTGAGACAGTATTTGATATAGACTCGGAATGGTTCGTATTGATCATTCGATCACTTGAAAATTACTTACAAGCTAATAGTTTATGTGAGACAGCTATGTCGTCTTCTAATGATGTTTCAATGATTGAAATGGGAGTTTAGAACAAATAACCATTGTCTGGATATAGCATAGTATGCAAATTGTTGTAGTATGATTCGGGTCCGAGAACCAAGTTTGCATACCAGTATGCGAACAGTTTTAACTGTCAAAGTCCAGGAACCAAGTTTGCATATCAGTATGCGAACGGTTTCACCCGAGTTAGGTCCGATACGATAGCATGCATACCAGTTTGCAAACTTTCGGACGTGACCTAAGTCCGGAACTCTATTTTGCGTACCCGTTTGCAAACTGAATTGGTTTAAGTTATAAAATTGGTTAAGTATGATTTCATACTCATGAACAAATACATTTATAAATTAAGGAATGCAATCTTTACAAACCGTGGCTAAATGTTCATGAACTGATTCTTTTGAATCAGTCCGATTTTGTTTCAATTGTGTCTTGTATACTTCTATGAGAATATAAACAATTGAACAACTCTATGAGTAACACAATTAGATTCATTTGATCTAGAAGTGTTAGATGAATGTTGTTAATACAAAAGTGTTCATATGGCTAACTTCGGTTAACTGTTATTAAGCCAACTCAATATAAACGTTTAGGTACGGTTACCCATATCTAAATGAAGGTATATTTAATTTGTGTGTAACAAGCTAAGCCCATCTAACGGTAGAGAGATATTGCTTTGGTTTTGAGCAAACTTCGCTTGAATCTTTAATCAGGATTTCATCTAACGGTGAATATTGATTGCTTCGTTTCAAAACTATCAAACCCTGATTTGAAGGCTATATACGGGAGAACTCTAGCACTAGAAAACCTAATCCCCACACCTCCTGTGTTATACTAATTGCATACTAGAGTCGATTCTCCTTTAACATAGGTTTTTCCTAAAACCATTATATGTTAAGGACTTAAAGACTTTATTGGGATTCTAAAGCCAGACCCAAGTATTTTTTTCTGTAGTTGCGCATTCCTATATCACTTGTTCTATCATATTGATTACTATCTTCTCTATGATTTGATCAAGATTTATCTCCAATAGGTAGATATAAAAAGTAATCACAAAGTTCAATGTTTCATTCTTTGTGATTCCATAATAACTTGTTCTACTACCATATAGTTAGTTATTGTGAGGTGATTGATAATACTAGGATGTTCTTCGGGAATATAAGTCCGGGTTATCAATTGGTTCATGTTCACCTTGATTTATCAAAAGACGGAACAAAACTCGTAGGTATTTTTGTGAGAGATAGATTTATCTATTCCTATAGAATTTTCTGTGTGATACATATTTGTTTATCAAGTCTTCGACTTTGGGTCGAAGCAACTCTTAGTTGTGGGTGAGATGATCTAAGGGAATCAAGTGCGCAGAATCCGGCGTGGTTCAAGAGGGGTAAGGAACGTGATTGTACCTTGATCAGTGTGAGATTGATTAGGGCTCAACTACATTACAGACTGAAGCTAACTTTGTAGTAGGCTAGTGTTTGTAGCAACTTAATACAGCGTGGTGTTCAAATATGGACTAGGTCCCAGAGTTTTTCTACATTTGCGGTTTCATCGTTAACAAAACTTCTGGTGTCTGTGTTATTTCTTTTTTCATATTTTATTTTGTTATATAATTGAAATATCACAGGTTATGCATTTGAATCGATCAATTGGTAAATTCAACCTTTGGTTGTTGATTGAAATTGATTGATCCTTGAACACTAGTCTTTGGTACCGTTCAAGTTATTTCTCTTATATTCAATCTGGCTCGCAAATCCTTATTTGTTTGATTGCGGATTGAATTGAGAAATTGAGATATAACTCTTTGATATAATTTTCTTAAGATTGAGTCTAAGTGTGTAGTTGATTTTCTTGAAAGTATATTGGAGTTAGTCCATACATATTTCTAAGCGACATATTTGGTGAGGTTGTCCGAAAATTTCCAGACAACGAATTTCATTGGTTTCTTTTTTCATTAGTACTACCGTAACAACGTCAGTACGTCCATAAATTTCAGAGATACGAGTAAAGCGTGTAGAAGAGTTGTTACAAAATTTAAACCATAAAACTAGTAGAATTTGGTTTAATCCAAGTTTCACATCATGTGGTAAATGCAGTCGCATAATTGATCCCAATGCCAATTTCACACCCTTGTTTAGTTGTTTTGAATGAATTTTGTGGCAGAGAGTACATATGAAAGAAATCTATAAATGACACGTGAAAAAAATTGAAAAAAAATGGCGGTAGTTCCCCACCCCTGATCGATCAAAAACTAAAGACCAACATTTTATCTGTTGTGTTTCGGTAGATTATATGACCATTGGCCATTGCACACCTTGACCACCAATTTGCAGCTTTCCGCGGCATAAAAACTGCCTTTATATTGAGACAAACCACCATTTCCGAGCAGTAATATTAATATTAGAACAATTAATTGGGGATATGAATTACTTCCCCCAACCCATGGTTTGTGTTAAGGGGTTATTTTTGGTTATGAAAATATTAAAATACCCTTCCCACAAAATTAAAATCAAAAACTTAAAATCAAAAAACAAAATCATATCTCCCATTTCCATCTCCACTTCTTATTAATCTTATTTAGGGGTAGAGCTTTGAAACCTAAATATTCTCCATTCCCTTTAAAATTCTAAACTCTCCCCACTCTACATCAAATTCTCTTCTCTTCACTTTGGAAACGAATTTTTATTTTATTCGGAAGTGATGAAGATCATGCTGAAAGTGATGATGACCATGCCGGAATTGATTCTCGAGCATGCCGGTATCATGTTCCGGCATATGGTCTTCATCAATTCCGGCATGGTTTTCATCACTTCCTTTTTGAATTTTTTCTGGTTTTAATCACTTCACTACCGGCATGGTCGGGCTTGATATGAAGACCATGCTGGTATTGCTTTCCCGCATACCATGTTGCTTTATTTTCTATGTTGGGAAAACAATACCGGCATGGTCTTCATATCAACTGACCATGTCGGAAGTGGAGTGACTAAAACCAAAAAAAATTCAAAACGGAAGTGATGAAGACCATGCCGGAATTGATGAAGACCATATGCCGGAACATGATACCGGCATGCTCGAGAATTTCCTATCAATGCCGATATTCAAGTAAAAAAAAATGAACATTCTGGATACTTTTCATCTGTTCGGCATAGAAATTTAAGCAAAATACTATCTTGGAACATGATACCGCATGCTCGATAATTTCTTGTCAATGCCGGTAGTCAAGTGAAGAAAAAAATCAACATTCTAGGTACTTTTCATCTTGTTCCGGCATAGAAATGTAAGCAAAATACTATCTTAGGACAGTGCCGGCATGCTCGAAAAACTAGATTACCATGCCGTTTTGTTCAAACCCAGAAAAAAATCAACATTATGAAGATCAAAACTAGAAAAAAATTGTGGCAAACGCCCCCCCCGAACCCCCCCTGGATAGTGGCAAACAATTTTTGAACATTTCCGACAAATGCCGGCATGGTTTTTTGGTTGAATACCATGCCGGCACCGAGCTTTTTCAACTGCAACAATGGTGAATTCAAAGGAAACAAATCAAATTTTCAACCTCTTAGCAGCAATTCTCTCATCATAATCATCTTCCATTTTCAAAAAAAAAATTCCACTTATTATTTTTTTCCTCTCCTTCTACTCCTCACTCACACAAATTAAAATCAAAACACACACTAAACTATCCCTCAAATACTTAAGCATATACTAATTATTATTAACTACTAAACATGATTAGTGAGGGCTAGATTAGGAATTAAAAAAAAATTACATAGGGGGTCACCCAGAATTGCTATTGGGACACCGTTTTTGTCCTGTAGCTATATCCCCCAATTAGTTTCCATATCCCCCAATTAATTCTTCTAATATTAATACACAGAGATGGTTGAAAAAGGCTTGGATGTTTTTATTTTTCTAATTCCAAGCACCACCCTAAGAAAATATTAATAAGACTTCTAGCCATTGTGTATGCCTTAAAGTGTACAGATCATAGTACCATTCTACCAAGAGCTTTTTTTTTTTTTTTTTTGAAAAGGATTCTTACCAAGAGCTTGAAATTAAATAGATTAAACTCTTTTAACCGTTAGAAGTGAAGCGAAAAACATAGTTTTAACCATTAAAAATTGATTACAACCAGAACTGAGAGAGGTAGATTAGGAACATATAGAATTTTCAATTTAAAGAGCAGGGAGATTCTAACCCCAGGCATGCAATTTAGGAGAAAAAAAATTGAATAAATAATATAAGTTTACTCCAAAATCTCACCTCATTTGATCTTTTGCATTTGAGGTCTATATTGACGGAAGTTTTTAACCAGGTTCGTCTAATGAAGGAGAAACTTAACTAATAGTTTTTTCCAAAAGCTAAACTACATGGATTTTGGGAGCTCAGAATCCACATAAATTAATAGCTAAGAATAAACGAGCATGATATATGCGAATCCACATAAATTAATAGCTAAGAATAAACGAGCATGATATATGCGAAATGATTTCATGGAAATGTGATGTTGAATGAGAAACAAATGAATTAGTCCCCGTTAGATTCCTTGTATTGCATGAACTATGCACAAGTATGAGAAAACATGTATGGAGTTTGCTTATATGGAACCATTTTATGGCTTGTCTAACCCTTGTAAATGTGTGGTAGGTCGGAAAAACCGACAATAAAAATACTGCAAGTGCATAGTGTCTAACTAGTAGAACAATGGCAAGTACAGGTCGTTTCCACGAGGAGTGTGAAATACTTTACTAACTAATACCAAAAACTAAGTAATCAACAAGATAATGTTTTAATGAGAGTTTTCAGAAATTCAGACAAAATGAAATAATAAATAACAAAGACGTAACCAAAATGAGAAAGGATTGTTAGGGTTTTCGGTTTCCACCAATTAAGTATGCCAACTCTACTAATCTTTAAATATATTTCATGCATTTTTAAATATTATTTCTCCACTGTAATTTCATTCGCTTCTTATGTAGTGATCCTAAAGCATTACACATTTATCCTTGCATACCACGTCTAGGGATTTAACCGAAGCACGAAATATCAATTCAAAAGCATAAATAATCAAGAAAATCACATAAACAATTAGATACAAGCTTTTATGAAGATAATTACTAGTCATTTAAATCATTATTAAGCATATAAATGTAGAGTTTACATAATCAAATTGGTTTCTACCTAAACCCTAACATGGTTCTAGCTAGCCATGACTTTCTCAAAAGCCATAAAAAAATTAAAATCAAAATAGCTAAACCAAAATGGAGAAGTAAAGCTCAAAACCCCAGACTTCACGGCGTTGCAGCCGCAACCTCTTGCTTTCTCTTCTTTCGTTTCGGCACAGTAGCCGCAACTCCAAACCACCTTCTTTCTCTCTCTGTTCATTTCTTTTATCCATGCTGGGAAGAAGTTCGACCAGGACCCAGCAGATATTTCCATAAGCCCAGTCCACATATCATTCGGACCACGGACTACCAAGGCCCACTCCAACTTCAGGTCAACCAAAGTTCTCGAGCCAATAATCTCCCCTCCTTTAAAAGGCTAAGTCATATGAGCTCCCACGTTGCACGGTGAGCATGACACCCACCTCAAATTAAATTAGATAAAAGCTTTCAACTACAATAATTCTGGAGAAGACAAGTGTCGTAACGTTATTGGTCGAAGATTTTTTGTTTAAAAAACACCCCCTTAGTAGAGAACATTATTTGTCCAAGCCCCCTGATTTTAACGGCCTAATACTAAAACCGTTAATAGAAACATGGGTGTACAAGACTTATGTGCTGATTTACACCTAATTAAAAAATTACACCGGGTTTACACCAAATAATTAAGTAACACCGTTAAGCAGGGACGTTATATTTTCCACCCCAACGTTTTGAAAATCCTATACTGATGTACGTAGGCTTATCCTAAAGTTTCCACCCCAAGCGATTTAGACCTCTGGCTTTACCCTATTGCACCATTTCCCTGCCAATGTTTTCGTTCCTTCATTAAGAAAATGATTCACGCAACTCAATTTTCTAATGTCAAGCTATATACAGTTGTACTTTTCTAATCGAAGCGTGCAAATATATGTTTCTACAGGTCCGATATTTAAAGATCATTGAGAAAAGTGCATACCAGACTCTACCATGGGTGAGATACATAACAATGGTCGCGAATATGAGCTGAGGCTAATTTGAAGGATAGTTTTAGTCCACTATGTTGCATCTTAAAACTTCCTTAATGTAACACCGGCCATTTGTTTTTACTTATTTCCTTTAAAACTTTAGTTAACTTAAGAAATGAGATCAATTAGGTCAAGTAAGATCCCATGGTTAGTGCTGATTCTTTTAGGCCTTCTATGGATGAAGTATTTTTTGCTACGCGTATAGCCAGTACCTGAATACAAATCAAACTAAAAATATACAAGGACCAAATTATTACAAACTCTGTAAGAAAATTGTTTTTTTCCATGCGCATGCATTCCAAACAGCTTTCACAACAAAATGCATGGATGATGATAGTCCAAACGGCTCTATGTGGGTACATCGAAAAATAAATCAAGAAAGCATTTAAATCAAATCATATCGTAGATAATTTTGGAAATTTAAAAGGCAAGCAAATATTATTATTTTTCGGGAGATACGAATGTTTGTCTTCTTAATTGAACGTTAGTATTTTTTATTAAGTAACACCGTTAAGCAGGGGCGTTAGACTTTCCACCCCAACGTTTTGAAAATCCTATACTGTTGTACGTAGGCTTATCCTAAAGTTTCCACCCCAAGCGATTTAGACCTCTGGCTTTACCCCATTGCACCATTTCCCTGCCAATGTTTTCGTTCCTTCATTGAGAAAAGGATTCACGCAACTCAATTTTCTAATGTCAAGCTATATACAGTTGTACTTTTCTAATCGAAGCGTGCAAATATATGTTTCTACAGGTCCGATATTTAAAGATCATTGAGAAAAGTGCATACCAGACTCTACCATGGGTGAGATACATAACAATGGCTGGCGAATATGAGCTGAGGCTAATTTGAAGGATAGTTTTAGTCCACTATGTTGCATCTTAAAACTTCCTTAATGTAACACCGGCCCTTTGTTTTTACTTATTTCCTTTAAAACTTTAGTTAACTTAAGAAATGAGATCAATTAGGTCAAGTAAGATCCCATGGTTAGTGGTGATTCTTTTAGGCCTTCTATGGATGAAGTATTTTTTGCTACGCGTATAGCCAGTACCTGAATACAAATCAAACTAAAAATATACAAGGACCAAATTATTACAAACTCTGTAAGAAAATTATTTTTTTCCATGCGCATGCATTCCAAACGGCTTTCACAACAAAATGCATGGATGATGATAATCCAAACGGCTCTATGTGGGTACATCGAAAAATAAATCAAGAAAGCATTTAAATCAAATCATATCGTAGATAATTTTGGAAATTTAAAAGGCAAGCAAATATTATTATTTTTCGGGAGATACGAATGTTTGTCTTTTTAATTGAACGTTAGTATTTTTTATGTCAAAGAATAAATCGTCGTCCCAACTGGGACCAGATAGTTTTTTCAATTAAGATCAAAGAGTAATTGGTTTCTCTTACACTATGCTATGAAACAAATTCTACCATTCAACCATTATAGTCCCATAGGGGCGTCGACGTGTAGAACTTACGATAAGAGATAAGCGACTGGGCGAGGCGAAACCGAACCACACCAAATAAAAATATATGGTTTTTGGGTCCACCCGGTGCGTAGCACGGGCACAAAATCTAGTTCTTCCGAAATCTCCCTTGTACACTCCTGCAAACATTTCAGCCGACATCCATAGCCTATGTTCAATCTTGGCCACAGCACTGACTCATCTTCTCAGGATCTTCCAAGCTCCTTCATTCTTGTTAACTGTCGAGAATATAAATTCACAACTCATCAAAGTTGCTGTCTCAAGGACTTCAGCTAAGGCCCAAAATCCATTGTCGTTGATTACCATTCAGTCAACCCATCTCTGCCATCGTCGGCCAACACCGTTCTTCTCAGCTTCTTCCATTCAGCGGCCCTGATAAACTCGGGCAATTTTCAACTCCACTGACTGCAAATTCTTCTCCATCTCAGATTCACATCAAAGACCAATTTCAGCCATCATCCTAACCTTGACTTATCTGCACTTTCACTTCCCATCTCGGCTACAACACTTTCAATTCCCCGGTCTTTCCATTCATCCACCATTTCCTCCACCGTTGTCGATCATCGAGACAACACTACTCGACCAACCAACAGCACTTTCTACCACTGTCCGGAAAAACCAACTGCAACCACAGCATTTCACATCGAACCATCTCCATTTCCTTCCACCAGTAGCCACAATTTAACCATCTTCCATTGCTGTAGCCATTCGGCACCTTCCTGTTCACTGGCAGTCCGAAAACCTTGTAGGTATGAGAGAATTTCCCCCATCCGACCAAACCTTGCTACTTATCTTTCACGAGACCAGAAATTCCAAACACCATTCCATCGCCAGAAACTCTTGTTTCACCAGCTACTTATCTTTCACGAGACCAGAAATATGAGTTAACCACAGACCCATGTTTCTTCTCTGCCTCTAGCTCAAAATCCTTCCATTGAGTCGCAGTTACCACAACAAATTCAACTGTTATGAGTACTGCAGGAGTCACGAAAATCAAACCCTCGTACTCCAAACAGCACCAAAGAAGCAAAGACCCTCCATCAAACAACAACACCTTATTTGGATGCTAATACTATCTCAACTGAGTACCACGAGATCATGGTAGAACTGCAGCCGTCAATCCCGTTCCTCACTGATTTTTCTATCTCATGAACTTGTTAAACACCCACTCTAATCATCTGTATCTCTGTCTCGTGCTTGCTCCCACAAATGAACTGTCGTGACAAACTTGCCACGTCTCATTATTCACTATCCTCTAGTGAACTCAGGGCTTGAGTTAACAAAGAAAATTCTTTGTTTTCATTTGTATCCTTCCTTCCTTGGCCATGAGTTAATCAAGTGGTGCTGTCAACTTAGTTTGTTGGCTTGGTAGCCCACATTGAGTTAATTAAGCTTTCTTGGTACCGTGAGCAGCTACCTCAGTTGATATAGTTGCAAACGCCATTTTAGCTCTCAATTAGCTATTTATTTCGCCCGTGATCGGATTCTCTTATACTTTCTACAAAAACACTAAAAAAATATTATTAGCCAAAATATTGAGTCCTAACTAATATAAATATGAGTATAAAATGTAGCACATATGTGCTTATCAATGTGTAATATACCTTAGGCTTGAGTGAAGATTTAGGATTTGTAGTTGTCCCCTCTTGAAATTGGGTTCTCCCAGAATTAGCCGTCATTATATCCATGAGGACAGTAGGAACGATCTAAGCTAGGCTCATGTCCGTTAAGCCCACTAATGTTCCCTACCCATTAATAATCCAATAAGGTGCCAATCACGTCTTATCGGATTTAATTGAATGAATTCAGTGTTGACACAAGTTTCCACTTGCTCAAACATATTTCATGCAACAACCATCATATAATAACTTTTCAGTAGCATGTAATGCTCTACCATTACAGATTTTAAGTTCAGAGAAATATGAGGTGTGGAGTACCATTTTTCTTTCTCTTAATGGTGTTGCTCAAAAGAATTCCAGTATGGCTTTGTAACATTTTTGGTTTACTAATCTATAAAACTAGAACACCGCTGCCATGGTAGGGAGGGCCGACCGAAGAAAAACGAAACACCATTGATTGTATAGCGCGTTATACAAAAAACAAATTGTTGGAATGTCATTTCCGAATTTTTCGTAAAAACTCTAAATTTGATATTGTTGTTTGAACTTATTGCGTAGCTTTTTTATTACCTTTCCAACGAGATAAAATTTGTAAAATTCCAAGGCACGCATTTTTAAAAATATTATATTAAAGTTTCATTTCCAATTATACCCTAAAAAATAGGAAACATAAAGAGTTATAGTAATTTGACTAAAAGGGAGGGACAATTTTGTCTAGTGAAAAAATAACCATGGACATGAAAATTTCCAATCTTTTTATCAATCTTATTATAGGGGCGGCAGTGTGATAGTAATGTCCCTTTAGTTGGTTAGGGGATGTCCTAAAGGTGATGTAAATTGACTAGGTTACCCTTTTCATCTTAAATGGACTAATTTGCCCCTTTTTTTTAATTGAAAATACTGATTTGTCCTCTATCATATTTAAACCTAATTAGAAGAGAAATCAAAATCAGTTTTTTTTCTCTTCTTTTCATCTTCTCTTCTCCTCCATTACAACCGTAACCACCTCCATTTCAATCGAAAATTTCATCGTTGTTTTGGAAAACCCGGTTAGTATTTTGTTTATTGTGTTCAATTTAAGTGTATGCTCCATCAAAAATTAGGGTTTTAGGCTAAAAATAAAAATAAAAATTCTGGATTTCCTGTTTCTACGGTTGGTATTGTTTCAATTACCAACCGTAACTGAACAATTTGATGCTTCTACGGTTTGTACTATCGAATTCATCAAAGATACCAACCGTATGTTCTTGGGTCTGAGAAATTTTCTCAGTTAGGGTTGGTATTTGAAACCGCATTATGAACCGTAGGTTAGTTACGGCATGCAAGGTTTGTTGATTCTTCAACCGTAAATTATCCTGAGTCTCAAAACTAATTTTCAAGTTTTTATACGGTTGAAGACGAAACCAAAGTTACCAACCGTAAGTTCCTACGGTTGGTAATTGAAACCGCATTATGAACCTTATGTTAGTTACGGCATGTAACGTTTGTTGCTTCTTCAACCGTAAATTATCCTGAGTCTCAAAACTAATTTTCAAGTTTTTATACGGTTGAAGACGAAACCAAAGTTACCAACCGTAAGTTCCTACGGTTGGTATTGTTTTCCCAAGTTACGAACCGTAAGATATAGTTACGGTTACGATTACCAACCAAAGTTACCAACCGTAACTGGTATTATTTTTTGGGTTTTCCCCAAAATTGAACCAGTTACGGTTGGTAATTGATACATTACGTACCATAACATATAGTTACGGTTGGTATTGAGCTCAATTCCAACCGTATGTTCTTCTGAAATTTTAAAAAATCTGATTTTTTACGTATTTTAGAAGTATACATGTTTTCTCTATCAAATAGAGATTCACTCATCTCAAATTTGCAACTGGAATCACTCATTTTGGTTGAGTGAATCAAAATCTAGGGTTCACAAGTATCACATAAGTTTTTCTTTTTCTTCTCCTCTAAACTTTTTTTTTAGATCTAAAAATCTGATTTTGTTTGATTTTGAGTTAATATAAATGAAATTAATCATTAACACTAAACTTGATTATCATCACTAAACTATGTTATCAATTATGAGGGATAATTTGTCATTTCCAGTATTTTTTTATAAGGGACACCTAGAATGATCATGTAATGACCTTTTTTGTCCTATTAGAATGCCGCCTCTCTAATAAACTATGTCTGCCCCAATAATAAGATTGCTTTTTATCAAATTGCACATTTGTGTTACTTTTCATTTTACAAAAATCATAAAAGGGACTCCCTCCCTTCGAACCCTTCGGGCTCTCGGTCGGTCGGCCCAATAAGAAATTGGAGGAAACCAAGGAAGGATTTTCGGAAATCATCTAAAACCATCATGCAATTATTATTATAGTTCTAATACGGGCTAAGGATTTATCATTTAATTTAAATCCCCTGCTCAATTCAACCGAAGGAAGAATAAAAGCACCATAGAGTCTTGAATGAGCAGCGTTAGGCACCACTAGAAATTGGGTTACATTTTTTCTTTTAAAGCATGTTACTGGGTTATAAGTCTTTCTATTGAAACTTTTAAATTTATAAATGTATGAAAATTATTGAAAAATAGACCTTTCATTTGGTATTCCTTTTCCATTGTACAGGCGTATGAGCAAAACATTTGGTTTTGTTGTATTCTTCAACCAATAAAATTATGGTAAAATTAGACCCAAACTTTGGATGAGTATGGACAATGTATTTCACAGTTTTGGGAAATTTTTGGCACAAATTGATTAAATCCGTGTTAAATTTGAGCAAGCATGGCGTGAATATCTCTGACCCGAACAATCCACCAAACTCGAAGAATAATAATATAATTATTCTTTACACTGAATAATGAAAAATATAAATTATATTTACCTCATTAACAATTTTTTTTTGAAAATACCTCATTAACAATTTAATATGAAAAATAAATTGTATTGTTGTAAAAAAATTTTTTTTTTGCAAATCTAAGATAAATACACTAATTAAATCTTATTACTACTAAAATTTGTTATGTCTATTAAAATTTGGATCAACCCGAAAAATTCGGGGAACCTAGGTATATAATTTTGTCAGATTTGGGGAACACCTCCATGGGTACAATGAGAAATCTGGATGAAAGATTTCCAGCGCGGGTCTAACTTGGCCAAACGTTCTAACCCGACCGATTAATCCAAATCGTACCCTAAAAAAAACTCCTTTGGATCTGATTTTGAATTACTCGTTCAAAATGAGGTGAAACCCACCTCCCAAAAAGCCTAATATAAGCAATTTTTGGGAGAGTTGAGTCCCACTATCTAAGTAGCATTTCGGAATCAGTTTTAAATGAGTCATTCTTTTTGGGTTTGTCAATTATTCTTGTTTCGTTAATATAGACCGGGACATACGTAGGGATGACAGTTTGCCCCACCCAAACCCATCCCCGTGGGGACCCGCCCCTATGGGTTAGGGTTTTATCCGTATAAACGGGGAACAGGGCGGGGTACGGGGAATCCCCGAAAGTAGTATGCGGGGATGGGGTGGGGATGATATTCAAGGTCCCCGCCCCATACCCGCCCCATTGCCATCCCTAACTGGAGGTATATTTGTAAGTATCCAACGTAATTGACTTCACCCAGAAACACTAGAAGCTCTAATGTGCATTCACGATTGGATGTGGGATAAGATGAAAGGTAAAAGAATATTTGTTGAAATAAAGCAATTTTTACGTTTAAATACTTTATTATTATTATGTGATATATTTTCTTTATATTTCAGTGCGTATATTAAATCTGAACAGGGAATTTTTTGGGAAGATAATGAAGAAGACCATTATGACATGATTAACATGGAGGAAAATAGTTAATAATGAGGATTAAAGAACCATAATACTTAAAATTGTTTGCTTTATTTTTCAGTTTTAGTTGATTGTTATAAACTTAAAATTATAGAATGCACTGGTTAGGTTATTATTATTGTTGTTTGAACCTTTATAATTATTTTTAAATTATTAGTATTTTAAGTGTAATGTTATGGTAACTTGACAGATTGATGTGTAGTCCCGACAATATAGCAACTTGACAGATTGATGTGTTTACTTTTCAAAATCAACAATTATATGTTGAGGTCGTTTATTCCTGGATTTATCCGGAGAGGAGATCATATAAAGGAAGATTCTTTAACATTTGGGATAATTACTGGGCAAAGTGAATCCTGATCCTTTTCTTAATCAGGGTTTCCTTCAGAAAAATCTTTGGGATATCTAATATTTTTCGTTTCAAAACAACTACGTGACTCCAGCATAATTATTATAGTTCACGGGAGGTCATAAATCTAGTGGAAGCCAATGGTGAAGACCTGATTCTTCCATATTCGAATTCCTTCAATAGATCAAATCTATCTCTGATTCTTTGGCTGAGATTGGTACTCTTGTTATGTACACTTTGTCTGGTTTGGAAAATGAATACTCTCTCACTTTGTTATTACGATTCAAAATCGTGAAGTTCCTCTCTCTTTTACTGGGTTAAGATCCGTACTTATTTAACCATGAGCAATGGCTTAAAGAACAGGAGAATAAAGCTTATTCTCCTTTTGTTGTAGATCCTAGTAATTCAACAAATCCGTAAATCCACTCATATACAATCTGCTCACCCGTGGTGTTAACGGGTAACTGATTGGAGGTGGATAAAAAATCTCAAATTTACTATTTAAATGGATTTGATGCGGGTGATACCAAATCCGCATTTACCCGTCCATTGCTCACCCCTAACCTTACAAATGATAAATCGTTTTATTGTACATTTATGTTTGAATAGTATCTTAAGCTTAGCCGGACGCCACCATTCTTGCCACAACAAGCCTCTTCCTTATTTTGGAGCAAGTGCACATAACTACATATCATAGTACCATTCTTACCAAGAGCTTGAAACTAAAATAAATTGGATTCAATTGCTAGCCATTAGAAGTGGAGAAAAAATATAGTTCTTTGTGTTGTTTTTTTATCGTGAAGAGAGATAACATTGAACAAAAAATTTGATTACAACCATAACTAAAAAATGAAGTTCATCTGCTGCCTGGATTGACTCATACAACTGATATAAATCTGGATTTACTTGTGCTTGATTACAAACACCAAGCAAGACACCCACGGAAAAAATATGGATCAACTCATGCCCACCGTTTTCTTTCAAATATTCTCAGTGATAATAGTAACACAAAATTAGTTAAAAAGACCAAAATCAACAATTCCTGAGTGAAAAAGACATTTAGATTTTGACACTGTTTAAATGGACAAAAATGTAAAAATAGACAGGATGTAACCAGTTTCATCCTGCCCATTTTCAAATACTTTTTCTTATTTTTAATTTACACATGATGCATCCAGTTTCATCATTGTTATTTTTTAAGTTTAAGCCAGGATAAATCCAATTTCATCTTACTATTTTTTTTGTCCATTTCACCCATAAAACTTTTTACTCGTCCATTTAAACAATAACCCATTTTCGGTAATAGTAATGGGTCACTTTTCCCATGAATGTAACGCATGATTGAGACCAATAAATTCGGTTCACCCTTAAAACTAAAAATAAATAAAAACGATACAACTTCCAATTGAAAGGAACCCTAATTTTGGGGCATACACCCCACACAAAATTATAAGGGATGCCCTAAATCTTGTTAAGTTACTATAATACCCCTGCCTGGTTTAAATTATAATACTACCCTTCCACTTAATTAAATTCTAATCCTAAAACAATCCCACTAATTTAACCCATCCCACTAATTAACCAACCACCCACTAATTAACTCACTAACCATTACTAATTAACCCTTCTCTCTCACTCTTCTTCTCATCTTCTTCTCCAAAAACACAAAAAAATTCTGAAAATTTCTTTGTTCGATTAAGTTCTCGATTAAACACATTAATGGCACGTCGTGTTAAGCTATGCCCTAGAAATATGGTGTTGAATCCTGGTATTGCTTCTGTAGCATCTCAATATAGGGTTTTTGGAAAAGATGGTGATGAAGAGGATAGTGGATTGATTGGTGTTGGACATCGATAAATATAGCCTGATTCTTTAAAATTGCACATAGAAAGGTATTTCCCACAAACCCATTGCTTGGTTTTTCGTATTTCGTTGATTTGTGACAAGTAATCGATGATTCCACTGGGTTTTGGAAGTTCCAGAGTAGTGTTCGGCTGAAATTTAGCAGCCGAACTTGTTTTTTTTTTACAGTCGGCTTATGTTTTGAAAATCGATTGCGCCGAACCTTTGTGTTCGGCTAATACCTTGCCAACCTTTCCCGGCCGAACCTGACAAATGAAATTTACCCCAGGTGGTTGCCAGGTTCGGCTGACTCGATTAGATTACTTTTAAGCCGAACTTATCTCTGTAAACACTTCGAAAATCTTGCTTTGTATGCTTCAGGTTCGGCTAACTCGTGATGATGAGTTATCAGCCGAACTTATCTCTGTACTCTCAAGTTTTTAAATTTTATTCTGGCCATAACTTCTTCGTCCGATGTCGGAATGGCCTCATTCTTTTTGCGTTGTTTTGGCCTTTTCATTCTCTTGAAGATGACGATAATATATAATTGATTTGAATGAGTTTACATATCCACAAGTACAAAACTTTAGTTTATATACTCATTCAAATCAATGATATAATAAAACTAAAGGGACGATGAAGAAAAGCCCCTGCTCAATTCAACTAGAGGATGAAGAAAAGCGTTATGGTTTTAAATAATTTCATTTACGAGATTAAAGCCCCTGCTCAATTCAACTAGAGGATGAAGAAAAGCGTCGTGGACTCCTTGAATGAGTCGAGTGTGGCGCCTTAGGTGCCACCAATGTTGGGTTATAAGTTTTTAAATTTAAAATTCATGAAAACCTCTGAAAAATGACTTTCAAATTTTCGATTGATTTTTCTTTTTCCATCCACACGTGTACAATTAATTTATGAAAAATATTAAGGCTTAAAGGAAAATTGTTCAAATAATATAATTATTGTAGATTTTTATCCAAGTCTGGTAAATGAAGTCTGATTATTTTGATCTGGTGCCTAAAATTCTCACCCTTGGTTGTAACTATAACATTTTGGCATCCACGGAAAATATTGAAAAGGAATATTAAACACTTGACTTGACTAGCTAGGGTCTACCTTCCTTTGTGGGAAAGTTATCTTTTTGTGATGTCCATCGTGATTTACCGACCAAAAGTAAAGGCTGAATCGCTTATCTGGTTGTTTTCTTTATTTTATTCTATCTATGTTTTTGAATTATTTTACAGACCGGAGAGTACACTGTTGAGTCCACGGTATGATGACTCAAAGAAAAGTAGATCTTATTATTTATTGAAGGGCTAAAGTTTTTTTTTTTTTTTTTTTTTTACTATAAGAACTTACTCATTGCCTTGTACATGAGACAAACCAAGAAGTGATACATTAAAAAGCTGGTTGAAAGATGGACTCTACAATTGTACTTCTCCGCTTATAAAATAAAAATACTTTATGCCTATATGTTTGACTTCACCGGTCATAACAAATAAAAAATTGAATTCCAATAATATTAGTTTATTATAATATCTCACTTCAACTAGGTATTGTTTTCCGGCATAGCATGTTGCTTTATTTTCTATGCCGTAAAACAATATCGGCATGGTCTTCATATCAACTGACCATGCCGGCAGTGGAGTGATTAAAACCAGAAAAAATTCAAAACAGAAGTGATGAAGACCATCAAGAATTGATGAAGACCATATGCCGGAACATGATACTGGCATGGTCTTCATCAATTCCGGCATGGTCATCATCACTTTCAGCATGATCTTCATCACTTCCGAATAAAAAAAAAATCGTTTCCAAAGTGAGGAGAAGAGAATTTGATATAAATATAGAGTGGGGAGAGTTTAGAATTTGAAAGAGAATGAGGAATATTTGGGTTTCAAAGCTCTACTCCTAAATAAGATTAATAAAAAGTGGATATGGAAATGGGGGATATGATTTTGTTTTTTGATTTTAAGTTTTTGATTTTTATTTTGTGGGAAGGGTATTTTAGTATTTTCATAAACAAAAATAACCCCTTAACACATACCATGGGTTGGGGGAAGTAATTCATATCCCCCAATTACGCGTTCTAAATAAAACTACTATTTTTTAATGAAAAAAATAATTTATCAACAATAATAATTAATAATTTATGTAAATATAATTTTAGCTGATATAATTTTATGTTGGAGTTGAAAATTTATTTAAATTATTAATTTAAATAAATATAATATTGAATAATAGTCAGTTTCGGTATTTTAAATAATACTATTATTTTAAATTTCAAATTTAATAATTTATTAATAGTACTAATGTATTTAAATAAAACGAAAATATATTTTTTCCACTTTTGAATATGCGGAAAAAAAACAAAATATTATTAAAGTATTAAATATTACTAATTAAAATAAATTCTAAATTCTAAAATAAATAAAATATAATTATATTTTAATTATCATAGTAAATTTATAAGTATAGGAAATTAATTATTTTTTAAAGAAAAAAAGAAAGTAAAATGTCAAAATGGTCAATGGAAGGAGTTGGAAGGATGGAGTTCCAAATTCCATGGGGGGAGGTGTCATTTGATTTTCCACTGAATGAAGGAGTTTCAACTCCCTGGAGTTCCAATTCCATCCATGCCAAACACCCTTAGAATTCAACTCCATCCTTGACTCTTCTCGTTGACTGAACTCCACCCTCAACCACCTTCGTGCCAAACGCACCCTTATAGAATAATAGTGTCGGGACTGGTAAAATTTATTAATTTATCAAAATATTGTATTATTCTTACCACAAAACACTATATCAAATATTTAACCTTTGTGACGCAGCGATTATAAGAGCTTTCAAGATGCATTATTGTCGTTTAGTCTTTTGGAGGGTCATCAAGCAAGAGAACCAAATTACGAGAAGATTAATGTTTTAGACGCGATGAGCCATGTCGTTTCAGCTTGGAAGATAGATGTTTGTTCAATGGATGACACCGCGTCAGAAAATTCAAGTGAAATATTAGATATATGAAGGAAAAAACTGCAAAACTTAATCAAAGGATTGAACCATCCCAATGGAAAGGACGTTGAATACCTTTTAAACTACCCTCAAGAGAATACTATTTCGGTTTTTTGGATGATTGGAATAACTGAGAGTATCATGCGAAACAAGGAAAGTAATGATGTGGAACCGAAGATGAAACTGTAGTTATAGAGCCACCTTCACGTAAATAAGCTATCAAAGTTGTGAAGTCATAGAATATTTTTTATTGCATCACCAAAAGACAACACCAAAACTCTTCTAATGCTAAGAAAAATCCAAAATGATATTCAATAAGACATCAATTTCAAGAAAAACCAAGTCCCGATTGACTCATTCTTTATCAAATTAACATAAATATAAAACTAATTTATGTAAATCAGAGAGTTATGAATTTATATATCGGAAGGGACCTATAGAAAGTCTGATTTTTTTTTATTAAGTTTAGTGAATTATCAATTTAGCACATTGCCCCCGACTCGGGACTGGAAAAATTTATTAATTTACCGTGATAATTAATTTATAGGGATTCTACTGTAGGTAGCTCTACTAACCTTGTAATCCAGACTCTTCAAGAGTGGTAATCCTTTTCAATGCAATATTCATTTACAAAAAAAAAAAAAAAAAAGGAAAAAAAAAAGATTCATCCCATTTTTAACATGACATGTCGTGACTATTTTAAGGCCGGTTCCTATGCAGCTGGTTTATTGCACTTTTTGCCACTTTTGCACCCATTATGGGTATAGCAAAGTGGTACATTAATTTACCACTTAGCTAGTTGTAGATTCTACCAAGCGATAAGAACTCCATCTCCTGGTAATATTTATATCGCTCATTGTTTTGTGTGTCTCCATCAATAACCATCGCTCGGTGCTATGATCATCACTCAGTGGTTCATCACCCATCAGTCAGAATTTCACCCATTGCATGGCAATATTTTTGTAAAGCATCTTTTGTAATTTTTAGTTTGCATACACAGTTTATTAACAAAAGAAAAGAAAAAGAAAATATGAAGAGGACATAAATCCAAGATCTTCTGTAGAAAGTATAAGAAATGTAAAGGAAACAACAAAAAATTTAATGATTGAAAAAAAAAACGAATAAATTACATCAACAAGCTCCTACAAAGATTTTTACAAGGGTATTGTAATTAGCTTTGGCAATCCATAGTTTTTGATAATTTAGAGTCTGAAGTTTTGAAACTCTTAAAAACCAAGTATCACTCTGATAGTGATTTTTGGGTTTGTGAGGCTAAGAAGAGAAGTTCTTCTAGTTGGAGAAGCATTAAAAGGAAGAGATGCAGTTAAAGACTATATCAGGTGGAATATAGGTGATGGTGCCTCAGTTGATTTATGGAATGATCCAGGGTTGTATGATTTTCCTTTGTCTGCTATTGCTAATAATGAAAATAACTTAACTCTTCCAAATTGGAAGGTTAAAGATATATATTATACACCCACAATCTAGATGTTGGAATTTAACTGCGATTAATGGTTTAGTTACTGCTCATGTTGCTAATGATATTAAGGCTATACTTGTTGCGGGTAATAGTGGTCAAACAGATCATCTTGTATGCTCAGTAAGCAAATGTGGTAGTGTTACTGTAAATGAAGCGTACAAGTTTCTTATTTCCAAGAAGATGGGAAATTATGCCCCAAATTTGGATTTGAGATATCTACGGAAACTAAAATGTCAACATAAAATTAAAACTTTCTTGTAGCTCTTCTATCATAATAGACTTAGTCTTAATGATTATTTACACAGGAATCATATTGGTGGCCACCCTAGATGTATGCTTTGTCATAGAGATTTTGAAACTCTTCACCATCTCTTTTTTATCTCCAACAACTTTGAAGATTTGCTGTAAGTTTGATGGAAGGATTGGCGGAATTGAGTGGAAACATATTCTACCATTTTTTTTGTGGTCCATTTGGAGGGCAAGATATGAATGGGTATTTAAGAAGGTTTAGTTCCGGATGACATGAATTCTCGCAAGAGATTTAAAGGAAGCAAAAGAATACTTCAATATTACTAGTAAACAAGGACATGTAAAGCATAAAATTATTGAGGTGCCAGTTCCTTAAGTATACCCAAGAAGTGGGTGTTACAAACTTAACTGTGATGGAGAATCCAACAACATGGGCATGGATGGAATTGGTGGCATCATCCGTGGATATCAAGAGGGTTTTCGGGCGTGTTTCGCTAACCATATTTTCAACAACAACAACATGGCCGAAGTGTGTGCGATTAAGAATGGCATGATATTATCTAATGGAATTGGAGTTAAGAAGTTGGAAGTGGAGAGCAACTCAACATATGCAATTCAGTTATGTAATGAGAAAATCCAGGTTCCATGGAGTTTCCGCTCTCTTATTGAAGATATCAATGATCTCAAAATGAAGTATGAAGTTATCTCTTTTAAACAAAGATACATGGAGGAAAATTATGTTGAGGAATACCTTTTCAAAGGAGGAGTTGCCAAAGAAATGGAAGGAATTCGGATTTCACAGCCACCTGATGTGATCATACATCTGGTTAGTGAAGATTTAGCTGGTAGAGCTGAAATTAGAGGTGTGAGAGTAGTTTGCTAGTTATTTTGGTCAGTGACCAGTGTAGGAAAAAAAAAATTCTTTGAGGGATCGGTTTTAAAAAAAGTATTCTCTACTTGCTTGACATCACTGGTCAAAAACAAGGCAGAGAAATTCTTGAACTTATATTTCAATTTTCTATAATATCTCATTTTATTTGATATTTGGGATTTTAGGCTTATATTCACGCAAATGTTTAAGTAGGTCTACTAATAGAGACACTTAACTAGGTCTTCAATTAATATTTATCTGCCGAAAAAAATAAACAACATAGACTTGGGTGCTCATAATTTATTTGAAATTAATACCTAGTATATAGATTTGGGAGCTCAAAATCTATTTCAATTTATACATAATATAGGTTGAGCGCCTATGATATTTGCAAAGTGGGTACATTAATTTACCACTTAGCTAGTTGTAGATTCTACCAAGCGATAAGAACTCCATCTCCTGGTAATATTTATATCGCTCATTGTTTTGTGTGTCTCCATCAATAACCATCGCTCGGTTCTATGATCATCACTCAGTGGTTCATCACCCATCAGTCAGAATTTCACCCATTGCATGGCAATATTTTTGTAAAGCATCTTTTGTAATTTTTAGTTTGCATACACAGTTTATTAACAAAAGAAAAGAAAAAGAAAATATGAAGAGGACATAAATCCAAGATCTTCTGTACAAAGTATAAGAAATGTAAAGGAAACAACAAAAAATTTAATGATTGAAAAAAAAACGAATAAATTACATCAACAAGCTCCTACAAAGATTTTTACAAGGGTATTGTAATTAGCTTTGGCAATCCATAGTTTTTGATAATTTAGAGTCTGAAGTTTTGAAACTCTTAAAAACCAAGTATCACTCTGATAGTGATTTTTGGGTTTGTGAGGCTAAGAAGAGAAGTTCTTCTAGTTGGAGAAGCATTAAAAGGAAGAGATGCAGTTAAAGACTATATCAGGTGGAATATAGGTGATGGTGCCTCAGTTGATTTATGGAATGATCCAGGGTTGTATGATTTTCCTTTGTCTGCTATTGCTAATAATGAAAATAACTTAACTCTTCCAAATTGGAAGGTTAAAGATATATATTATACACCCACAATCTAGATGTTGGAATTTAACTGCGATTAATGGTTTAGTTACTGCTCATGTTGCTAATGATATTAAGGCTATACTTGTTGCGGGTAATAGTGGTCAAACAGATCATCTTGTATGCTCAGTAAGCAAATGTGGTAGTGTTACTGTAAATGAAGCGTACAAGTTTCTTATTTCCAAGAAGATGGGAAATTCTGCCCCAAATTTGGATTTGAGATATCTACGGAAACTAAAATGTCAACATAAAATTAAAACTTTCTTGTAGCTCTTCTATCATAATAGACTTAGTCTTAATGATTATTTACACATGAATCATATTGGTGGCCACCCTAGATGTATGCTTTGTCATAGAGATTTTGAAACTCTTCACCATCTCTTTTTTATCTCCAACAACTTTGAAGATTTGATGTAAGTTTGATGGAAGGATTGGCGGAATTGAGTGGAAACATATTCTACCATTTTTTTTGTGGTCCATTTGGAGGGCAAGATATGAATGGGTATTTAAGAAGGTTTAGTTCCGGACGACATGAATTCTCGCAAGAGATTTAAAGGAAGCAAAAGAATACTTCAATATTACTAGTAAACAAGGACATGTAAAGCATAAAATTATTGAGGTGCCAGTTCCTTAAGTATACCCAAGAAGTGGGTGTTACAAACATAACTGTGATGGAGAATCCAACAACATGGGCATGGATGGAATTGGTGGCATCATCCGTGGATATCAAGAGGGTTTTCGGGCGTGTTTCGCTAACCATATTTTCAACAACAACAACATGGCCGAAGTGTGGGCGATTAAGAATGGCATGATATTAGCTAATGGAATTGGAGTTAAGAAGTTGGAAGTGGAGAGCAACTCAACATATGCAATTCAGTTATGTAATGAGAAAATCCAGGTTCCATGGAGTTTCCGCTCTCTTATTGAAGATATCAATGATCTCAAAATGAAGGATGAAGTTATCTCTTTTAAACAAAGATACATGGAGGAAAATTCTGTTGAGGAATACCTTTTCAAAGGAGGAGTTGCCAAAGAAATGGAAGGAATTCGGATTTCACAGCCACCTGATGTGATCATACATCTGGTTAGTGAAGATTTAGCTGGTAGAGCTGAAATTAGAGGTGTGAGAGTAGTTTGCTAGTTATTTTGGTCAGTGACCAGTGTAGGAAAAAAAAATTCTTTGAGGGATCGGTTTTAAAAAAAGTATTCTCTACTTGCTTGACATCACTGGTCAAAAACAAGGCAGAGAAATTCTTGAACTTATATTTCAATTTTCTATAATATCTCATTTTATTTGATATTTGGGATTTTAGGCTTATATTCACGCAAATGTTTAAGTAGGTCTACTAATAGAGACACTTAACTAGGTCTTCAATTAATATTTATCTGCCGAAAAAAATAAACAACATAGACTTGGGTGCTCATAATTTATTTGAAATTAATACCTAGTATATAGATTTGGGAGCTCAAAATCTATTTCAATTTATACATAATATAGGTTGAGCGCCTATGATATTTGCAAAAAGATATCATGAAAATGCGGTGGTGAATAAGAAACATATTAACTTGTTTCATTATTTTAGAGCATTTTTTTTCTTTTTCTTTTAAGCATGAAATTTATTAGATTAGACTAAAATTACACGGGGGTACGTACTACCCATATAGTATGCTATTACAATAGAACTGATAGATTGTGGAATTATATGTTCCCATACTGTTGTCGTGAGTCTCCCTATGGAGCAATCATCCACTGCTTGGTTTGCTAAACCATTTGCCGCTTGATTTGCTTCTCTGTAGATGTGGCTAACGGTATATTGTTGGATTTGGGCGAGCCTTTGTTTGATATCTGCAACCAGGTTAGATATATACCAAGGGGGTCTGTATCTGAGGTTATAAATCTCATTAAATTTTCCAAATCCATTTCAAATATGACTTTTGACCATTCTCGTTTCGTCGTCGTTTTAGAGGCTCTGTGCATGGCCCAGGTTTCCGATGTAAGTGCTGTGGTGATGCCTAGAGGTTGTGATATTGCTAGGATAGTGTTGGTTTCCTCATTTCTACAAATAATATACCTGCTCCCGCTATTCTGGGGTTTCCTCTTGTTGTGCCGTCCGTGTTGATTTTAATCCAATTTGATTGAGGCTTGATCCATCCTACAAAGATGGTTAAAGTTGTTATAGTTATTTGGGCTGGGTTTGGATATGGATGCATCCCAGGGAGCACCAGTGGGAGGTGTGTCTAGGCCCAATAATATTCATGTTGGAGCTTGATGGCCATTTGTATTACATTTATCGGATTTTGTTGTTGTTGGCGATATATCACATTGTTCATGGTTAACCATAAGGACCAAAAAAGGAAGCAAAAGGTTGTGGTTATCGGTGCAGGTATTTTTATTTGAAGGAGTTCGGATATGGTTGTTTGGTGAGGTATTGAAATGGGTATTCCTTGCGATGCAACATGAAGGTTTCCGAGGTAGTTTAGCAAGAGGTTCCAAGAATCTATAGCTGTCAAACAGTGTATCAGAATATGACAGAATGTTTCAGGATTATAACTGCATTGAGGGAATAGATTGGAGTTGGTGAGATGGATGCGATGAAGAATGTTGAGGGTTGGTAAACCCTCATTAATTGCTTTCCACAAAAAAAAAACTGTACTTTTGGGGGACATGAGAATTGGATAGTGGAAGGGGGTTTTAGTGAGTTTGCGCAGAAGTGCTAATGAGGCAGTTGTATCCTGAAGCAGTAGTATATTGTCCGCTTCTTGTAAAAGGCCATATGATCCTATCAAGTTGATTTCTCCGTGGGATGTGGATGGTGATGATTCGTTGAATTATTGGGTGGGGTAGTAGGCTTAATCTTTCATGATCCCAATTTCTGGTTGATGGGTCGGTAATGTATGCTACTGGTTGTATTAGATAAAAAGAAGATGAGTTAATGGTATTTTTAAATTGTGGTATCCAATTTCCTTGTATGAGGGTGTGTAATCTATCTCATATTTGGTGGAAGAGGTGTTGTTTGAAAAATGGTATGAGCGAGGCCATTTGCCTCCACTGAGGACTAGGGGAAGACGGGAGTGGTGGGATGCTTTCGAAAATGGGGGTCTAATCAAGGTATTTTGCATTATATAGTCTGGCTAAGATAGAGTTATGATTTTTGTGAATGTGCCAAACTCGTTTCATAAGTAGTGCTTTGTTGTGTTCCTTGCTACTTCTGATACCGAGCCCTCCTTGTGATTTGGGTTTGTGGAGCTTGTCTTTTCCCAGTGGGTGGAGTTTTCTGATTGAAGAATCGTGACCCCGAAGAAGTTTGTAGTGATACGATCCATTTTTTGGTGGATATGAGAAGGAATGATTCGGGTTTGCATGAGGTGGTTGGCAGTAGGGGTTAGTGATGATTTTATGATCTCGAATCTTCACGATTGGTTGAGGCATTTGGTCATCCATCCTTTTTCCTTTCGTCCCAGCCTTTGAAGCAGATGGGAAAAAAATGTGGCAAGAGGATCTACCATGTTTAAATTGTACTCCCAAATAGGTCGGGGGGTTCGATGTTGTTGGCATGTTGAAATCTTGGGTTAACTTAGCTATCCGGGGTTGTTCTAGCTTCGGATGATGTATCAGTGTTGACCCGCCGAGGTGCCGTAAGCCTATAGCAGTAGTTTGAGGTGATTGGTGCCTTCCGGAGTTGCTTTATATGTTATCAAGAGATCATCCGCGTACATAAGATGCAGTATTGTGGAGCTTTTTGAGAAATTCATATCTTATTTTGTGCTTCAAGTATTCCCAAATTGGTGGACAGTATTTCCGCACAAATAATGAGATATAAGAAGAGAGAGGGTCTCCCTGTCGTATTCCCCCGATTGGAGTAATGTATCTATGCGGTGTACCGTTGATATTGATTGAGTAGGTTACTTTAGATATGCATAACATAATATAATCCACAAAGTTGGAGGTTCCGCCTAAGCTAGTGAAAGCATGTTTGATGAATCCCCAGTCCAAGGAGTCATAGGCCTTTTGAATGTTTAGTTTTAGTGCTATCTTAGGATTCTTCGTACGATATGATGTTGTGATGTGGTGAAAAAGTTCAGTTGCAATAGCTATATTATCATGAATGGGTCGTTGAGGCACAAAGGCACTTTGGTATGGGCTTATCAAAAATGGGAGTAGAGATCGTATGCGATTGACCAAGATCTTTGAGATGATTTTGTAAGTGACATTACATAATCCTATCGGTCTAAATTGAGATGGTTTTGAGGGATGTTCAATCTTTGAGATTAGAGTGATGTTAGTGTGGTTCATGAGAGGGTGAATGCTGAATGACTCAAAGAAACTACGGACCATAGCAATAAGTTGTGGTTTGATGGTTTCCCATAAAACTTTAAAATTTTTACTGGTGAATCCATCTGGTCATGGAACACGGTCTGATCCCACGGAGAAAAGCACACGTTTGATCTTCCCAACGGTGTTCTTCCGACTTTTACTCCTAGGAGTCCAAAACTTGCACCAAAAAGCACAAAGGTTACGTCCTATATCGATTGGGTTACAAACAAATTTGACTTCTTTGACCAATTCGGAATATCTAAAAGACTACAAGTCTAAAACGGTAAAACCCTATCAAGGTTATAAAAAGCTGTAACTCTCACCCTTTAGGTCCAAAGCAAGAAGACTCAGCGGGCGAAGGAGATAAACCCTAGATTCTTTCTTCGTCGTTTTCGCTGGTAACCCATCACTCTCTATCCCTCTGTAATTTCTCATTCGCAGTAATAATCTTACTATGTAACTTATTTATTAGTAATTTTAATTTTATTAGATCTTTATTAGGATTTCAGCTTAGTTTGTGCTTATCTAAAACCCTATATTGATTCTTTTTTTGGTTGGTTTCTTATCTTCTTCATCAATCAATTGAATATCATGATAATTAAGAGATGGGTTATTGTTTAACTTTTGAAATCGAAAAAAAATGCTCTCTGGATTATCCCCATTTTGTTGATTATCTTTTGCCGCTGAACATTTTGAGTAGTTTGAAAGGATGCTTTAAGTATGTGTGTGGAGAGGACCCAAACATACTTATGATTATTTCTTCAATTCAATGATGGTGGGATTTATTATGTTAAATCTTTAATGTTGATTGTTGTACTATCCAGACGAAGGGGTTTGCGAGTTAAGGGAATGTGGGTGGAGTTGTCTGATATGTTTGAAGAGATTAAGAAGCTCAAGCTCACTATCTTTTAAAATGTTGTAATGATGATAATGTATTTGAATCTCTCCTGACTCCTAGCACATTTTTGGTGATATTGATGTGAATGCTTTATGCCTTTGTATTTTGTGTCGTACTATGTAGAGTCTAAACTCGATTACGGTGAGGTGATTTACTTATTAAGCCGTCGAACGGATGTAGACCATCCTTGTAATTCGAAACACCATTGGCTTACGAATTTGGGAATTGTTGAATTCTAATTTTCTGGATGGTTGAGTCCTAACTGTTAATAGTGGAACTGTGAAATGTTTTGGGAAGCTCTGTCTCAGATGGACCTTGTATCATCTTCACGTGTTTCACGGTGTCGTGGTATTTTCTTGGCTTTGTCAGTGTTAGGTGTGTTAGTATATTAATGTTTTGTTTCCTCATTCAGCATTTCTCATTCTTTTCATGTTCTTTAGTTCATTCAAGTAATGTGATAGTAATTTGAATAGTTTGATGTACTTGAAGATTCCAAAGAATGTGTATGGAGAGGAGCCAAACATACTTTGGATTGTTTCTCTTCAATTAAAGGATAGTGGGATTATGTATAATGCTTATTGTTGTACTGTCCTGATGAAGGGGTGTTGGGGGTGAAGGAAACGTGGGTGTAGGTATGTGATATGTTTGAAGAGATGAATGCTTTATGCCTTTGTATTTTATGTCGTACTATGTAGAGTCTAAACTAGATTGATATCATCAACTATCATAGACGTAACTCATGTCATTATACAGTGAGGTGATTTGCTTATTAAGTCCTCGTACAGATGTAGACCATCCTTGTAATTTGAAACACCGTTGTCTTACAAATTCGGGAAACTTCCTATTGTTGAATTCTGATTTTCTGGATGGTTGAGTCCTAACTGTCAATAGTGGAACTGTAAAATTATTTGGGAAGATCTATCTCAGATAGTCAGATGTACATTGTATCATCTTCATGTGTCTCACGGTGTCGTGGTATTTTCTTGGCTTTATCAGTGGTAGTTGTGTTGGTATATTAATGTTTTGTTTCCTCATTTAGCATTTCTCATTCTTTTCCTGTTCTTTAGTTTAAATCATTTGTTTTGTTAGCTAAATCATTCGCTCTTTTCTGCCAACTCTCTCTTTTAATTTTGTTCACTATCTTCTGCACTTGAATAGTTTGATGTACTCGATTCTCGAAGATTCCAAAGAATGTGTATGGAGAGGAGCCAAACATCCTTTGGATTGTTTCTCTTCAATTAAAGGCTAGTGGGATTAAGTATTTATAATGCTCATTGTTGTACTGTCCTGATGAAGGGGTATTGGGGGTGAAGGAAACGTGGGTGTAGGTGTGTGATATGTTTGAAGAGATGAAGAAGCTCAGTCATTGTGAATGCTTATATTGTAATTGATCCTCTCCTGGCACGTTTTTGGTGATATTGATGTGAATGCTTAATGCTTTTGTACTCTGTGTCACACTACATAGTCTAAAATCGACTAACATCATCAATTATCATAGACTTAATCCATGTCATTATACAGTGAGTTTACCTGTCAAATCGTCATACAGTTGTAGACCAGCCTTGTCATTTGAAATGCCATCATCTTACCAATTTAGGAAACTTCCTTTTATTGAATTCTGACTTTCTGAATGGTCGAGTTTTAACTTTCAATAACGGAACTGTAAAATAACTTCAAACGCTCTGCCTCAGATTTGCATCTTTATGCGTCTCATAGTAATGTATTGTTTCACCATTCGTAATTTCTCATTTTTCCTTACCGTTCAGTTTAAGTAATTTGTTTTTATCAGCCAAATTATTTACTCTTGTGAACTTCCTCTTGTCAGTTGGCTAGAAGAAGACGAAGATGTTGAAGAAGTTCTCTCAAGTCTTGACGGTTAGGAGACCATTGTCTGAGTTTTTGTTGCCAAGAAAAGTAAGCAATACCGAGAATGCTTTACTGTCCCGAAGCTTTGTTTCCCAAGCTGTGGCTAGACCAAACCCTGCGTCTGATGGTGATTCAGGCAAAGTATTTGTGGATTATACTATCTTCAAGGGAAAAGGTGCTCTCAATATGTCCCCTATTCCACCAAAGTTCAGCCAGCTCCAGTCCGGGGGTGGTATGAAGATAGACAGGAAGGGTGCAATGATGCTGAACTTTTTTCCTGCCGTTGGTCCAAAAAAGTACGATTGGCAAAACAGACAAGGTTTTGCTCTGTCAGTTACAGAGATTGGGGCCCTAATAAGTCTTGGACCTTCCGAGTCTGCTGAATTTTTCCATGACCCGTCAATGCAATCAAGTAACGCAGGTCAAGTTAGAAAGAAATTATCAGTTCAGCCCCTTGGAAATGGTGCCGGCTTCTCTTTTTCATTGAATGTGAACAACTCGGTGTCTAAAACCAGTGACCAGTTTTATGTTCCTGTTTCTAAGGCGGAGTTTGAAGTCATGCGCTCAAGTTTCAATTACATCCTGCCACGCATCATGGGTTGGGATCTGCTCTTTAATCCTCAGCTGCCAGCAAGTGCCAATGTTAGTCCTGAAATAAGAGAGCCAGAGATGGAGCCGGAGATGCACTTAAGTCCTGATCCCGAGTGGGATAGATAGATAGTGGACAAGATGTGGATTATCTGAAGGTAAGTTGAAGAGACAGTAGTCATAGTAAGTATCCTAACAAACATATGTGAAAAGCAACCTGGTATATTTACAGTAAAAGTAGTGGTATTACATGTTTGATATTTTGTTTTACTTTTTGGTTGATTTTTCTTGGATAATTACCTGCATTCAGTCATTCATCATTGTACGCCGTTAATCCTAGTTCAGCGGCTCAATGATAACTCTCTTTGCAGGTGCTCTCAGTATGTCCCCTGCGTCTGATGGTGCTTTATGACCTTTTTCATTTACGCCACTTCACTGTTACTTTCATTGACCCTATTTTTCATCTCATCACCGACTCTATTTTCATCTCCTGGTGAAAATGACAGTAGCTCTCAAACTTGCTGTCTGACCCCAAATTCAGGGGGTGGGTCGGTGGGATGGGGTCTAAGCCACATTTATTTTGCATACTTACCTTACAATCTATGACCGTAAATATGCCTTTTGCCTCGAAAATTTACCTGCAGCCAATGTTTTTTTACAACTGTGAAATCCGCCATATATGCACAGACTTAAAAATCTGTCATTACAACTCACATTGTGTTTTGGTTCTATCTGACCACCGTAGTTTGAATCTGTCATGACTCAAAATATATGCATTAAAATTTGACATCGTGATCAGAATTTATTAAATAACTTAAAATCTGTCATTGTGATTCAAAATATACGTCGTGATCAAAATTTATTATGCGACTTAGAATTTGCCATTGTAACTCAAAATATACGTCGTGATCAGAATTTATTGAAAGACTTAAAATCTATCACTTGCAATGTGACCTAAAATTTCACGATCGTTTATAAGTTTTTGGTCGTATGTAAAATGATACCAGTCTCGCTAATGCTGGTACCCGCGTTTAGTAATAGTTTAAAATTCGATTTAAAAGATAAAAAATTCATGACTTTTAGACACCAAAAATGTGAGTAATCCAATGGCCAGCAATAACATATCTTAAAAATGTACTCCACTTTACACTAAAAAATTAATAAATCATTTTTTACATAAAGTGATGAAAAATCTTTATCACAATGTGAATCTCTATGAACCCTAAAATGAGCATAAAAAGAGGACCCTCTGTCTAAAACCCTTTCTCTGTAACTTTCACGCAAGAATCTAGATCCAGAAAAGGGCGAAAACGAAGGCGAAGAACAAGGAAGATAAACCCTAGTTTAATTTTTTTTTTCCTTGTTCATCATTTTCTTACTGGTAAGTAACTGAATCTCTCTCCCACGATCTATTATTTAATCTTAGTATATTTGACTGTTTATATCCATTAATTTAATCAAATTATCAGCTGAAATTTTGAATTTTAGTAATAATTTTTTATGCTCATATGCTGTTTGTGTAAATTCCTCAATGAATTTTTTGTTTGTACAGTGATGGGGGATGGAAGGGGTTCAACCCTAGTGCATATCCTGGTGGTTGCATTGAGTTTAGTGGCATTTGGGTTTGCAATTGCTGCAGAACGTAGAAGGAGCACTGGGTCAATTGTGAAAGACCCAAAGACTGATGATTCGTACTGTGTTTATAACTCTGATGTAGCTACTGGTTATGGGGTTGGTGCATTTTTGTTTCTTTTGGCAAGTGAATCATTGCTTATGGGGATCACTAAGTGTATGTGTTTTGGGAGACCTTTAGCACCTGGGAGTAATCGGGCTTGGTCGATTATCTATTTTGCGTGTTCGTGGATGACTTTTCTGGTTGCGGAGGCGTGTGTTATTGCTGGAGCAACGAAGAATGCGTATCATACTAAGTATAGGGGTGCGATTTATGCGCAGAATTTGACTTGTGAGACTTTGCGCAAAGGTGTGTTTATTGCTGGAGCTGTGTTTGTTGTTGCTACGATGATTCTGAATGTCTACTTTTATATGTACTTTGTGAAGGCTACAACTCAGGCTGCTAAGACAACTAAACGAGCTAACTCGACTGTTGGGATGACTAGTTATCCATAGGCAGCAACCAATGATGAGTACTGAGTATCTGAGATGTAGTTTATGTTTTCTTATCTGAAAGTTGAATGAGAATGAGTATGTTAGTGGTGATGTAAATGGTTGGATGCTGTTGTTATAGTTATTATTATAGAGCTCTCTGCCAATGAGTATGTTAGTAGTCGCAGAACTAAAAATTCATGTAGTGAGGTGCAAAAAATAGAATTCTATTTAGTATTTGAAACATGGAAATGTTGCTCCTACTTTATTTGATACTTGAGATGTTTACAATTTAATAGTAGATTGTTAATCTTGTTACCGAACTTGAACTTAATGTTTCTATGTGCTTTACATTTTCTGTGTTTCTTCAGTTACAGGCGTTTTAATGTTCTGGTGCCAGGTGTGCCAGTGATATCCTGTTCAGCATTCTCTTTCTTTGCTTACCATTAAGTTTATGTAAATAGTGTTTGTAAGATAGGACATTTGCTGTTCTGCGTAATCTCGCTTTATTTTATCCGTTAGCATTCTGCACTTAGGTAGAAGATTGCTTTCCTTTTTTTCTCAAGAAAATGACGAAGAAAGTTTGCAGTTCTTCAATGGTTTGGAGATCAATGTCAGGCTTAACATTATGAAGAGAAGTTCATAAAACTTAAGATATTTTGCTGTCTTGTAGCTTTATTTTCCAAGCCACAGGGTCTTGCTGCTGTTGGTGACTCGGGCAGAGCATGCTCAAGGGAAAAGCTGCTCTCTGTTGGAGGAGCCTTCCAAATACTGATTTTGAGCTCGAGAGACCTCCTACATCAAGACAGCTGCTGGTCATCCTAGTCGGAGGAGATTGCTTAATGGGTCTGGTTTGAATTTGTCAACGTCACCATCAAACCAGGCTAATGGAGATGAGATGAATATTTCCCCAGCAAGTAACAAGTGGAGGAAGGATTTCTTCCCTCATGGGAATGATGAGGACGGTTTGTCAAATAATCCTCCTGCTGATCGTGTCCAAGTCATGGAGATCCACCATGTTAAGCGCACCTGGTTGATTGGGACGACGAGGAATAACGCCTGTAGACCTGTTGCTGCAAAAATTATTTATGAGGATGAAGTAGGTTACTTGATTGTTGTTAGCTTGCCTTTTACTGATCAAAATGGTGAATTGGAGTTGTTTAGGATTGTTGTGGATAAGTATGCAAGTACTTTCACGCTTTCAGCTCAGGCAGGACTCCCAATCTGATTGTGAGGCTGCGACGTAATATCATCAGGACAGTGCTTCGCAATATAATCATCTCTTATTCTGGCATTCCACTTGTTGATGTTGCTCACAAGCTGAGGTTGGACTCACCGAACCCTGTGGTGGATGCTGAGAGGCATTGTAGCGAGGCAATCGGAGATGGTGCCGTCAATGCAGCTTCGGACCGTGCGAATGGGTGGTTGGTGTCAAAGGAGGCTGGGGATGTTTACTTCACAAATGAATCTCAATCTGCTTCCAATTCGAGGATTGCCTTCTGCCTCAACATGCATAATGAGGTTGTTTGCGCACGGCGATTCCCTCCAAATTCACATAAGAAGGAAAAGGAAAGTGCAGAAAGGAGGAGGGAGAGACAACAACAAGAGCAGGAGCTTGCAAAGCATATTGTCAAGGAGGATGACGATGAGTTCTAATTCTCACCTGCCAGCTTTTGGCTCAGGCAGAGTACATGCTCCATAGACAGGTCCTGGTCATCCTAATCAGAGGAGATTGCTTAAGGGGTCTGGTTTGAATTTGTGAACGTCACCATCAAGCCAGGCGCTATTAGCACAGCACCCATTGAAGGACCATCAGCACAACCATTTTGAGGTTCAGAAGAAATTTTTAGGAACATACCATTACTGATACAAATGTTAGATTTTTTTTTACCAATCTATTTCACCCTCTGATTTTCAGTCTGTTGAGAGAAATTCACCTCTGGGGTGCAGCAATAGTCTTCATTGATGCTCGCACAAGATGTAAGATCAGAGACTCAGAGATACAAGTAGTTTTAGAGAATCAGACAGAGGCATAAAGATACGAAAAGCTCTAAACTTAACCAAACTAAAACTCAGATGTCTGATACTTCCATTCAAGTATTTACAATACCATCATTAACATCAAAGAAAGACGAACCAGAACTAAACTGCAAAACTAAAGACATCCCCATCTTCAAGCCATTGCAGTGATTCCTCCACTTAATCAACTTCAATTTTCTTCTTGTCAGCTAGCTAGTGCTAACTTCCCAGCAATCTTCTCGTCATTGATTGTATTTCTCATATTATAAGCATAATTCTCCAGAGCATTCTTTGACTCGACTTTCTGCTTGTGCTGTTCATCCTCTGTCTTGTACTTCTCTGCTTCTTGCACCATCTTCACAACCTCCTCCTTCGACAACCTTCCTTTATCATTAGTGATCGTAATCTTGTTCCTCTGCCCTGTGGTTTTATCCTCAGCAGACACATTCAGTATACCATTTGCATCAATGTCAAAGCAAACAGTGATCTGAGGGACACCACGTGGCGCAGGTGGAATTCCAGACAACTCGAATTCACCAAGCAAGTTGTTATCCTTGGTTCTTGCCCTCTTGCCTTCGTACACCTGAATTAACACTCCAGGTTGGTTGTCTGAGTTGGTAGAGAAAACTTGCTCCTTCTTGGTGGGAAAAGTGGTGTTTCTTGGAATCAATGTAGTCATTACCCCTCCAGCTGTCTCGAGCCCAAGGGAGAGAGGAGTAACATCCAAGAACAAATCTCCACCTAAGTTCCAATAAACTTCACCATCTAAAATCCCAGCCTGCACAGCCGCTCCATATGCCACAGCTTCATCGGGATTAATACTCTTGCAGAGTTCTTTCCCGCTAAAGAACTCCTGCAACAACTGTTGTACTTTCGGAATCCTAGTTGATCCACCAACTAGAACAACATCATGCACGCTGTTTTTGTCAATCTTAGCATCCCTCAAACACTTCTCCACAAGCTCCATACACTTCACAAAAAGATCCATGTTCATCTCTTCAAATCTTGCACGAGTAATAGAAGTGCAGAAACCAACACCTTCATATAAAGAATCAATTTCAATTGCAGTCTGGGCAGTGGATGAAAGAGTCCTCTTCGCCCTCTCACACGATGTTCTCAACCTTCTTAATGCCCCAGGATTTCCACTCATGTCCTTCTTATTCTTCCTCTTGAACTCTTGCACAAAGTGATTCACCATTCTGTTATCGAAATCTTCTCCTCCTAGATGGGCATCTCCAGCAGTAGCCTTCACTTTGAAAAAACCCTCTTCAATAGTCAGTAAGGAAACATCAAATGTGCCACCACCAAGGTCAAAAATAAGAACATTCTCTTCCCCAGTACTTGACACCTTCTTATCAAGACCATAAGCAATTGCAGCAGCAATTGGTTCTTTGATAGTTTGCATCACATGAAGATCAGCAAGGACGCCAGCATCCATTGTAGCTTGACGTTGTGACCAATTGAAGTATGCAGGGACCGTAACAACAGCATTCTTTATAGAAGAACCAACATAAGCTTCCGCAATCTCGCGCATTTTTTGATAACAACCATAGATGATATTTCTTCAGGTGAAAATTGCTTCTCTTCGCCTTCGTATGTGACCGTAATCAGGGGTTTGTCACATGTTCCAGAAATAACCTTGAAAGGCCATAGCTTCATATCAGCTTGAACTGCTGGATCCGAAACCCTCGTCCCTATCAAACGCTTTGCATCTACAAATGCCAGAATCCAGAAAAATTCAGTACAAACACTCACAATAATTCATAAACAAGAGTAATTCACTATCAAGCACTATCAAAATTAGAAAAGAATCGATGTCTTACCAAAGATGGTATTAACAGGATTCACAGCAACTTGATTTTTAGCAGCATCACCAATCAAACGTTCAGTATCAGTAAAAGCCACATAAGAAGGTGTTGTTCTATTTCCTTGATCATCAGCAATAATCTCAACTCTATCATGTTGCCAGACTCCTACACATGAATATGTTGTACCCAAATCAATACCGATCGCTGGACTTTCCTCTTTTCCTGCCATTCTCCAATGCTATAATAGCTTGCAGACAAAAAAAAATACTACAGTAAAAAAATTTGCTCAGTTGCTTAAAATTTCTAAGAGTTTTGTTATGAAATTGTGTGAAGCTAATAATTTTGTGAGGAGAAGGGAGGGGTTTTGATTGTTTATTTATATACAAACTGGAATCTGATTCCAGAACTTTCTTGTATAATCCCAAATAGTACTAGGACTAGGAAAAGGCAATCATCTAAACTAGCAAACATACCAGAAATAACAAAAAGATAGCCTAATGATAAATATATATATATATATATATATATATAATAGGAAATAAAGAACTTATACTAATTGTCAAGTTGGGAAAGTCAGAAACTGATCACAAAAAAGAATGAAAGTAGAGAAACAATGTACTGCAGAAGTTAACAGATGTAAAGATATCAAATACAATAGTTAGCTGTAACTGTAACAGTAACAAATAAGAAAGTTACATGATAAAAAGTCGGAGAGTTACTAAGCTACACGCACCAAATTGATCTCGTTAAGCAAAAAGAACAAAATATCTTCAAGTGCGTCTAAGGAATAAAGTTCATCATTGAGTTTCTGAATATGCAAATAAGAAGATTAAAAACAGCTAAAAGAGAAAAGTGAGTTCCTTAGTAAACCTTACACTGTTTGCAAAATTTGAAATGCGAAGATCACTTTACGTGTCTATCCAAGAGGGGGGGTGGAAGTACTGTTGGCATTGGCTTTACCACAAACGGCAGGAACATCGCACCTGCATCATGTACATGTCTGTTATCCAAGCAGAGTTCTTCAAAGCTTCTGGTGTGAACATTAAACCCCAAAATCAGTGCCTGTGACCGAGCAAAACAACATTTTGGTGTACCGGACTGAAACCTAAAACTTGGATTACTGCAACTTTACCTATTCGAGAACGCAGTTCTGTGAAGATACTACCTACTGAAATATCATTGTGCAATATTTGCCAGTTGACCTCATTGAGCACCCAAACACTGACAGTCATTCCCCTTGTTATAGTTCTAGTTTTAGCATAACAAACCCTGCCTTCTCTGACTCCCCAATTCGACTACGAAAAATATCATACCCATCATCATCAAACTCCACATCTGGAAAATTAATCAAACCCATGTAATACAACATCAAACACCATTACGAAAAAAAAAAGATGAAACTATTAACATAAATAGCTGTTATACCGAACTTGGAATAAAAAAGCCACTTAAATGCAGTCTGTATCTCACATTATTGAGAACACCTCTCATGCAACCCTTATAAGTGTTTTTTCTCGTAACAATGTCTCGAGTACTAGTCCAAGAAAACTATGACTACACAGAGAAAGTTATAAACCCCATATTTCGATTCAACAATAAGATTACATTCCTCAAACCATGTCTAATGAATTGCAGCCAATAACAAACCAAGGTAATAACTCCATAATCAATCGACAGGGAAAATTGGAAGGAAACCCCTTTGCAGAGTCTAGTTTAACATAGTTATTCCTTGTTAAGGCACTGCCACACTGGCACACATTAGGATCCTCACTACTGGCATATCTTTTAGGCTAAGGAGACCTGAGATCAAATACCAGAAGCCATAATTTATGTCAAAGGAAACATTAACTAATATATAAGACTTATGTAATATGCAATGGTGACTGGTCCAACCTCCTACTCCTGCTACTGTCTTCATAATCTTCGAAGAATAAGCTTTGAACAGCTCTATTAGGAGTTGCTTATTAGATAAAAGAAAGCTCTTAAGATAGAAACTGATCACAAGAAAAAGGAAGTAGAGAAACAATGTACTGCAGAAGTTAACAGATATAAAGATAATAAATACAATAGTTAGCTGTAATAGATATATGCAAGTTTCTTGATAAAAAGTCGGGGAGTTACAAAGCTAAACACACCCAATTGATAACATTAAGAAAAAGAACAAAATATCATCTTGATATCCCTGAAAGAATATGCATATAAGGAATCAAGTTCATCATTGAGTTTCTGAATATGCAAATAGCAAGACTAAAAACAGCTAAAAGAGAAAAATGAGTTCCTTAGTAAACCTTACATTCCTTCCTCTTTTCAAAATTTGAAGTGCGAAGATCACTTTTAAGCGTCTATCCAAGAGGGTGGTGGAAGTACTGTTGGCATTGGCTTTACCACAAACGGCAGGAACATTTTACCTGCATCATTTACATGTTTGTTATCCAAGCAGAGTTCTTCAAAGCTTCTGGTGTGAACATTAAACCCCCAAACCCAGTCCCCGTGACCGAGCAAAACAACATTTCGGTCTACCGGACTGAAACCTAAAACTTGGATTACTGCAACTTTACCTATTCGAGAACGCAGTTCTGTGAAGATACTACCTACTGAAATACCTTTGTGCAATATTTGCCAGTTGACCTCATTGAGCACCCAAACATTAATAGTCATTCCCCTTGTTGTAGTTCTAGTTTTAGCATAACAAACCCTGCCTTCTGACTCCCCAATACAACTAAGAAAGATACCAAACTCATCATCATCAAACTCCATATCTGGCAAATTAATCGAACTACATCGATGTCCATCACTTGTATTTTTCTGATTGAGATTGTAAACTAACATTCTATTCTCCCCTTGAATCCAAAACAAAACACCATTAATGATAACAACTTTATCGAAATTAGAAACTTTCCACACAACATTTTCATCACAAGAAACTTCAAAACTTTCCCATACACCTAAATCAGAAGAAAACACTTCAACACTAAATTTCTTGGAAGGCTCATCAAATTCTGGGATACATACAACCTTAAAACAACTTGCGAATGATGAAGAATATTCACAAAATATACCGCTAACATCGAATGCGAATCCCCTGGGCTTGGAAAGCGGTGGCGAAGGAAGTGAAACCCATTTCTGAGTTAGTGGATTACAAACATGATACCTCCTCCTACACTGAGTATCTGAATGTAATGAAATACAAAGTGCCAAACCATTACTAGAACCTAAAATGAAAACATCTGCTCCTTGGAATGGTTTCTGATTCATAATAAACTTAAAAGAGAACAAATGTTGATTTCTAGACATAAACTCTGAATGTAAATCATGATATACCATCTGATATATCAGATAGTCTTCATCATCAATAATTGAATAATAAAGTATCCATGGGAGAGACCCGTGATTGATTTGGTACCATTTGAGAATGAAATTAGGGTTTGAGAGGTTAGATAACCATACCTTGGAAAGACATTTCAACTTATATATTGAATTCAGAGGAAGATAAGTAAAGATCTCAATCAAGATATCATCGGTTAGAGATGATCGAGTACGAGAAATTGACGCAGAAGCCATCCCCAAATCAAATTGAGATCCAAAAACCCTACAAAAATCCGTCTCTTCTGTTCCAGTACAGTGAAGAAAGGCTATTTCAAGTCCTGATTTTTGTTGCTTTAAGTGTCACCAAAATGCATCAAAGAATGATAGAAAAATGATCGTAGCCGCTCAATAATTTGACTAGACTAGTACAACCGTTGCCATGGTGGAAGGGCCGACCGAAAAAGAATCTGAAGATGGAGTTTAAATTTCATTCTCGTTGCGTAGATTTTTTTACAACCTTTCCAACGAGATAAAATTTGTAAAATTCTAAGACACGGATTTTTATATATGTTATATTAAAGTTGGCTTTCCAATTATACCCCTGAAAAAGTAGGATACACAAAGAGTTATAGTAATTTGACTAAAAGAGAGGGATAATTTTGTCTAGTGAAAAAATAACCAAATGTGACGGGAATCTGCAAAGAATATTCTTTTTCAATCTTTTTATGAAATTGAACATTTACGTTACTCTTCATTTAACAAAAAAGTGGCCATAAAAGGGACTCCCTCCCTACGGGCCCTTCGGGCCCTCCGGTCGGTCGGCCCAATTAACTTGGCCTTATCTTTATACTGGTACAAAATTCCACTCACGTTGACTCCTTAGGATCGAATTCGGGGGACCGAATCCAGCGGGAGTGTACCACATCCCCCCGAGTCAGACGAGTAAGACATAGTTGCCCGGAATCAATGAAGTCACCCCTTATAGCTTATAATCTTAATCACCTTTATACCCTTGCCTCGTTACAGTGATTATAAGTTACTTCTCCAAATGTGCCCTAAATCAAAAATCAACAAGGAAGTATTGTTTCTACTCATAAAAGAAGTGTTTCCGAAAATTACAATAACATGTAATGGTTACTTTTGAGGCCGAAGATGATACCATGTTTTCGGATAGTACGAGTGTTGAAAGCTTTAATCTTGATGAAATTGATTTTTCTACTTCATTCGAAGAAGGAGGAGTGATTGAGTCCTATCTTACTGTTCTCGTGTTTGTTAATGATCAGAAATGCGATTTTCCAATAAATGATAAATCAAACACGCAAGTAAGTTGGTGTTTAGTATTAGATCGTGTCTTTAATGAAATCAAAGTATATATATATATATATATATTATAATGCAGTAGCAATATTATTGATGTTCCCCCTATTACAAGGTTTATTTACCTTGTTAGAGTGGTAAATTCCACTAATGTTGTGATGATGTTTGTTTAGATACAAATTCATTCATTGGTTTAACATGTATCCGTTTTAGTTTTGCGTACATAGTGTTTGATGCATTGTTTCAAAGAAAATTCCCACTACAACAAGACTCTTATTCTCTAACTTGTTTTTTTTCTAGATCGTTCTTGTTGATCACTTTAGACCCATTTCAGAACAATACCCGGACACCTCACACCTCTACAGAACAAACATGGTATGTAGAGTAATGATTTTAATAGTTTTCTTTATTATAAGTAGGCACTTTGCAATCACTCTAACATTAATTCCTCGATCAAAATTGCAGGCCTTTGATAGCAAAAAGGAAGCAAGGGATTGGTGCGTCGAAATGGGTAAAAACAACAATTGTGTTATTGTTACTCCAAGTGGTGTGTGTAGGAAAAGGAATGTTTGGACCAATGGAAAAGGTTCTAGTTTTGAATTGGGATGCGAGAGGGGTGGTGTTTGCAAAAGTCACAAGTCGAAGAAAGAAGTTGAAAAGTCCATAGGCAAGAAGAGGAAAAAAGACACATGAATGAAGAAAATAAATTTTCCATTTAAGTTAAGTGTTCTGTGTGGGGATGATTCAAAATGGCGTGTAACTGTTAGAAATGGGAGGCATAGCCACGATCCCCAGGAATCTCTAGTAGGACATGTGACTTCGTCATTGAGTGAAGAAGAGTATCAAAGGGTTGTACAGCTCTACGACGATGGTGCAAAACCTGCAACGATCCTTATGACTATGCAACGAAAATTCCCTGGAATAGTTTGTCATATCAAGACAATTTACAATGCGATTCTAAAAAATAAGAGAATATTAGGGGATTGGAGGACATCAGTTCAAGAGTTTAAGCATTTGTGTGCATAAAATCACTACATATTCCGATCGAGAACCAACAATAACAAAGAAATTACAGATCTGTTTTTCGCACATCCCAAGTTTACAAGTTTAGCCAACTCTTTTCACAACTTTGTTATACTCGACAACACGTACAAGACAAATCTATATGACATGCCATTGCTAAATGTGGTTAGCCATACATCGACCAAAGCTCCGTTTATAGTTGCACTATGTTTCATGCCATTTGAAAGATAAGATAATTTTGTTTGGGCATTCGAGCGTCTCAAAGAGATTTACTTGTATGATAATGTGCCAACTTTGTTTTTAACAGATTGTAGCCAAGCCATGATCAAATCTGTGAAGAGGGTGTTCCCATTTTCAACACACTTGCTCTGTACTTGGGATATTAACAAGGATATGATGGCATATTGCAAACCCATCATAAACCCCACTAAGCAGAAGAAGAAGAAGAACAAGAACAAGGGTGATGAGCAAGATGAACAAGATGAGATAGTTCCAGAGCTTAGACTTCAAGAGCGAATCCAGCAAACTAAGCTCGCGAAGGAAAAAATAAAGAAACAAAAGTTGGAGTGGGCGGAGTTTAAATATGAGTGGACATCACTTTGCATGTCACGTACAATAGAGGATTTTAATATAAAATATAAGCGTTTTGTTTATTCTTTGGATGGTCGACATGGAGTAACTATTAGCTATTGTGTTAAACAGTGGTTTAAACCCCACAAGGAGAAGTTTGTGGCTGCCTGTACGAACAAGGTAAAACACTTCGACAACAAAGCCACGAGTTTGTTCGAGAGCTCTCACGGTAGGGTGAAGAGTTATGCAGTTAGATCAAGTGATTTTTTTCCTACATTTTTTAAAGCAGTTCATCGTATGTTCGGCGCCGATGTTACAAGGCTGTTGCAACAATTTGAGATAAGCAAAACTCAAAGTAAATGGAGGTATGGGAAGGAGCCAATCTTTAAGCTTCTTATAGGTAATGTTTCTCATTTTTCCTTACGAAGTATGATGCTTGAAAAACAATGTAAATCGATGATTGGTAGTGACGAAAATGGTTGTATCTGTACCATCAAGTCTACTATGGGACTTCCTTGTTCACATGTAATGCAGATGTACAATGACATGAAAAAACCAATCCCGCTCACCGCTATTGATACCTTTTGGAGGCAATTGTTATTAAAGTCCGTCAATAAAGTTCGGGAGGAGAGAATGTTTCATGAATTGACTGTATTAGGTGATATTGAACAAAAGTGGTTGCAGGGTACACCACACGAAAAGGAAATGATTGAAAGTAACATGAATGTAATTGCTCGTCCTGGTGCTACTGTTGATTTAGAACCCACTTTTAAGAAGGTGAAACCAAAAGGTGGAACAAGCACAAAGTCAAGGTGGAACGACAACAAAAGACTTCTATCCAAGCATGAACTAGTGGACAAAGATTATGAGGAAGAATATAAAGAAAATAAGAGTAGAACAATTGGGAAACTCAAAAGTGGGACTAAAGTTTTTCCACGAAGCATACATAGTCAGCTAACGCCAACATCAGCTGTAAGTCTGGTCAGGACTATTAGAAGTGTATATGAAGTTTCTTCCACAGTTATACAAAGCCATCCAAGAACAACCGCAGCGGATGATCTCTCTCGCAAGATGGTAATTTTGTAGATGATAAATACTTTCGGTATATGCCAGTTCACATGATTCCTTTCATTACTTCCACTGAAGATGTTGCTAGGTTGGTAAATTGATGATTTGAAGTCGTGGAGAAACAATTAAATTTGGGAAGCCTAGCCAAGAGATTTAATATTACAGGGCCACAGTATGTCATGGAGAAAATGGTGAAAAACATGGAAAGAAACGAAGAAGTGTACAGAAGCATGAGGGGTAACAAGGGATATGAAGCATTGGTTTGTCGTATTACACTTCCTCATAATACGACAACCATTTCACGTAACGACTGGATGCTTATGCATGATTATGGTTTTATTATAGCCGACACATTTTCTGTTGTGGTGCACTACATCGGGAAGGACATAAGTTATACCTTTGCTCCTTCTACTATGAAAATGTCAAATAGAACTAAAAACAAGAGCATAGTCATGGGTTTCATCGAGGGTAATCACTTTATCAATATGAAGTTGAGTGGGAATTGTCCTTTTCCCCCAGAACCCGACCTTAGCTACTGGGAGGAAGCAAAAAAAGAATGGTATGAGGAGTGGCTCCGTCAGTATGAGCTTAGAATTGCCCAGTGGAACTATGTTTCTGGTCTCCAAAAGATGGTTCCAAACCTGGTCTCAGACTCGGTTCCAATAAATGTAGTTGATGATTAAGAAATACATTGGGAGTATGAACCCATCATCAGTAAATAGCTAGAAGTATATGTTTTTTATTTTGTTTTCTTGGGTAACTTGGATCAGTAACATACATAGAAGCTAACATCAATAAAATGATCTACTTTTTTATGTAATTATGAAGTATGGCGGTACATAGTGACATAGAATCACACTTTTGTAAAAGAAACATGGTGGTCGATGTAAACGTTTACATGTAATATATATAAACTATTTTGCTATTGCGTTTTGTTTGAAACTGCAGGTCTAATTGCCCTGGGATATCATGATTTATAATGGTATTTGAGTGAAATCACATAAAAAAGTCAGGTACCTTCACTTATATAGACCGCATAAATAACTGATTACCTTTACTGATAGACTGCACAAAATAACTCGGGTACCTTTACTTATAGGCTACCCAAAATAACTCGGGTAGCCTTGCTGATGGACCACATAAATAAGTTGGGTATCCTTAACTGGGGATCCATATAAATAAGTCGGGTACCTCGACTTCTGGACCACATAAATAAGCCGGGTATCTTGAAAGCTGGACCACATAAATAAGTTGGGTACGATAAAAATGACCAGTTGATCACATAAACAATACCAAAATTTTATTCAAAAGAAGAAAAATAGTACTCCCCCGTCCCTGTTATAAAGGCGGAGAAGTAACAAAAATGGAGTCCCTATTTATAGACGGAAATCGGTTTCCAATGTAATTTTCTCCCGGTATACCCTTATTTAAGCCTATATGTATCAGTAAAGTCATTTATCGCTAACACTCATTCCCTAGGTTAATTAGGGATCAAAACATTCCATCTTTATGGTTTTTTCCGTCAAAATTTGATTTTTGTTATAGGGAAAGCCAATTTATTTAGGGGGAAAGCTTTTTAAGGGGAAAGCTAATATAATGGAGATGTGTTTAGGGGAAATATTTAATAAAATTCACTTTTAAAAATTAATTTGTATTATGGGATTATCCGCTGACCAAACTCATATCCAATTAAGTTTTAGGGAAATTTTTTCATGAGGTACTAAATAACTTGTTTCTGAATTTAATCCATCCACAAACGTATTTTGAAGTTTGGTTTTGAAATTAGTTTTTGGAATTTCATTCTGTATGTGAACTTTTGAGTGTATGCACGATGGATGTTCGATAAAATGTGGCACAGATCGTCATGAGTGAATTTTTGCACAACATGGCTTTTATGAACAAATTTAACGTATTGGGATGATCATGGATGATGCCTAGTGTCATAAGTTGTTAATTACTTGGTATAAGGACCATTCTATGAAGCAAGAGAAACCGACAGTATGTGCTGCTATTAGTTATTAAAAGAAAACAAGGGAAATCAATGCATTATATACCTCTTCGGTTGTAAAAAATTGGGCTAAGTCCAAACTAGAACACATTGTCCTATGACACTCTTCAGTGTTGTAGCCATCAATCTAGGTAGTAATTAATAAAACACTTGATTAAAGCTATACATATCGTAAAGTGGTGGAACATCCTTCACATACGTACATAATTATATATATATATATATATTGAAAGTGAAAGTGAAATCCTTGGATGGTTAATACATGTTCATGTTCAGAATGTTTTTGTTATTCCTATTCACATTCTTCTTCTTCTTGCTAGTGTATCTAGTGTAGTTTGCGTTCGGCAACAAAAATAGATCTTCTCCCCATTGCTCCAATCGTAGTTATCCCAATCAACATGTTCCTCATTCATGTTGTTTGTTTCGATGCGATTGTTTAATCACAGAAGTGGTTTAGGTTAAATAAAATGATTGGGTTTAATCACGAAATTGGTTTAGGGATAATCATGGTTATCTCTAAATATGGAGTTACACTAAATGAGGGAAGATTAGTAAAAATCAGTATTTTTGTTTGGGGGAAAGACAATTTCTACTCCTTCCCCTTATCGCCCGAAAGTCAAAAGGAATATACCATAGTCAAAGTATTTTAGCTTTCCCCCTAAACAAATCAGCTTTCCCTATAAAAAAATCCAAATTTTTTGATCATAAATATTGTAAGCATAAAACCAGGGAGAGGGGGGAAAACGAGGACAAACTGTGGGTATTTTTTTCTCTCGTAGCTACTCCTACATTTAAGTTCTTTAGTTGGACTTAAATTCCTTAATTAGGTTATTAGTTGAACATAAATTTTTTAATAGGATATTCATTAATTAATGAGATAATAAATATGGGTATATCAGGTATAATTAGGAAAACCATAATATTTCTTATTTGGCGAAATTTGTACTTCTCCGCCTTTATAATAGGGATGGAGGGAGTATTATGGGATGAGAGGACATCAATTCAAGAGTTTACAATGCAATCCAATTCGACACCAGTTTCATTATATATAAACATGAGATTTGTCCTGCAACAAGCCCTATCCATATTCCCTTGAACCTGCGTATGGCCTTAACATGCCGATTTGCTACCAGATAACAATGAATTATCATATCACATTCTTCACTCAAAGTATATCTTTCGATCTTCATTACAGGGAGTGTTTTTTCTTTATAAATGACATGAACTCCTTATAGAGAATGCTGGTTTTTTTATAAATGACATGAACCTTCCTGTCATCAATAAAAGTTAGTTACCATCAATAGACGAGTGGACGACCCTTGGAAAATATAGATGTTCATACACATATTCAAAGATATATAAATTACATGAACTCTTTATTATTGGATTACTATGATAAAGCAGAGATACAAATGATTACATGTATACGTGACACTCTCGGTTAGAGGGTGACACTAGAAAGTATCTTTATATATGTGACCCCAAATTCAGTAACCTTTGAGACAGACAAACAACTAGTAAAAAAAAGTACCTAAAAATTGTATAAGAAGTATCTAAATCCCCACGACCATTGCCAAGATATGTGCACAAAGACAAAATCAACATAAATTCCTTCTATCAGAGTTTGTCCTACTAAATGAAACCGCCAGCCGGGGATGAGTACCTATCAGAAGTGCAACTTCTGATGATGATACATTTATCTGTCGTAGTTGTATCTCTGTAAAATATAATCATAAAAAATTGCATCAAACCCATTTTAAGAATACCAAGCATGAAAAAAATAACGATAAGAAAAAACAAATACAAATAATTGCATCTGATGGCATTTCAGACGCATCTCATGCCCACATGGGATGGGACTTCCTTTCTCTAAATAAGCATGTCAAGCAGGGATTTTCTCTCTCCAAATGTCGACAAATTTCATATGCTTACTTAACTAATCACTAAAATTTGATGTTATGGATGTTCAGGACGAAGCATCTTTGGAAAAATTATTGATGAAATACACCATGTTATCCCATTCACAGAAACAACCAATTTGGATTATATTGTCCAAGATTAATAAAGACTCTAAATTCTGAATATTCTAGCAAGCAAATAAACCTACCAGCCAATAAAAATTTCTGAGAAAGGAGAGTTAATTGTTATGAACCAGACCTACATGTGAAATTCCATATGCAACAATAATTTCTCACTCGCCAAATCCATTAGGATACAACAACCTCCAAATTGCAAATTAAGCACAACAATTGCATCACATTTAGCATAACGAAATCAGCTGATGCAAAAAGTGATTTGTTAGCAAACATAGAATTACTTACAACTTCACTAATTAGCCTACCTAGGCTATAATTTCCTGATGATAACTTGAAATTCGACATCAATTTTTTGAACATGCTCAAATTTTTTTGTACATATTCAGTCAAAAGCTCCTGAAACAGAAAACCAATTAAATTTGATTACCTAACATTAAAAGTTGTGTAAGATAAAACCGGTGGTGCAACTGGTAATCGAAGAAGCAGCTGATGATGATGTGACAACCGGTATATGTATTTTCCTTAACTAGTTTTTCGATTATCTAGGGTTAGAAATAGGTTATTGACGAAAATTAGTTTTCTAATTTGGTTTATGATGATGATGTTCAAAGGTGTTTTCGAGGCCATGATGATGGGTGTTCATGTTCGAGGTACAATATGAAGAAGGAAGATGGTTTCCTGGTTGGGGATTGATTTAATAGCTGGTTACATTTTTTTCCTCGGTGAGGAGAATGAAGAGGGCGGATAAAGAAACTATATTGATTTTGGGTTTTTTCTTTATCTTTTATCATGAGGGTACTTAGGTAAATTACACGTACACATAGGATACCCCTTATCATGGGAATAGATTGAGAATAACCACTGGTACACTCCCGCTGGATTCGGTCCCCCCCCATTAGCAGCATTGGAATTCTAGCCGCCACTGTTTTTTATAGTATTTTTTAATTTAAGACTTTGAACCATGTCTCTCTTACTACCGCGCATCAGATGAATAACAAACACAAGTTGCATTTTTACACTTGGAAATCCCTAAGATCTAGCACTATGGTGCTAGCTATCCCTCCCCTATCCCTCAAATGTAGGGAAGGGATGGCACATGAAAGTCAAGCTTGTTATGCTTCCCTCCCATCCCTTCCCTACACGAAATGGGCACTCAGTACGAGTATAAATAGTGGCAAACGGGTCCTCAGTACGCGTATTAGTCAACTTGTTGACTTGACCAAAATATGGGTACTCAGTACGCGTTTCATAGGTTAAAGTTTACAGCACTCGTTACTGTCGCCCATTTCTTCTTCTTCCCTAAAATTCTTCCTCTCAAAACCCCTCTTATCCCCCTTCGATTTTCCTGTTTATTCAGGGCGATTCAATTTCTAAGATTAAATGGGTTTGATGGTTACTATAAGGTGAAAGTAATCCCTCAATCAATTTCAAATATCACCAAAAAAAAAAAAACAAAGGTGAGTGATTCTAATGTTAGGTTTTTTAAATTAATTTGATTCTTGTTTTGATGAAATTGCTGATACTAGTACTAGGTTGGTTGGATATGTAGTATGCAATTCAATAACGTTATTAAAACATATATTTAGTGAAAAATGCATGATTATTTGTTGTGTGTCTTGATTTATGTTGAATGAAATGTTTCATCTAATTGCATATCAATGTAGAACATTGATAGACTTTTATTTATGTATGCTATACACAAATTCATACTGTGTTTTTTGTTTGCTAGGTGCACAATGAGTCTAATGCGTTCTTATGTGAGATTCAAACATGGAATCCATTTGGATACTTCTAGTGATAGTGATGAAGAATATAAAGCTTTGCTATGTTTACACAACTATGTTTGGATGAACGGTTGCGTATTATTAGACAACCTGTACCAAAGGAGGTACAAACACATAATGTAATAACGCGTGATCGAGTGTGGCATCATGCCAAAATGATGAATAATTATTTTACGCCTGGAACCGGTTATACCTCTAGACAATTCAAACAACGTCTAGGCATGAGGGAAGACTTATTCGAGAAATTGTTAGGAAAATTGCTTGAAGTGGATCATGAATGGCATCAACATCCGGATGCAACTGGTACTATGGGGCATTATCTGCATATGAAATTAGTTGCCGTGATGAAATGTATATGCAAAAGTACGCCAGTTGATAGTGTTGATGATTACACTCGTCAATATACATGTATTTAAAAAGATTTTTCTACACCATTTGCATGACTTTTGGAGCAAGATATTTGCATCAACCCACTCCTGAAGATGTTCAGAGGTTGCTAGCTGAGAATGCCGGCCGAGGTTTTCCAAGAATGCTAGGTAGTGTTGATTATATGCAATGGCCATGGAAGAATTGTCCGGTAGCTTGGCAAGGAACTTACCGGGGTAAAGATAAAGAGAGTAGTTTGGTATTAGAGGCGGTTGCATCATACAATTTTTGGTTTTGGCATGCCTTTTTTGGAATGCCTGGATCAAACAACGATTTGAATGTGTTGGCACACTCACCCCTTTTTGATAACATGCTAAAGGGTGTGGCACCTCCATGTAATTATGTCATCAACGGTCACCAATACAATATGGGTTATTTCTTAGCCGATGGTATCTATCCAAAGTTGACTACAATTGTACAAGCTTTTTCTCAGACATTGGACATTCTCGACTATGTTAGGTTCAACAAAATATCAAATGGATAAAAAAAAGGATGTCGAGCATGTTTTTGGAGTGCTTCAGGGTAAATTCAGAATTGTTGGATCTCCCTATAAGTATTGGCATCAATCTGACTTGAATCTAATTATGAAATGTTGTCTTATTTTACACAACATTATTATCGAGCATGAGCGTCGGGATACGGATTGGGGCAGGGTTGTTCCTGTTCCACTTACGGAACCTACTGTTAATGGTCGTGTATTTATGTAATCTCTGAAAAACCTAGAACTGCACTTACAACTGAGAAATGATCTTGTCAAGCACATTGCTGCGCAGACTGGTAGAGTATGCGCGATAGGGGACTTGTCTAGTCTGGAGGGTTCAGATATGGAATACGTGGTATTTCCATCGTCAGAAAGAGATTATTATTATACATACTTAGAAGAATAAGTTGTCCCAGGCCAAAACGAGGATGGGGTATTTGAGTATTATGGAGATTACAATAATCAAATCCCATATGACTTTCCTCAAGGAGATGAACATGTTCATCCACACAGACATGTAGGAGACGAATATGAACATGATGGAGATGACGATGAGGATTCTGGTGATGGGGACGATTATGACGATGAAGAGGAGGATTCTGAGGATGACAATGAGGATGAGGAGGACGATGTTGAGGTTGACGATGACGAGGTTGCGGGTATGTATGATGATTCTGATTCTGAGGCATAGGATGTATTTTACTGTTTTGTTTTAAGTTTTCGAATGTTACACGCACTTGTAATAACAAATTTTAGATAATTTTTGGGATTCACTTATGTTTGAAAATTATGAAGTTTAGATTTGGTGGCATATGGTTTACAATTACGATAATCCACGAAATCATTTACACAGTTGTTGATGGTGGTTTTTATACAAAGGGTAAAATCGTAAAACCCTGAATAACCTAATGTCACCAGTGACACATTTATTAGAATATTTAATGCATGTAGTCAGTAATTAATGGGGGGTATTTTTTCAAATTAGGGTTACAACGAGAAGAACCCTAATTCCCCTCCGTGCCAATGGCAAGTCATGCCAGCCACACCTAGCCCAAGCTCACTGCGCTATGCCAAACACACTCTGCCTTGGCCCTAGCTATGCTAGTCACACCAACCGCGCCAAAGCATGCCAACCATGCTAGCCGCACCCCTGTGCCAACGGCAAATCATGCAAGCCACACCAACCGCGTCAAAGCATGCCAACCATGCTAGCCGCACCTCTATGCCAATGGCAAATCATGCCAGCCACACCAACCGCGCCAAAACATGCCAACCATGCTAGCCACACCTTTGTGCCAATGGAAAATCTTGATAGCCACACCAAAAACCCGACGAAGCATGCAAACCATGCTAGCCGCACCTCTGTGCCAATGGAAAATCATGCCAGCCACACCTATCCCAAGCTAGCCGCGCCATGCCAAACACATTCTGCCTTGGCCCTAGCTATGCTAGTCACACCAACCACGCCAAAGCATGCCAACCATGCTAGCCGCACCTTTGTGCCAATGGAAAATCATGCCATCCACACCAAATGCGCCAAAGCATGCCAACCATGCTAGACGCACCTCTGTTCCAATGGAAAATCATGCCAGCCACACCTAGCCTAAGATAGCCGCGCCATTCCAAACACACTTTGCCTTGGACCTAGCTATGCTAGTCACACCACACCAATCCAAACACCCTTACCTTGGCCCTAGCCGCACTATGCCAAAAGCGCCGTCTTCCCAGCTTGCAAAACTATGCAACCAAGGGACCAATCCGCCACGTGCCATTGGCACATGCCAACATGCTCGCTGGTAGCCTAGCTTGCAAACCGTACAACCTAGGCCAAATTGGCCACGCCATTGGCACATGCCAACACACTCGCTGGCAGCTTTTCTTACCAATCCGTGGCCCTAATGGCCGAGCGTTCCATTGGCACATACCAACGCGCTCACTAGAAGCTTTTCTTACCAAGCCGTGGCCCTAATGGCGGAGCGTGCCATTGGAACATGCCAACGCGCTCACTAGCAGCTTTTCTTACCAATCCGTGGCCCTAATGGCCGAGCGTGCCATTGGCACATGCAAACGCGCTCATTGGTAGCTTTCATTACCTAGCCGTGGACCTAATGGCCGAGCGTGCCATTGGCACATGCCAACGCACTCACTTTACCTAGCCGTGGCCCTAATGGCCGTGCGTGCCATTGGCACATTCCAAACACGCACGCTGGTAGCCTAACTTGCAAGCCGTGCAACCTAGGCCAACTTGGCCGTACGTTCCATTGACACATGCCAAAACCCTCGCTGGTAGTCTAATTTGCAACGTGCAACCTACCACCAAGGAATTCCACACATGCCACACGCGCCACTGGCAGCTTTGGCATGGCCACTTGCAGTCAACGTGCAACCTACCACCGAGGCATTCCGCACATGCCACACGCGCCACTTGCATCCTGGCATTTCCATTTGTACTCAAGGTGCAACCAACACTCGAGACATCAACACAAACTGGGGGATGCTTTCCAGGGTCTTGGTTTGGCGGTCACAGCATGCAGCGTACACTACGCTCACTTTAAGAAAGTGTGAATAGGAATAAAGCGGTCAAATAAATGAGGAAATAATGGTGAAAACGTTTTCACCCATAAACACCATGCGGTTACCACCTCCTACCATTATTTCACCCTTTACTATCTTCCTTCATGAGGCCAGGGTACGTTTCAATCTCGACTTGTATAAATAGGTCTTACCTATTTCCACCAGACAACAAGTCTCAGTCAGGATAAAAACACAACACTCTTAGAAAAGGCAACTTTGCAAGCTCTCCAAAAAAGCTTTCATCTCTTTCAAGATTCCAAAGCTTTCATTTTATGATACAAGTCGAGACACTACTCTTCCAGAATTATTCTGGTCTCAACACCTTTCTTCGCTTCCCTCCCCAAATCAACCCTTATCCTCCACTTTGTGACCGAAGCAAGTCTGGAACGGCCATTTCTTGGTTTAGGTCGGACTTGTATAGATTAATCTCTCGAATCTAGAAAGTTCTCACGTGTAGTACATTTGTTTAGGGTTTAAACCAGTTTCTCACTCACCTACCAAATTTACCAAAATCGGCAGAAACGATTTTTACCCATAAATAATTGGCGACAAAGCGGGAGGATTGATCTATCAGTTACAATACCAACTCCGACTCCTGATTTTGTTTCCCGAACGTCAATCCCAACATGGTGGAACTCAGGTCTGGAGCGTCTGCTGAGAATACCATCACAGAGCACGTCCCTGATGTTAACGTCTCTCCCAATAATGTTGTTGCATCACCTACTGACTATAGTAACTTCGAATGCACTCCCTAAAGCGTAACACCGCCAATCACCAGGGCCAGAGCCGCTTCCTCCACTAGTGTCTCTGCACAACCCTCTAATCACGACGATGATAATACCTCTTCGGGTGTCATGCCACCAGTCACCAGGGCCAGAGCCGCCGCTGCGTCCCATAATGATTCGTATAGCATGGAACCTCCGACCACAACTAAGGTTCCAACTACCCCATCGACGGGACGAGAGATCGGAGGGACCAGAGGAAGCCGTCCTTATGTCACCATCGCTGATTTGATGTAACGACAGGAGATGCTCGCCAGAGCCTAGACGGATATGGTTTCAACATAGAAGGAGGTACTTGTCTTTCTCAAGACCCTGACAGAGAGACTACCACGTGAGTTGTGTCCTCCAGAGTCTCTTAGGAACGTCTCCAATAACCCCGACACCGGCACCTCGGCGGAGCGCGCCTCCGCAGATGAGGAAACTCGCGCTAGAGTCTCGTTGGAAAGAAATTAGCCGTCCAAATTCATCACGCGAGAAGATCTGGAACAACTTCTCCGCAACCGAATCAAGAATGATTAATTGGACATGCATCATCACCATCACCCTTACCCATCCGAAATGCAGAGAAACCCTCTTCCAAGGGGGTACTCCTCTCCTCAATTTACCCTGTACGATGGTACCAGGAATGCACATGAGCATGTCTCCCGTTTCCTTGAATCCCTAGGTGAACATGAATATAATCACGTTCTTCATTTAAGGGAATTCTTAAAATCACTTACTTGAAGGGCGTATACATGGTACAACAGTATCCCGCCAAACAACAATCCCAACTAGAGTAGAATGGTCACTGCGTTTTACAAGAAATACTTCTTCGTGTCTGAACAAGTTACTTTCTCAGACCTCGGAAGAATGTACCAGTGGGGTAACGAACATCCGAATGATTTCGTCAAAAGATTCAGGGTTCAAGAACTCGACTGTGATGACCCAAATATGACCGAGCAATAGCCGGTGAACGCTTGCATCAATGGTATGGTTCCTATTTATCGTGCCTTTCAAGAGAACTCGCTCTTCCAAACATTCTCCGAACTCCATGAAGCCGCCAGAGGATCCGAAATGACAGCACCGACATTACTGGAAAGAACTAGGCCAACCCGAACCGAAGACACGCGTGAAACTCGCGGGAATAGATTCGTCATCAGCAAGAAATTTAATGTCGGCTCATCCTCCGTGAACATAGTAAACAAAAGAGGAAAGAGGAAGGCCCCAACTATGGGACACCAGCAAAAACGTGAAGCGTCGGCGCAACGGGAAGCCCCGCCAAGGAAGACCGTCACTAAAACTCCCATGCAACATCATGAGACCGAAGGAAATGCCCTTGATTTCCCTTTTCCCACCGAGGAGGTAATTAACCTCATAGAAGCCTGGGTTTGAAGATGATGTTATCAGACTGCCGCCTCCCAGACGTCCACCAACTGAGGCTGAGATGGCGAACCCCAAGTACTGTTATTACCACAAGTTCGTTCACCACCCTACCAGTGATTGTAACAGACTAAAGCATATTTTCAAAGAAAGGATAGAAGCGGGAGAGATCCAAATAGGAGACGAAGGAGTGCACCGAGACCCACTCCCAATAAGAAACTGCGGGTCCTCTGGGGACTCCGTGCACGAGATTGTATAATCCATGATGCAGCATGTATGCGAAATTCTTTATCTTTCCAAGGTGCAGCGACAAGATATTTTCACAGCTATCAATCGCGTTATATCCGGCAAACGACTTTTTCTCTCCTTGGAAACCGCACCAGGGGACCAAGCTTTCCAAACAGGCGGAACCGAAAGGAAGAACTGGGGACTACTGACCACGTCCCATTTTAGAGGTATCGAATTTGACAACACGCTCATCGACGCGGCCTCTGACCTCAACATCATTACTTTCAAGACGCTAAAGGCAACAATATTCAAAACAATATACTACATATTCCCCGTCCGTGATTCAGAACCCGAGAGGAGAAGATTTGAACGCGCATGGATATATCAACCTAGAGATCAAGGTGGGAGACGCTATAACACATAGAAAATTCCACATTATCAAAAAACTGGGTCATGACATGATATTGGGACACTTATGGGTACTTGACAACAAATCAAAATTAGATGTGCACCCTCTACCGACGTCCACGTTCGAAGGAATTTCCAACAAATCATCCCACTGGTTATTGCATCGACGAACTTTCGAAGGAACCCAAACATTTGGAGAGGACCTTTTGGCGCTAGCTCATGGTTTTCAAATGCATGTAAGTATGACCGAGCAACCTTTTCTGCAACCAGACATTCCTTCCCCCATTCCGTCGTGGGGACTCGGCGCGATTACTGGCACGGACGCTGTCAAGAAATATGAATGGGGTGATGGACCATTTGAATGCTTTGCAAAAAGCTTGGAAATATCTATCGAAACCAACGAAGCCAAGAATCAAATGGTTTCACGACGTCTGAACCCGTTTTCAATCAGAGATGTAGTGGTTAAGGCAAACTCGTTTCAAGTTGGGAGGATGATAGTAAAAATGGCTATTCAGACTGATTCTCCCAATGGAAGAGAAGACGAGTTGTACCTTCTGGCGGACATCCTTTTGGGAGGATATTTAAAGATCATCAACGCAAACACACCTGAAGGCGTGATAATTCACTCGCGATGGCTCAAGGCCTCCAATCCCTAAAATGCTGTGCTTCCCAGTCACTTCCCATTTTTTAGTATTTCCTTTAACATTTCCTCTTAGTAGTTGTATTCCCCCAAGATGAATACACCATTTGTATTTTTCCTTAGGGATCCTTTTTTCTGCCAAAAAAAGGGGGTATAAATACATCTCTTTCCAAATAAGTTCTCCAGATATCAGAGAAATACATCAGATTAACCCAGAAAACCATCATACCACAACCTCTTTCAAAAAAAATAAAAAAAATAAAAAAATATATAAAGCAAAATGTTGACTGATGAAGAAGGAGGTAAAGATGAGTTTACACAAAAAAAAACATCAGGGGAACTAAGCAGCTGACAGGAATAACAAAATGGAGGAACTAGACCTCGAAGGATGGAACACAAGTCCCCTTGGTCAAGGCTATCTTCAATCACTTTCCCCAGCAATATCTCGGGCAACAAAGGTTCCATTCAACGGTATTAGAAGCAGCAACATCAACATCCCATCCTAAAGAAACCACAGCAGCAGCAGTGTCTGCCCCGATGACCGGTCCAACATATGCCATGATGACCTCTCCCTTATCACCGACGACACCTTTGGCATCAACTTCAAAGGCTATTTTTTTTCTGTCAGATGCTCCTTCGAAGGTTTTCTCATTCATACTTCGAAGAAGATTTCTTGATTCATCCGCATCAAAATCAAGAACCATGGCGCTCTCCTCCAAGAGCTTCACACGTTCGTTTTTCCTCCGCTTCGACGTAGAAACAGTTCTATCCGCCCTATACCTGGATCGAGGAAAGTATTTGCCGCACCGTAAATTCTCAATATGCCAAGGTTCTTCCTCGTTTCCTCGCCCCTTCTCCATGCTCACTGAACCCAAGAAAGTCCGAACACGCGCCTGTACTTCGTGAAGATAGATGGAAGGGAGGTCCTTAATGATTTCACTAGCTTCATGGAACAAAGATTTAATCCTAGCCAATGCCTCCTCAAGAGAAGAAGATCGGTTTCCGCCAATTCTGAAGTCCTTCTCCGAAGAGTTAAAGGCGTAGCCATCCCTGGAGGGTCCCATCATACACTGCAAAAAATAGGGAAAATGATGAAGTACCATCCTATCTATACACATATAAAAATAGGATAACATGAAAAGAAAAGAATAAAAAAACGTACCTGTATGATCTTCTTAGACCGAATAACCCTAGTAGGGATGCTCTTGCAAGAGTCAGACCTCGCGCTTTCACCTGGAGAATCTGGTTGGTTAGAGGATGGTTTGTCTCTGGGCGACATGACAAAGAGAGAAACTCAACAAGAAGAACCTTTTCTCAAACAAGGGAGACGGTACAATTGCGCTGGGTATGAATACAGAACCTTAAAAAAGGAAAGGAAGCAATGAGGGACATAGCACTTCCAGATTTTTGGCATGGATGATGCCCTAATTGAAGCCGCGTGTGAAGGAAGGAAAAATAAGGAAACCTTGCTATTTGTCGAAACACCCACTCCCTCTTTGTTTATACCGGTCCCACCAAGCTCGCGCCAGTTTCCCAATCTCCCAAGCCACACCGGTCCCACCAATTACGCCAACTTCCCAATGACCGCCCAAGTCGCGCCAGCTAGCACGCTCAGTTTCCCAGCCCGCGTCAACTTCTCAATGCCGCCCAACTTCCTGTCTCTCAATGATGCTTTCCCAGCCTCCCAATTTGTGCAAAACTGCCAGAGGCAAGGATTCGCTATAAAAAAGGTCAGACAAGCCTCCTCAGTTCTCTATACGATTCGCTGTTGATAGTTTGTCACCATCTTATGCTTTCCTCGCAACAAAGCTCCTGTTCCGATCTAAGCAGGAGACTTAATGTTAATGGTGGTTTTTAGACAAAGCGTAAAATCATAAAGCCCCGAATAACCTAATGTCACAGGTGACACATTTATTAGAACATTTAATGCATGTAGTCAGTAATTAATGGTTTTTTTTTCTTCAAATTAGGGTTACAACGAGCAAAACCATAATTCCCCCCCTGTGTCAATGGCAAGTCATGCCAGCCACACCTATCCCAAGCTAGCTGCGCCATGCCAAATGCACTCTTCCTTGGCCCTAGATATGCTAGTCACACCAACCGCACCAAAGCATGCCAACCATGCTAGCCGCACCCCTGTGCCAACGGAAAATCATGCTAGACACACCAACCGCGCCAAATCATGCCAACCATGCTAGCCGCACCTCTATGCCAATGGAAAATCATGCCAGCCACACCAACCGCGCCAAAGCATGCCAACCATGCTAGCCGCACCTCTGTGCCAATGGCAAATCATTCAAGCCACACCAACCGCGCCAAAGCATGCCAACCATGTTTTCCGCACCTTTGTGCCAATGGAAAATCATGCCATCCACACCAAACACGCCGAAGCATTCCAACCATGCTAGCTGCACCTCTGTGCCAATACAGACTCTATTGCGCCCCTCAAATACTTCCTATCTTAAGCTTTCCTAGATAGAATACAAACATTCTATATACTCCCTTCGTTACTTTTTAATAGGCTAGTTTCTATAAATAAATGTTTCAAAAAAAGTATGATGGTTTCCTAATTGGGAAAGTCAAATGTTGCTTTAATTTTATGGGACCACTTTTCTCTTAACTTCTTTTGATGACAAATGTCATGTAGACCATTTTAATTTACTTTTTTTGCTGACAAGTGTCATGGCGACCATTTCACTTCACTTCTTTTATTGACAAGTGTCATGAGGACCACTTTCAGTGATTAGTTCTCTTAATTTCCTTAAATTTCTTTACAAACAAAACCATCCTATTAAAAAGGAATGGAGGGAGTATAACACATTCAATTACTATTTTCTTTGAACAATTTAACTCAAACGGGTAGGGAATTTGAGAGAGAGAAGAATCGGGCGATATGTTGGTTTGACTCAGTTTTCATACTTTTTTCCTTTCACCCAATTTTCAGTATTGAAATCTTCCAATTTTCTCCATTGTTAATGTTCTTTCACATCACTGATTACGGATCTGTCTAATTACAGTCAATTTTAGTTTTAGTTTAATCAGTTTTTCAAAGTTTTTTATTTTTTTAAAACTTGCTAATGTCTACCTAATTTCTATTTTTTTCCCTTTGTTGTGTTTACAGATTGATTGTCTGAAAATGACGTTTGCCGGGTATCTATTGTTGATTATTGTGTTTGCTGCTGTTGTGATTGATCTTGTTAAAGCCATTGTTCCTTCTGTGTTCCTCATTGTTATTAGTCTGCTCAAAGGAAAAGCCTGGTCTCTTACCGATTCAATGATGATCTCATCCACACGTAGTCCCCGCACGTACAGAAGATGTAAAGTCCGCCTAAAATTTGAATTGATATTTTTCCTATATCTTTCCTGGTTAACAACAGCTCATAAACTTTACATTTTTGTTCTAACTGATTCCAATAATCTCTTGGTTTGCAATTAGAAAATATATTATTCCCATCCTATTGTTGGTAACCCTAATCTACTGGGTATTTATCAAAAACCTATTCTTCAAGAAAATCCTCAACTCAATCAAGCTCTGAAAAGAAACGTCTGTATGGAGACAACCCATGAAAATGGTGAGAACTCTCAAAATCAAATTACCAAAGTATCTGATCTTGTAATAAAGTTTAAGAAGGAAACCCTAGAGTTGCAATCTGCTGAGAATTGTTCTTTTGAATGAAGAAGAAATCGATGGTAATGATGGACAAGGAGATGGCGAAAGGGATTTCTGCCTGATTAGAAAAATTATAATTGAAGGGAAAATGTCTTATAGTACAGTGGAAAATAATATTCAGTTCACATGGACTTTCATCCCACAAGAAGAAATCAAAATTATTGAAATGGATATTAATGTAATGATCTTCAAATTTATGAATCAAGATTTGGTGGATAAAATCATAGAAGAAAGTCCCTGGAACATTAATGGTAAGATATGTATCCTGTTTGATTACTTTCAAGGTTTGATTCATCAAAAACTTGATTGGATCAAACAAGTGTACTGGATCCAACTCAAAGGTCTGCAACCAGAACATATGAATGCAAAGTCAGTAGAGGATATGGGAAAGCTTTTAGGTGAAGTACTTGCAATTGAACCCAAAAATACTATTCCGGTTGATGGAATACCAGTGAATATGTGTGTCAGAATAGAACTCACTACTCCATTAAGAAGAGGTGTTCTTGCAATCACTGCACCTGGATCAACTAAGTGTGTACGATTTCACTATGAAAAGATGCCAAATAAAATTTGTAGAGAGTGTTTTATGATTAATCACTGTAAGAAAGTTTGTGGAACTGCAGATGAATATCTGAAGGCAGCACATGATAAACCTCTACCTTTTGGAGGAATTGGAATACTAAAAAATAATGTTGATATGCGTTCTAAGGCTAGTATGACTCCAAAATCTTCTACCAGAAAAAATGTGAAGCCTGCTCCTTTTATCCCTCATGTGGATGGCAAATTAGTTCAGTTCATAGCAAGTACTGAAGAAGGAGAAGCATCTTCAAGACTAGGGAAGAGGCAAAGGTTCTTAGATGGAAAAAAAGTTCCTAATAACAATGATGGAACTGCGAAGGAGCACACAACAGATAGAATCACACAGAATTACAAGAAATCTGGTAGCACTACTGGGGGAATGGGGTAATTTTGATTTTCATAATCTCTCTTGCAAAGTTTTTAATTTTTTTTATAAAGTAAACTCTGTATCTTGTTTTCATTTAATTTTTGGGCGAAACTTTATAGCCATGAAGATTTAGTCCTGGAATGTGTGTGGGAGTGGCAACAAAAACACTAAGCATCATCTAAAAGATCTAATTAGGTCTCATGATCCAGACATTGTTTTCTTGATTGAAACAATAAATACTTTTAGGAAAATGAAATAATATATTAATCCTTTATACTTTCCTAATGTTTGTCTCATTGAACCAATAGGTTTGTCAGGTGGTCTTTGTCTTTTATGGGAAAATGGTGTCGGTCTTTGTATTCTTGAGTCTAAGTTTAACACTTTCCAATGTAAGCTCAGAATTGATGTTAGAACTGGATACTCTCTCATCAGTTTTGTCTATGGAGCTCTGAATGATATTGCCAGAAAAAACCAATGGGATTTTATGCAAAACATTGCTATTCAACTAAATCTTCCTTGGATGGTGGTAGGTGATCTTAATTTCATTTTGTCTCAAGATGAAAAACAAGGAGGTAACCCAATTAGTCAATCTCAGTTAGATTATTTTAATGATATTGTTGATAGTAATGGGCTTCATGATATCCAATTTGTAGGCAATCCATTCACTTGGACTAATAGAAGACAAAACCAGGAGCATATTCTTGAAAGACTGGACAAGGGCAGTAGCTGAGATAAACCAGGAGAATAATTTTCCTTTTGCAATATCATATCACTTAATCCCTTTAGCTAGTGATCATCCTCCTATCTTGCTATCTACAACCAGAATGGATTCTAAAACTCACAAGCCCTTTAGAGTTAATAAAATGTGGTTTAAAGACCCAACTTGTAAAGAACTGATTGCACATAATTGGAATACTAATATGCAAGGTTCTTTAGCTTTCAGGTTCAATAAGACCTTTTTCAACACAAAACCGATTCTTAGGGATTGGAATTACAACCATTTTGGTATAATTTCTACTGAGATAAATAAGATTAAGGCTAAAATTGATATTCTTAATGCTGAAAACACTAATCCTTTGGATGCTATTTTTGTTAGATTGCAGCAAACGTTGAATTACTGGTATGATATTGAGGATGACTACTGGAAACAAAGAGGTAAGAATGATAATATGATGTTAGGTGATAGGAACACAACATATTTTCACCATAAGGCAAACTTTAGAAGGAAAAGGACTCAAGTAGATTTTATTCAAAATGATATGGGAATTTGGCTCACTGATAGAAGTGACATTGCTAACAATTTAAAATATCATTTTCTTAATATGAGTTGAACTTCCAGTCATCCTTCCCCTAGTACTTATCATGGTTTTATTAGTCCATGCATCACTTAAGATGATAATAATCTGCTTATTGCCATTCCTACCCTAGAAGAAATTAAGAGAATTGTTTTTGATATGAAACCTTGGACTTCTCCTGGTCCAGATGGTTTCCCTCCTGGTTTTTACTAGCAAATATGGGACACAATAGGAAATGATTTAGTGAGAATGGTCCAGTCTTTTTTTTTCACTCTAAACATTTATTGAAACAAATGAATCATAACTTTGTCTTCCTAATTCCTAAGAGTAATTGTCCTAAAAAAGATGTTGACTTTAGGCCTATCTCCTTATGTAACACTTCTTATAAGGTGATATCTAAGGTTTTAGCCTCTAGAATTAAGATTGTTCTTGAAAAATTATAACTCCATATCAAACTGCCTTTGTCTCTGGTAGATGCATAACTGATAAAATTGTTATAGCTCATGGGCTTATTGATTCCATGAAAAAGATCAGAAAAAATAATGGTTGGATGGATATGAAATTAGACATTCCTAAAGATTTTGATATAAAACTACACCATTTTCCCCGATTAGAAACAGAATATGCATGTTACAAAACAGGGTTGTAACAACCAGGTTCTGTTACGAAACGAGGCGTTGCATTTTTTTGTAACGACCTACTGCTTGTTATGAATTTTGGGTTGTAACAGCGGTCGTAACAGATGGCAGCTGTTACTACGTGGAATTAGTAACCGAGGCTAGCTGTTACGAATTATTTGTAACTGGGACGTCGTAACAGATCGAAGCTGTTACTACTTTTCATTTTGAAACAACCTTTAACAGTGTAACGACAATGTTGGTTGAAACAGCTTAGAACTGTCACTAATTTTTTAGTAACATAAAAAAAAAATACTTCCAGTCAAATATTCACTCTTTGACCTGGTCAATATTGACCATGGTCAGTACGCTTTCAGCCAGAAATATGCCGGAATTCAGAAAACCTGCAAATCTTTCATTGCATCCATCCCACAATCACACATTCAACAATACCCTCCTTTATTAACAATAACTTTTGTCTTTCTACATTCAAATCAGTTCATAACTTAAAAAATAATCCCTAAGTTATATTCTATTACATAATGAATGATACCTAAGTTTTATTCCTAGGGCATATGAGATAAGATAAAACCAATAGAAATCGGACTCACATAATCATTATTTGCGTCTCATAATTGGTGAAGCTAATAGAATCCAATGCCACAACAACTATGCAGTAACTTCAATGCCCATTGCTCTTGATCGAGGCGTCTCTTCCAAGAACGAAGTAGTATCAAACCTTCATTGTCATTCCATCCATCCCACAGATCCTTCATCAAATAATCAAGGAAGAATGTTCAGAAACAACATGCCATGTCAAATAATTAAGGTTCAGAAACAGGTTCATCAAAATCAAACATGCTATTTTCAATCCAGGGATGGAAAGTTGGTTTGAAAAAATCTAAAAATTTAGACTTCCATAAATGGCATTTCGATTCACTTATATATATATTGAATTGAATTTGGAAAAATGAATGAATAAAGGTGATGTCACTCAAATGAATCCTGAAACTTTTTGCAAGGACAGAACAACAAAAACAAGGCACATGAACATGAAGTAGGAACTGGTTAACCAAGCCTGAAACCTTGGTCCTCCCAACTCATCTCCTAAAGTTAGACGTATGATCACCAGGACTCCAATACAACAGACGGAACTCAAAAATAAAATGAGTAGTAAGAAGCTTAAACCTTCGGCGTTTTGGATCCTTAACGCTCCATGTATACAATAAAGTTGTATGTCGTGTCAATCAGCCAAGGAATTCCAATACCAACATAAATATTTACAGAATTGCTTCAAAACATAAGAATAAAGACTCAGTTTCAAAATAGGATGGATTATTCATACATTACTTCCAGTCGACAAGGAAAATTCAATTTTCAATTGTACCTACAAGTGATGTTTGCTATAGCAGAATCTGCAGTGGTATGACGTTCTGCAGCAATCTTACTTGAGACTAAATCTGTCCATGAGGTTCCGTTTTCCAATACAGTAAATGCTATTACATATGGATTTATTCCTGAGATGGAAAACATTAAGTTAGACCACTGAAATTATGCTAAAACTACACCATGGTCCTAAGAATATCAATAAAGTACCTTAGATGCACTTTCCACCTCTACAATCACACTGCAGTTCACTTCTCTTCCCAGTAACATAATACCTTGCAAGTACAAACACAAGGTTAAAATCCATAATTTAAACTTAATAATAAAAGTATAACCAAGCGAATTGCTTACCAGGGATTGACATTTCCTCGACTGCCTACTACTGTTTCAGCTGAATTTTGTAAAGTCACCTGCATTCACGTATAATAGAACATAAAACCTCATGTATATACACAAATAAATAAACTGAAAATAGAATCTATTCAAAAGCCGATTTGTTTTCACATTAAACCAAAAAACGCTACATTAAACAAAAAAATTTGATTCGCGTAATGCTTATAATTCTTATGCACAACTGCATAAGAGTATGCATATTAGTTAGCATACATACAAAAGTGTGAACTGCACAAAAAAGAGCAAAAAAAGACCATATAAGTTAGAAGCAGCTGCTACGCGAAGCAAGATGGCTGAAATATCAAAAACAAAGAGAAGATCCGTCGGAAGTTGAGAGGAACATATTTGGATGAAGCACGACTCCTCCAATTCCAACTTCTCTGAAGGTACACACATACTTTTTAGCCTTCACAGTTACTTCATCTGGCATGAGAATATCATCGAGACACACCTTGGCAAGATTTTCAGGTACAACTTCTCCGTGAATCATACGTCCTGAAGCACCAGTACATAGCTTACCAGTTGCAATTACTTCATTCTCGATGTTCAACAATGAACATATTGGATTTTCACGAACTGCTGATGAAGCTGGTGATACCATGTTGCCAGCAGGTAAACTTGTCGCCGCATGTGAAGTTGATTGAGGTGAACTATTTTGGCCTTGATGACATTCGACGGATAATTCTCTTGAGGTGCTAGCCATGTTTGAGGCAACTGATGCTAGAGTTGAAGATTGCATATCTTGTACTATTTTGCACAATGACCCAAAGCATTGGATTAGAACCCCCACCTTGCCACCTAACTCTTCCACCATATGATGAACACCACCATCCTTCGCTTTTAGTTCAGAAACCTTGGAACGCGCAGGAGCAGAAAGCATGATTTGCGTATGAGATATAAGACCAACAGAACGAACCCGTCCTCTGGAATCTTTCCCAAAATCTGCAGAAATCGCACAAGGATATTCAACTGGAAAACCCGCAGTCACTACAAGAAAATTGGGCTTTAGCGACTACTCTCATTCAGTGGGTAGAAGGCCGTTTTTAGCGAGTGGAGATCTGTAGCAACTAGTATGGCAACATATACGCTCTGTGACTAAAGATTGCTTTGATAAAGACCTGTACCAACCATGCTTCTAGTAGAGATATCTTTCAACTAGAATAGACGACGAAAGTTTTAGTCGACACAAATTTCCAATAACTACTGTCTGTTGTTGGTATAACCATAAACATTTGTTGCTGAAACATTTAACCCTCAAATTTGTTTGTTGCTGAAGCCTATTAAATCGTTGGTAGAGGTGATCAATTATAAACACTGTGAGCCACTGAAGGGTTCAAATTATTCGGTTTGAGTTGGTGAAGGTGTTTGATGTCGTTGGATAAGTATTTTTTCCACCCAATGTTTTGACAGTCATGAGTTTTATCCATTATAATACGGTCGGTAAAGGATTTTAACCACAAAATAGTTGGCTGGTTAAGATGTTAGTGTGACGTTGGTAAAGAAATCAACCAACATCATATCAGGTCATTGACGTTCACTCGGTGAAGGCGCTCCGCCAACTGCAAATTTGAGCTGCTAAATTTTAATTTTCAAAATAATATCAAATGTTTTTAATATTGAAAATATCCAAACCATGGAACTACAAAATCCATACACATCTTTTGGTAAACCACAGAAACTTAGAAAATATTCATGTGCTCACATTGATAGGTGTAGAATACACCGTATTTACTATCTAGTAGTTTATGCTTTCTTTGCTATTTTTCTTGTAAATTATGTATTTTACGTGTGTTTTTGAGTTATTAGGTACTCTGGAGTCGCACGGAAGAAAAGAAGGAGAAATCACCCAAATAGGGCAAAATTGTCATTTCATAAGGGCGAGCACTATCTGGAGCCCAGCCAAATGTTAAGGGGCTGCCAGATGGTTAGCCCTTAACAAGGTAACCGGATACTGAATAACAAACCCTACTCTTATAACCCTAAAATTGATAGTTATAAGGGCGAGCACTATCTGCACTACGTTCGATTTCTTGCTTGTTAGAGTGTTAAATAATGGATTTAATCATGCCGGTGATGCAAATTTGGTGCAGGGAGAAGTGCGTTATTAGAGTTGCTGATCAATCATTAGTGGAGACTACCCATTTTCATATCATGAGAGGCACCGACCAGAAATTCTTCCTTTACTAAAGAGCTTCTTTTGAGTGTGTGTCACCATACGTTAATTCGGGTAGAATGGTGAGCTACCCAATTTCACACCAATTTCAGCACTATTTTGATCTCTTGAGTGCTAATTTTTGTCAATCATGAGGGTGACGTCTATAGATGAAATCCACCTTCTTGTAGTTCGATTTGTAGTTAGCACCATTCTCTCTCTCGACAACAACGGGTCCATAGAAACATCACAATTATCAACAAGGAGCGACATCAAAATCTACAAGGAAAGTTGAAAAGGTTCAAGGTTTGCAAGCAACAATGGAACAAGAAAAAGAGCAAATTTCATATTCAAGTAAAGCAACATACAATGAGCAGATTTTACATACATGTTGAAGACTTAAAATGCAATGAGGTAATTCCATATCCAAGTATTAAGACTTATTTACAAGAGCGAAGAAAAGAAAAAGGTGAAAATTATTGAAGGTTATGATTTCGAGACGATACAAGTTGTGAAGAATCAAGCGGTAAAGTACTTTTCCACGGCCATGGTTTATTTTATTTTTCACTTTGTTTTGTATTTTGTTTCTCTTGTCTAAAAAAAAACATGAAAAAAATGAAAGAATGAAAAAAATAAAAATAAAAATAGAAATAGAAATAGAAAAAGAAAAGAAAAGAATATATATATGAGACAAGAGAAATATCTATTATTGTTTTGAATAAGCCATGGGGAAGGAAAATCTATAAGGAAGTTTCAAGCGACAAGGAGTTAAGGAAAAAGGTTACAAATTGTCAAGAATTTATGAAGTTCGAAAGTTTATCATCAATAGTTGAAGCCGAAGACCAAGAAGATGAAGACAAGGAGCGGAATACATTTCTTTTGGATTCCGTGAGAGTGGTGTTATCATAATTGGCAATCGGATGTGAAGGTAAGTAAGTAATCTCATCCTCGATATAAGTGGTTGATTTCATTTCTTAGAGATCGTTAGAAAAATGGTTTTTTTCAAAATGTTAAAAGCTGTGGGTTTTTCAAAATTTCGGAAGTTATCCTTCCCACCATTCAACGTGTTGCTGGAATTCTCTCTTCATTCCTACATGCACACATGTGAGACCCATAAAAAAGCCGTCTTTTTGAGTGCAATTATCATAAAACCCTTTTAAGTGAGGCAGAAGTCGAGGTGAAATTCTTATTGATCGTTTCTCAAACACGTTTTCTCTCATTATGGTGTGGTTATTTCTCACTCAACATTTAAGAATGAGAATATGTTCTTTAGTATTTCTAACTTCTTATTACTAGCATGCAGAAACTCTATGTCCTCATAACTTTTAGGATGCTTGGGATGCTGGAACGCTTTGAAGTTGTAAGTTTTAGTTTGATTTGCTCGAGGACTAGAAAAGTCTAAGTGTGGGGGAATTTGATAGGTGTAGAATACACCGTATTTACTATCTAGTAGTTTATGCTTTCTTTGCTATTTTTCTTGTAAATTATGTATTTTACGTGTGTTTTTGAGTTATTAGGTACTCTGGAGTCGCACGGAAGAAAAGAAGGAGAAATCACCCAAATAGGGCAAAAAGGGAAAAATTGTCATTTCATAAGGGCGAGCACTATCTGGAGCCCAGCCAAATGTTAAGAGGCTGTCAGATGGTTAGCCCTTAACAAGGTAACCGGATACTGAATAACAAACCCTACTCTTATAACCCTAAAATTGAGAGTTATAAGGGCGAGCACTATCTGCACTACGTTCGATTTCTTGCTTGTTAGAGTGTTAAATAATGGATTTAATCATGCCGGTGATGCAAATTTGGTGCAGGGAGAAGTGCGTTATTAGAGTTGCTGATCAATCATTAGTGGAGACTACCCATTTTCATATCATGAGAGGAACCGACCAGAAATTCTTCCTTTACTAAAGAGCTTCTTTTGAGTGTGTGTCACCATACGTTAATTCGGGTAGAATGGTGAGCTACCCAATTTCACACCAATTTCAAAGACTATTTTGATCTCTTGAGTGCTAATTTTTGTCAATCATGAGGGTGACGTCTATAGATGAAATTCACCTTCTTGTAGTTCGATTTGCAGTTAGCACCATTCTCTCTCTAGACAACAACGGGTCCATAGAAACATCACAATTATCAACAAGGAGCGACATCAAAATCTACAAGGAAAGTTGAAAAGGTTCAAGGTTTGCAAGCAACAATGGAACAAGAAAAAGAGCAAATTTCATATTCAAGTAAAGCAACATACAATGAGCAGATTTTACATACATGTTGAAGACTTAAAATGCAATGAGGTAATTCCATATCCAAGTATTAAGACTTATTTACAAGAGCGAAGAAAAGCAAAAGGTGAAAATTATTGAAGGTTATGATTTCGAGACGATACAAGTTGTGAAGAATCAAGCGGTAAAGTACTTTTCCACGGCCATGGTTTATTTTATTTTTCACTTTGTTTTGTATTTTGTTTCTCTTGTCTAAAAAAAAACATGAAAAAAAATGAAAGAATGAAAAAAAAAAAATAGAAAAAGAAAAGAAAATAAAAGAATATATATATGAGACAAGAGAAATATCTATTATTGTTTTGAATAAGCCGTGGGGAAGGAAAATCTATAAGGAAGTTTCAAGCGACAAGGAGTTAAGGAAAAAGGTTACAAATTGTCAAGGATTTATGAAGTTCGAAAGTTTATCATCAATAGTTGAAGCCGAAGACCAAGAAGATGAAGACAAGGAGCGGAATACATTTCTTTTGGATTCCGTGAGAGTGGTGTTATCATAATTGGCAATCGGATGTGAAGGTAAGTAAGTAATCTCATCCTCGATATAAGTGGTTGATTTCCTTTCTTAGAGATCGTTAGAAAAATGGTTTTTTTCAAAATGTTAAAAGATGTGGGTTTTTCAAAATTTCGGAAGTTATCCTTCCCACCATTCAACGTGTTGCAGGAATTCTCTCTTCATTCCTACCTGCACACATGTGAGACCCATAAAAAAGCCTTCTTTTTTTAGTGCAATTATCATAAAACCCTTTTAAGTGAGGCAGAAGTCGAGGTGAAATTCTTATTGATCTTTTCTCAAACACGTTTTCTCTCATTATGGTGTGGTTATTTCTCACTCAACATTTAAGAATGAGAATATGTTCTTTAGTATTTCTAACTTCTTATTACTAGCATGCAGAAACTCTATGTCCTCATAACTTTTAGGATGCTTGGGACACTGGAACGCTTTGAAGTTGTAAGTTTTGGTTTGATTTGATCGAGGACTAGCAAAGTCTAATTGTGGGGGAATTTGATAGGTGTAGAATACACCGTATTTACTATCTAGTAGTTTATGCTTTCTTTGCTATTTTTCTTGTAAATTATGTATTTTACGTGTGTTTTTGAGTTATTAGGTACTCTGGAGTCGCACGGAAGAAAAGAAGGAGAAATCACCCAAATAGGGCAAAAAGGGAAAAATTGTCATTTCATAAGGGCGAGCACTATCTGGAGCCCAGCCAAATGTTAAGGGGCTGCCAGATGGTTAGCCCTTAACAAGGTAACCGGATACTGAATAACAAACCCTACTCTTATAACCCTAAAATTGAGAGTTATAAGGGCGAGCACTATCTGCACTACGTTCGATTTCTTGCTTGTTAGAGTGTTAAATAATGGATTTAATCATGCCGGTGATGCAAATTTGGTGCAGGGAGAAGTGCGTTATTAGAGTTGCTGATCAATCATTAGTGGAGACTATCCATTTTCATATCATGAGAGGCACCGACCAGAAATTCTTCCTTTACTAAAGAGCTTCTTTTGAGTGTGTGTCACCGTACGTTAATTCCGGGTAGAATGGTGAGCTACCCAATTTCACACCAATTTCAACACTATTTTGATCTCTTGAGTGCTAATTTTTGTCAATCATGAGGGTGACGTCTATAGATGAAAGCCACCTTCTTGTAGTTCGATTTGCAGTTAGCACCATTCTCTCTCTCGACAACAACGGGTCCATAGAAACATCACAATTATCAACAAGGAGCGACATCAAAATCTACAAGGAAAGTTGAAAAGGTTCAAGGTTTTCAAGCAACAATGGAACAAGAAAAATAGCAAATTTCATATTCAAGTAAAGCAACATACAATGAGCAGATTTTACATACATGTTGAAGACTTAAAATGCAATGAGGTAATTCCATATCCAAGTATTAAGACTTATTTACAAGAGCGAAGAAAAGCAAAAGGTGAAAATTATTGAAGGTTATGATTTCGAGACGATACAAGTTGTGAAGAATCAATCGGTAAAGTACTTTTCCACGGCCATGGTTTATTTTATTTTTCACTTTGTTTTGTATTTTGTTTCTCTTGTCTAAAAAAAACAAACATGAAAAAAAATGAAAGAATGAAAAAAAAAATTGAAAAAGAAAAGAAAAGAAAAGAATATATATATGAGACAAGAGAAATATCTATTATTGTTTTGAATAAGCCGTGGGGAAGGAAAATCTATAAGGAAGTTTCAAGCGACAAGGAGTTAAGGAAAAAGGTTACAAATTGTCAAGGATTTATGAAGTTCGAAAGTTTATCATCAATAGTTGAAGCCGAAGACCAAGAAGATGAAGACAAGGAGCGGAATACGTTTCTTTTGGATTCCGTGAGAGTGGTGTTATCATAATTGGCAATCGGATGTGAAGGTAAGTAAGTAATCTCATCCTCGATATAAGTGGTTGATTTCCTTTCTTAGAGATCGTTAGAAAAATGGTTTTTTTCAAAATGTTAAAAGATGTGGGTTTTTCAAAATTTCGGAAGTTATCCTTCCCACCATTCAACGTGTTGCAGGAATTCTCTCTTCATTCCTATCTGCACACATGTGAGACCCATAAAAAAGCCGTCTTTTTGAGTGCAATTATCATAAAACCCTTTTAAGTGAGGCGGAAGTCGAGGTGAAATGCTTATTGATCTTTTCTCAAACACGTTTTCTCTCATTATGGTGTGGTTATTTCTCACTCAACATTTGAGAATGAGAATATGTTCTTTAGTATTTCTAACTTCTTATTACTAGCATGTAGAAACTCTATGTCCTCATAACTTTTTGGATGCTTGGGACACTGGAACGCTTTGAAGTTGTAAGTTTTGGTTTGATTTGCTCGAGGACTAGAAAAGTCTAAGTGTGGGGGAATTTGATAGGTGTAGAATACACCGTATTTACTATCTAGTAGTTTATGCTTTCTTTGCTATTTTTCTTGTAAATTATGTATTTTACGTGTGTTTTTGAGTTATTAGGTACTCTGGAGTCGCACGGAAGAAAAGAAGGAGAAATCACCCAAATAGGGCAAAAAGGGCAAAATTGTCATTTCATAAGGGCGAGCACTATCTGGAGCCCAGCCAAATGTTAAGGGGCTGCCAGATGGTTAGCCCTTAACAAGGTAACCGGATACTGAATAACAAACCCTACTCTTATAACCCTAAAATTGAGAGTTATAAGGGCGAGCACTATCTGCACTACGTTCGATTTCTTGCTTGTTAGAGTGTTAAATAATGGATTTAATCATGCCGGTGATGCAAATTTGGTGCAGGGAGAAGTGCGTTATTAGAGTTGCTGATCAATCATTAGTGGAGACTACCCATTTTCATATCATGAGAGGCACCGACCAGAAATTCTTCCTTTACTAAAGAGCTTCTTTTGAGTGTGTGTCACCGTACGTTAATTCCGGGTAGAATGGTGAGCTACCCAATTTCACACCAATTTCAGCACTATTTTGATCTCTTGAGTGCTAATTTTTGTCAATCATGAGGGTGACGTCTATAGATGAAAGCCACCTTCTTGTAGTTCGATTTGCAGTTAGCACCATTCTCTCTCTCGACAACAACGGGTCCATAGAAACATCACAATTATCAACAAGGAGCGACATCAAAATCTACAAGGAAAGTTGAAAAGGTTCAAGGTTTTCAAGAAACAATGGAACAAGAAAAAGAGCAAATTTCATATTCAAGTAAAGCAACATACAATGAGCAGATTTTACATACATGTTGAAGACTTAAAATGCAATGAGGTAATTCCATATCCAAGTATTAAGACTTATTTACAAGAGCGAAGAAAAGCAAAAGGTGAAAATTATTGAAGGTTATGATTTCGAGACGATACAAGTTGTGAAGAATCAAGCGGTAAAGTACTTTTCCACGGCCATGGTTTATTTTATTTTTCACTTTGTTTTGTATTTTGTTTCTCTTGTCTAAAAAAAAAACATGAAAAAAATGAAAGAATGAAAAAAAAATAGAAAAAGAAAAGAATATATATATGAGACAAGAGAAATATCTATTATTGTTTTGAATAAGCCGTGGGGAAGGAAAATCTATAAGGAAGTTTCAAGCGACAAGGAGTTAAGGAAAAAGGTTACAAATTGTCAAGGATTTATGAAGTTCGAAAGTTTATCATCAATAGTTGAAGCCGAAGACCAAGAAGATGAAGACAAGGAGCGGAATACGTTTCATTTGGATTCCGTGAGAGTGGTGTTATCATAATTGGCAATCGGATGTGAAGGTAAGTAAGTAATCTCATCCTCGATATAAGTGGTTGATTTCCTTTCTTAGAGATCGTTAGAAAAATGGTTTTTTTCAAAATGTTAAAAGATGTGGGTTTTTCAAAATTTCGGAAGTTATCCTTCCCACCATTCAACGTGTTGCAGGAATTCTCTCTTCATTCCTACCTGCACACATGTGAGACCCATAAAAAAGCCGTCTTTTTGAGTGCAATTATCATAAAACCCTTTTAAGTGAGGCATAAGTCGAGGTGAAATGCTTATTGATCGTTTCTCAAACACGTTTTCTCTCTTTATGGTGTGGTTATTTCTCACTCAACATTTAAGAATGAGAATATGTTCTTTAGTATTTCTAACTTCTTATTACTTGCATGCAGAAACTCTATGTCCTCATAACTTTTAGGATGCTTGGGATGCTGGAACGCTTTGAAGTTGTAAGTTTTGGTTTGATTTGCTCGAGGACTAGCAAAGTCTAAGTGTGGGGGAATTTGATAGGTGTAGAATACACCGTATTTACTATCTAGTAGTTTATGCTTTCTTTGCTATTTTTCTTGTAAATTATGTATTTTACGTGTGTTTTTGAGTTATTAGGTACTCTGGAGTCGCACGGAAGAAAAGAAAGAGAAATCACCCAAATTGGGAAAAAAGGGCAAAATTGTCATTTCATAAGGGCGAGCACTATCTGGAGCCCAGCAAAATGTTAAGGGGATGCCAGATGGTTAGCCCTTAACAAGGTAACCGGATACTGAATAACAAACCCTACTCTTATAACCCTAAAATTGAGAGTCGTCTCTCATTCATTCCAATCATTTGAGAAGAAATAAAAAGCAGCAGCTGCTGCTATTAAATTCGAAAGACCAGATCGAGACGCTGATAGAGAAATAGAGAAGATTGGAGGAAGTTGAGGCTGCACTAAACAGAGAACAGACATGGAAGATTGGATTGAATCTGTTGATAAAGAAGAAATGGAATTAGGGGTTGATTCAAGATTGAATCTGGCAGCGAGAGGTGAGGGTGTTGCAAATGGAATTGTTGGTAGTGGTAATTGATGAAACAAAGATGAATTCGAGATTTAGTAGATCAAGACAGGAGATGGGTTCGATTTTGTGGGATTGTGGATCGATTGGATAGAAGAATGGAGTGTTGATGCCGCTGTGAAGATTGAGGGTTTACTGTTGTTCAATTGAACTAAAATGGTTGAATCTGGTGGTATTGTGGAGATGAGAATGGGTTTTGTGGTTGTTGATGGTCATGGGTTTGGTCCAGATTTGATAATGAAGATATGGAATTAAGAAGATGGTGTCACTTTAATGGATAGATGGGTTCTTTGTGTATGAATTTTCACAGAAGATTTAGAAGAAGAATACCCTGTTGTAGCTGAGTTAGAGGACAGAAACTCAAATTGTTGACTGATCTGAGAATATGTTCGATGGTTTGAGTTATTGAAGCAACATGAGATGGCATCACAGAGAGCTATTGATGTTTGAATTGAAACAAAGAAGAACAGCGAAGAACTCATGGAATTGAGGATTCCAAGGGTTGGCATTGAAGCTCAAGTTTATGCACTGTGAGTGTGGTGGAGTTGCTGGTGCATATTGAGCTAATGGGTAAGAATTGGTGTTGAGAATAATGGAAGAGCTGTTGGTGCAACTGTAGCAGGGAGATAAGGTGTTGCAGGGTTGCGCCTGAAGGGGCATGGTAGCTGGGTACTGGTGGAGGTGTTGAAGGTTCAGCTGGTGATGGCTTTGAATGAAACTGAAATGGGGTTTGTGTTGGTGCTAGGAAGGCATGAAAGTGATGGATTTCAGGGTATGAAGCTCCAGTATTGCACCTGCAATGGAATGAATGGGCTTGTTGGCTTGAGAATGACTTGGCTTGAAAGTAGCAGAGATGTGAAGAGTGATCTAATTCAGCTGAGATGAGAAGCACAGAAGTGCATTTGCAGTTGGCACAACCATCTTGGCTGAGAAGAGAAGTTACAGACAGGAAAAGCATGACCATCTTGGCTGTGAACTATTCAGAGCCAAGAAGACCGGCCAGTGAGTCAAGAATCGACTCGGTTCTGACTCAGTGATCCTCCTTGACCCGCTGACTAACAGTTGACTGACGTTTGACTCCTTTGACCGTTAGTCCTGACGGTGGACTGACGGAATATTCCATTACCGGAGAAGAACTTTCAGGTGGCCGACAGCGACAAATTCCGTCTAACTTCCGGCCAAAAACACAGTTTTTTGGTGATCAAAAATACAGAATTTTGTATGGACTTCTCTCATGTGTGTGAAGACTTAGAAGTGGGAATTGGATGAAAACTTGGAAGTTTCAGAGAATTGGACTAGAAATTGGACTATGGCTCAAATTGGGAAAGTGATGTTCTTTTGGAATGTGGATTCTTTTCCTACAAAGATATGGAGAGTATTGAAGCCTATAAATAAGAGAGTTCTCTACAACTTTTTACACACACATCTACTTTGGAGAAGGAGTTAAAGTGCACAAGGATTGGAGGAAGGAGCAACCATCACCTTTTCAATAAGTTTTTTTTTCTTCCTTTATTATTATTATTGTGTGAACTCCAAATTATGAATATCTAATTTTCTTATTGATTGAGGATGAATTCCTAGTTCTTAATATATGGTTTGAGTTTTGTTTCAATTCTACTTTGAAGTTTTTCATATGATTATCGATTGTTTTTGATAATATTAATGTTTATACTTGATTGATAGGTCGTTTGGGTGGCCAACTAAATTGATTTTTTAATTAATCTAAAGCTAGTGAAGGTTAGGGGTTAAGTAATCGTTTCTTGACTATTTACATAAGTAGAAAACACAAGACCTTGCGGAGGGATTCCGTGGAGCAATTGTGTGTAAAAATAACGTTAGCAAGTGGACCTTGATCTAAGAGTTTAACTACTAATATCAACCTAATAAATTCATGAATCTTAATGCGTTTAACTAAATTACATCTTGGGTGATCTACTACTAGGTAGTTTGGTGAATAGAATCCGGTAGGCGAGAACTTCCGTATCCGGTGAAATAAGGGATTTTGGGGTTAGCACTGATCTAGCTGCTATACCTACGGTTGGTGATAATCTATAACTAATAATAAGTGGAAAAGAACATAACTTTAATCATTGTTTTGCAGCGAAGAAGGATTCCTTGATCTATTCTCTCTCATTGATTTCAACTTACACTTTTAATTACTTTGTTTATTTCTTTTGATTTATAAATTTTACAACCAATACCCCCTTTTTGTGACAATTTTATAACTAATAATCTCTTGATCCTCGTGGGATCGACCTTGACTACCCTATATTACTCTTTAATTAGGTAGTAAAGTATTAATTAATTTGTTGTGGTTACGACACGCATACACACATCCTAAATCACACTAGATGAAAAATAAAACTAACTAGAATATTAAAGACACCCGAGGACACACAAGAGCTAGGATGTCATTGAAGGATTGGTAGCAGCTCAGAGACAGGATCCGGGTAGGCATGTGTTTGACAGTCCCTTTGTTTTGTTGGAATATATGTATGTTCAATTTAGTAGGCCTTGAGTGTCTCTGCAATAGAAATAACAGTAACAATGATCAGACTACGCTATGACGTTACATCCACTTATAAAATAATTCTAAAGATAAGATCTTAGGAAAAAAAAGAAAGAGTAGTTGGTAAGCAAAACTCGTGGAAAATATGTCTATTAATATGACAAAATATAAGATCTTAAAATCAAATACAACCTAAATTAACACAAATAAACGAAAATTCTTATATTTCAATATTTTGTATTCTAATCAAAAACACAAAAACCCATAATTAAAATGAAAAATTGAGGAAAATAAGTGTATACAAGAACAGATATGACTAGACAAAAGAGATTGAAAGATAAAGAAAACACACACCTGGTAATGTTATTAGTGCCATACAGATCCAATTAGGGATGAGTCTACTTAGTCTCGTCTTTTTACCGAGCTTCTTCTGAAAAGCTAAGCTTTTAAAAACAGTGCAATTGGTTAAGCCTAAACAAACAAACCCACCAAGAAGTGTAATACACGGTATAACACATGCAGGAACTGTAATACACGTTACACAGAAAAATAGAGGAGTTGCAGCCTATGATACAACTAGGTGGCTGCAAACAGCAGGAGAGAGATGATGTAGTTTCAGTTTTACTTTCCAGACTTACCTTCTCCCTTAATCCAGGAAGTTGTAACTGCAATAAGATTCCAAAGAAGGCACACTACCAATCCTGCATATAATTTGAAGTTGTAAGTCAGCAAATACTTTCTATCTGAGCCACAGATGCAGCCTTTGTAGATGGATTGGTATTTCATTTGCAATATCATGATGAATTATGGGGGAAAATGGCGGCCAGTTTTTCTCCTCTACGACAATTCCAGCTGCAAAACGTAAGGAAAGATCCCAGTGAGATAGATAAACAACAACACCAGCCCCACTTTTGTAGTATGAAGCAATAACTAAATCATGATACTAATCTCTTTGAATGCCAATCTAAAAAAAAAATCTGCACTACAACCGGAAGAAACGCCCAAACATGATACTAATCTTACAAAAAAAAAACCAAAATCAAACAAATCTGAGAGTTACCTTCCCAAAGAAAATAAAGTGATTATACCTCAACATCTTCCATGAATCAGGTAATACGCTATCAACACACAAATACAATTGATAATTAAAACCAACAAATAAACAATAGGAAAACGGAAGCAAAACAGAAATGGGGATTTTTTTCCAAGCTTTTAAAGACACCACCAACCCAGGAAGTGAGGTGGATGTGTTGATACTTTAGTACTTAGTACCAAGTCGGATCTCATCCTACTTCACCTGACAGGACCACTTCAAGCTTAACGTGCGATGCACTTTGAAAAATATTGAAGAACAACTACATATTAACTATAAAAATGAGTATTCTAATGACTATGTCGATAGTCATGGTTATATTCATAATTACTTGAAAATAAAGTAACTTGCTTGGTTATATATTGGAAGCTAAACGCCGAAAGTCAGATAAAAAGCAACTTACAATGGTGAATATCGACGCATTGTGAGCATACTACAATGTGCTTCACTTTTATCTTGGGGAAGTGAAGATATCTTCACCATTAGAGGAAATATTTTGAATTAGTTAAATGTTCTCTGTCGCCTTACTCCTTTTGGCACCATAGTCGCATATGACAGCTTGAATGTACTTGGAGTATGACATAAACTTAAAGATTGAAAATCAAACTGGCAGGTTCATCCCTGCTCCTGTTTTGAGTCAAGAGTATAGAAGCAATATCCTCACCAGAAAACATCCAGAATCAAACAATGCAATGTGAGAACCCGCAGAATACACATTATAACAATATGATTTAATTGAACTAAGCCTACCTGGCTACAAAAATATATGTACCTGCAAACAAATCAAAGGGTATGAAAGATGAAAATTGAAATATGCGTTTACTACCAAAAACAACATGTGCTAGCTGTAATATAGATATGATGCCATTGTTGATTAACTTGGGATTTTGGTTCAGATATTAACACCATCCGATGCAAATGATGGGTCTTCAATCTGCAACAAACATCTCAAAAATATAAACAAACAAACTCGTGTGCTTTAACACTCAAAACATATCCATCTCGTTCATTTCAATCTCGTCTCTGAAGTCATCCATGTCCTGCAAAATATAACTGGAAACTAATCAAAAAATGCAAAACCATCGATTTCACTAACTGACTATAGATGGGATGTTAATTTAAAATGCAAACACTGGCAATGCTTTTTTTTCGGACCAACTTAACAAACATTTAAAGTGCAAAAGTCGGAAACATCTAAAGATGTCCTCATCTGAAACGTTGATAAACATGAATCTAAACAAATTATATGTGATTATAAATCATAATCTTTCTTTCTTTAGAAAATGAAAACTTCAAATTATAGAACATGGATGCACGGGAAATTGAAGGATAAAACTATTTGAAATCAACATTGGAAAACTAAAATGATGATGATTAAACGCATGTACCTACAGGATGCAATATACCAAATGTTTTAAGAAGAACGATGCATCCAATTGTACTGCACATAACTGAAAATTTTGATAAAACCCACAAAATTAATAGTCCAAATGAATTTAAAATCTTAATTAAAACTAAATTGGATGAAACCGAAACCTTGTTGGTATGAAAGGCTAAAAATTCTGAAGACCGTGGATTTATCAGGATGCGTGATAGATTGTTGATAGTAGTCTTCAAACTCCTTCCTTCCCTTTACTCAACTAAAAACTTAAAAATAAAAAACCCAAGCTTTTAATCAGAAGCACAAATTTCAATAAACAAATTTTAAATCATTAAATCAAAGATTAGTTTAATAAGTTTGCTTCATAGGTAAAGATAGAGAATTACCTCTTGGGACTTTAGATATATCGATTTGGCAATCTTTGATGAGATTGAAATCCTTATACCATCTTCGTGGCACCGAAAACAAAATACTGTGAATAAGATTTTATGACAACCAAAAAAGACTGTGAACAAAATACCATCCGTATATCATAAATGACGCATAGGAAATATAAAAACCAAAATCAAAACAAAAATAGCGAATCACAACCAAAAAAGAAGAGATTAAGTGACAAAAGCAAAAGGGATCGAAAAGAAGAAAAGTGGAAGAGTTAACTCTAGTTGAGATGTCAAAAACTTAGAGAGAAATCAATCAAGATGAAGGAAATCAAAAAACATAAATGGGTCTTTTGGATTGGGGGTTTTCGATCTTGTTTGAGAGTGACCAGAAAGAGAAATAAAAACAAGACCTAATTAAAACTAGCTCAAAGGTAAACCTTAGGAAATGATTTACAGGACACAAAGAGCTGCAGATCGGAGACGATCCATACGTATAAGCCGAAGACTCTGATGCTGGTGTGATTTGACAATAGATCCGAGATGAGAAAAGGTAGTATGTCTTGATCTTCTTTCATCAACAGATCCCAATCCATACTAACAGTTACAAGCGAAATTCCAAACAAAGACTGGTAGGCTCGGAAAGATACCTACTATTGTGTATACTGCAAGTGCACAGTGTCGACAAGCAACACAGGGCAAGCACAGGTCGAACCACAGAGACTTGGAGAGTGTAGAAGTTGATTCTAAATCCTGATTCAGAGAGTAACCAAAAGGGGTTTGATTTTGTCGATACGACGATATGATTTTCAAGTGACTGAAATAATAAAAGTAAAAGATGCAAATAACAAGATATGTAAACAATGATAATATGGATACTAGGGTATTCAAATCCACCAATAACCTATGATATGCATTCAACTTGTAATATTATTCTTGTCCTTATAGTAGATTCAAGTCTACCGTATAACTAAGGTGTTTCTCCAATGGATAATTTAATCACAACTAAAGTATTTCTCCAAAGCTTTAATTGTCTAATTAAGCACAACTAATCTAAAGATCAATATTTGGTTAAGCATGAGTTGTAGCATAATCAACATAGAGATATTCTAACTACAATGGATACATGGCATACATTGTGAGAGCAAGATGTTGAAAAACTTGGATTAAATTATATCTTTAAACAATTCTAAACTTTCAAGAACAAGATACAAGATATGAATACATACCAATGAGATTAGGGCTTCATCTAAACCCTAGTAAATGAAATTAGAACATGAAGAACATTACAACAAAATTGAAATTTGATAAACTAACATGAAAAAGCTATTCTTGGATGAGTTTTCAACACAACAACCCTCTCTATTTATACACAAAAATTCTCCCACACTTGGGATCCGAATTTCACTGTAGCAACCACTCAACAATTAAACAAAACATGTTTTCTTAATTGATGGATAGAATGGAATACAATGGGGGTGAGGTGGATGTTTTGGAAATAATCCAATGGGGGTGAGGTGGAAATGGATTTGGGTCTTGGGTTTTGGATCATGGGTTTGTTTAATCCCATGAATTTGTAAACAGGTTGCCACTGATGCGCGAGCGGGTTGCAACGCTTCCAACTTTCTTCTCTTTTGTCTTCTCAATTCTTCCAAGCTTTATTTAGTACTTAAAAACACAAAATTAATTAATACAAATATTTATTCTTGAAGATGGTAAGAATGCGAGAATTTGGGATAATATATGACTTTGAAGCGCGAAAAGATGAGTTAAGTGCCAATGAAAAGGTGTATGAATATGCAATATTTGGCACTCATCAAATACCCCCAAACCTGAATTTTACTTGTCCTCAAGTGAAACAGAAATCCGTAAATCCTAACTATACCACCTGTCCGCCGGTCTCTCGAATGCATTTAGCGTATGCACTAAGCCTTTAAACCCCTAGGTGTCCCTAGTGGACGAGTTGTAGTCTCGTGAGGGCCTACCAAAGATGTACCCACAAAACCTTCTCCAATTTCAGAGCATCCATAGAAATGTCTTCGTCTTCGGTCTTCAACTGTAGATGATGAACTTCGGAATTTCGTAGAACTATGAAAATTTGTAACCAATTTTTTTTTTTTTTTTTTAAGACCCGCTATACAGCTGATCATCATTTTTTTTTTAGTGACCCGCTACACAGCTGGTCATCAGATAACACACTACAAAAGACCCGCTCCACATCTGGTCATAGAAGACAACAAAAAAAATGCAAAAGACTACAAAAGATCCTACAAAAAACCCGCTACACAGCTGGTCATCAGATAACACACTACAAAAGACCCGCTCCACAGCTGGTCATAGAAGACAAAAAAAATGCAAAAGACTAAAAAAGATCCTACAAAAGACCCGCTACACAGCTGGTCATAAAAAATGCAAAAGACTGCAAATGATCCTACAAAAGACCCGCTACACAGCTGGTCATAGAAAACACTCTACAAAAGACCCGCTCCACAGCTGGTCATAGAAGACGATATGCAAATACTCCCCCAAACCTAAATCTAACATTGTCCTCAATGTTTCAAAATAACAGAAACAACAAAACATGAGAACAAAACAGATTCAAAGGAAAGAGATTACCAGATGCCAAAAAGGGTGGTGCTAACCATAATTGAATGAATGCTTTGAAAGCAAAAAATATGAGCGCAAGACAAAAAGTTTGGTTAGCACACAAATATATCAACAAGATTCAAAATTTTACCTACTAGATTATACAATGATGACTCACCATGTACCAATAATCTAAAAAGTTGAGGATCAACCCAAAAGACGTAGTGCGGAAACATCAACAACCTTACACAATTATAACAGGACAGCAATGCAAGTGAGACTTCATATGTGAATGAGTTACCCCCAAACCTAGATTTTTCAATAGATATACTTTTGGGTACAAAATCTAACAATTTCAGGGGTGCAACATGCACAAGATCTAGTTCAAAGTGGATTTTGTCAGGGATGGATGGAGAGACATAAGTGAACTCTAATTGTGGCTCATCAAAGGTATTATATTTAACTGCAAAATAGTCCAAGAGGACTTGAGAGGCACACAGTTCCAATCCTAGATTAGGTACTCTTAGAAAAGTAGGTTTAACAATAACTTTACAAACCAAATCTAGGTTGGGTGCAAGATTACTAGTTTGTGACATGGGCAGGGAGGTAGGCACATCATTATTAGGCGCATCTATAACTCCTAAATCATTTGCCAAGTGTCGCAAAGATGCTCACATTCATAGAACAATCCATCAAGACCCAAATAAGTATCATGCTCATCCAAAGTTTTATTCTCATGCATAGACAAATCCAAAGAGACATCACAATGTGACCTAGGCAGAATCGACACACGTCAATTATGTTTTCATGCATAAGATCATTAGTGTTGACAGGAGATTCAACACTACCTATGTCGACAAAAGTACAACATCATGCTCATGCTCATAAAACAAATCAATAAGCCCCAGTTCACAATCATCCCCTAGAACTTCAGTTTCATGCATAGGAATATCACAAGAAACTTCACACTGTGACTTAGACAGAGAATCAGACACATCAAAGTTATTTTCATGTATAGTATCATTGGTGTCGACAGGAGATTCAATATTTTCTAAGTCATACACAAGAAATGTGTCATGCTCTTGTTCACGGGACAATTGCACAGGCTCAAGATCAGTATCAACATCACATGTATATGTAACACTAGAAGAAACATCATTCATTAAGGTCGAGGCAGAGAAGCCTAATATCTCTGAACTCAAAGGTTCAACAATATTTTCAGTAAAAACATATTCTTCTAACATAACATCATCATCATCACATAAATGCATTTCCTTATTTAAAATCGTAGTATTTCTAGTCCCTTCATTTAAAACAGGTTCATATGCAATATCAGCTACACAAGTAAGACTAGGCATACTATTTTCACATTTTATTTCATTAGGACAAAAAAATATTTCATCCCGAAATTCTTCCTTTCCTACATTTTGTAAATGAATCAAATTCATTTTCAATAATGCATTAAGTTGTTCAATGGAATGAGAGTCTTCAACAGTAGGAAATTCATAATTAATGCTATATGGTTTATCATGCAATACACTCCTAGCATTATTTTGTTCGATGAGTCTGAGATTTTCCTCCACAGATTGAGAAGTACAAAATTGTTCAACTTCCCACTGTGGTGGATGATACAAGTGTGCAGGGTCATTAGAGTCTATAAAATACTGATCGCAACCTTCGAAAGGTTGATTATGGTCCCAATGACTATCAGCTTTGTAATCTGTTGGCATTTCATATTTTGGATTTTCATGATATTCTCTAGATTGCCTAAAATCATGCAAAATATAGCAATTCTCAGCAGGATGGCCTAAGCCTCCACATAAGGTACAAGCATAGATTTCAGATTGCCTAGAAGAATTATATGCGACAGATTCATGCATTTGCACTTCTAAAGCTGCAGTTCTAGCTTCTAACTGGTCCAAAAGTGATGATTGTGAGAGTTGGGCGCTGTAAAGATGTTCATTTTCACCCTGTGGTGGATGATACATGTGTGAGTAGTTACTAGGGTTCATGTATTGATGCTCGGGAGATCGTGAAAATTTCCATAATAATCCCTATAACTAGTGACATCATGGTATGTTGGAGTTTCATAATGTGAAGCATGCCCGTAAGCAAGCTCTCTGATGGATTTGTTTCCATCCCCACCGCACCCGGAGAATCCTGACATGATATCTAACTAGCACTTGGCTTGTTGCAGAGATTGGGATGTACACACTTAAAACAGACCAATATTTTTTTTTTTTTATTGTTTTTTTTTTTTTTTTTTTTTCAAGCCCGTTCTCTAATTACCTCGGGCATACATTAGAAAAACAAAATAAAAGAAGAAAAATCATAAACGGAAGGGAAGTTCTATGCAATCGCAAACAAGGATGACTCTACCACGAAAAACCTACGATTTCTAGCAAACAAAAAGCATGATGGTTCCACTTAGATTGTTTTCTAGACCAGCTTCTAATCCTTCGAAATGGAATTCGTTACAATCTGAGCAAACTCCTCTGGAATCAATCCGAGTTTAAGTAAATCGAATAGAGGCGAGGGAAGCTGCAGGAGCTTTGATACCCAAGGCCTCACCGCATTCCAAGGCGGTGCAGTCACGCATTCAATTTACAGAAACCGTCATGAACTTCGAAGTATGCTTAGAGAGTAACCAATATTTTTCGAACGACTCTCCTACTAAGCTCGTTATCTTATAGGTCTCGTTTTATTTCAAATTTTAATGCTTAGGTTCACGTTAGGTATTGTTTTCCTAAGGCGGGCAAGAAGAGAACAATGATGAAATCCGAACCCTTATCTTGTATGGCCAGTCCTTTCCCTTTACTAGGAAAATAAAGCAGCCGTATTCAATTCCTCAACATATATGCAAACGAAGGAATACAGTAACTCGCTAACAAGGGATTCGCGAGTTTTTCGACAAACTTACCTCCCATTCCAGACGGGGGATGAACCGTTGTTGTCGACTCGGGCCACGACTCCTATGTCATGAACGAACCCGAGGGGCCGAGGTGATATTGTAATCACCGTCCTTCTCTGCAAACAGTAGATATTTAATAATACCCTTCCGTAGGGTTTAAAAATAAAATAAAAAGAGAATGTCCAAGTCCAAAGTCCAAAATAAAGTGCAAAAGAAAAAGAAAATTACAAGAGTAGAGGAATCCTAATACAATCTAAAAATAAATAAAATAAACTTTTTTTTTTTTTTTAATTTAAAATAAAAACTTCTTTCGCTTCCTTTCCTATGCCTTTACAACAGCTACTCCGGCACCTGTTGATCTCAAAAGAGGTAGTTAGGGTTTCGAAGTTTTAAAGCAAAAGAAAAAAAAAAAAAAAAAGTGTAAAACCGATTGTGAATAGTTACGCTGATACAGTGATTATGCTATAGTGATATGTGAACAGTTCCAGGAGATGAAAAATGAATAGTGATAGGAGATGAAAAATGAACTACACCACTACCGAGTCCCCGGCAACGGCGCCAAAAACTTGGTAGGCTCGGAAAGATACCTACTATTGTGTATACTGCAAGTGCACAAAGTGTCGACAAGCAACACACAGGCAAGCACGAGGTCGAACCACGAGACTTGGAGAGTGTAGAAGTTGATTTTAAATCCTGATTCAGAGAGTAACCAAAAGGGGTTTGATTTTGTCGATACGACGATATGATTTTCAAGTGACTGAAATAATAAAAGTAAAAGATGCAAATAACAAGATATGTAAACAATGATAATATGGATACTAGGGTATTCAAATCCACCAATAACCTATGATATGCATTCAACTTGTAATATTATTCTTGTCCTTATAGTAGATTCAAGTCTACCGTATAACTAAGGTGTTTCTCCAATGGATAATTTAATCACAACTAAAGTATTTCTCCAAAGCATTAATTGTCTAATTAAGCACAACTAATCTAAAGATCAATATTTGGTTAAGCATGAGTTGTAGCATAATCAACATAGAGATATTCTAACTACAATGGATACATGGCATACATTGTGAGAGCAAGATGTTGAAAAACTTGGATTAAATAATATCTTTAAACAATTCTAAACTTTCAAGAACAAGATACAAGATATGAATACATACCAATGAGATTAGAGCTTCATCTAAACCCTAGTAAATGAAATTAGAACATGAAGAACATTACAACAAAATTGAAATTTGATAAACTAACATGAACAAGCTATTCTTGGATGAGTTTTCAACACAAAAACCCTCTCTATTTATACACAAAAATTCTCCCACACTTGGGATCCGAATTTCACTGTAGCAACCACTCAACAATTAAACAAAACATGTTTTCTTAATTGATGGATAGAATGGAATACAATGGGGGTGAGGTGGATGTTTTGGAAAGAATCCAATGGGGGTGAGGTGGAAATGGATTTGGGTCTTGGGTTTTGGATCATGGGTTTGTTTAATCCCATGAATTTGTAAACAGGTTGTCACTGATGCGCGAGCGGGTTGCAACGCTTCCAACTTTCTTCTCTTTTGTCTTCTCAATTCTTCCAAGCTTTATTTAGTACTTAAAAACACAAAATTAATTAATACAAATATTTATTCTTGAAGATGGTAAGAATGCAGAATTTGGGATAATATATGACTTTGAAGCGCGAAAGATGAGTTAAGTGCCAATGAAAAGGTGTATGAATATGCAATATTTGGCACTCATCAAAGACAACCAAAAAATTGCAGACAAGATCCAAAAGAGAAAATAGACTGAACTTAAAGCATCAAGAACAAAGCAGGGAAGGGTTTTCATTAGAAATGGTTAGAGAGAAGAGAGAGAAAGGGTTAGAACGGAATGAAGGTGAAGGAAGCGGTGGAGATCGAAGTGTTTAGCAAAACAAAGTTTTGTGGTTGTGATAGAAAGTGAAGTGGATAAGGATAAGGATATCCACGCCACACGAGTGAGGATGAGGGCTTACCCCAAAAAAAAAATTGTATTGAATTTTTGGACGTTGGATAAGCACGCGGATTTACCAAAAAAATTGAACGGTGAAGATTTTGTCCGAAATTGTCATACGGATTGGGAAAGTGTGTTTCTTTTTGTGCTAAAATGAACTCCTACACTCGGTTTGTTTATCAACCTTCGATACGAAAAAACTTCAAAGAATATTATGTAAATTAGATATTATTATCAACCATCGACTATAAATAAATTTGAATATATACACAAGAATGAATTAAAAAAAATAAGAAAAGAGCAGCGTTCTGGTAAGATTAAAGCTAGGTTATTGCCTCTTCTTCTTGATTCTGAAAACTCAAGATTTGGTTATGAACTAGATCGAAAGTAATAACTCTACTTCGATTTAGTGTGTTAGGGTTCAATAGAAAGAAAAGAAGATGGGGTGAGCGTGTTAGGTTTCAATCGAATGAGGGGGAGATGGGGTGAGGGAGGCGGATAAAGATTAAGATTTAGTTTTCTGATTTTAGTTTTCATTTTCTCTATCTTATAACAATAAATAGAAACCTATTGTTACAGTGCAATAGAGCTGGACAACTAGTGTCTTCAACACCCACCTGATTGGTTTCAGAAGATCAAATGGTTAATTTCTTACCACGTGTCACAAACAAGTTCATCAAACGACTCTCCTTTTTTAAAATTAGATTACAGTCCCTCATAGGTTCAAAGAATACTAGAGTCGGATGAACTGAGGACGAAATATATCAGAATTGAACATCACAGGTTCAAATATTACTAGAGTTAGACCTGAGTTTCTCTTTCGGATGAACTGGAGACGAAATATATAAGAATTGAACATGACAGGTTCAAATATTACTAGATTTAGACTTGATTTTGTCTTTTGGATGAACTAGAGACGAAATATGTCAGAATTGAACATCACAGGTTCAAAGATTACTAGAGTTAGACCTGAGTTTGTCTTTCGGATGAACTAGAGACGAAATATATCGGAATTGAACATCACATGTTCAAAGATTACTAGAGTTAGACCTTATTTTCTCTTTCGGATGAACTGGAGACTAAATATATCAGAATTGAACATCACATGTTCAAATATTACTAGAGTTAGACCTGAGTTTCTCTTTCGGATGAACTGAGGACGAAATATATCAGAATTGAACATCACCGATTCAAATATTACTATAGTAAGACTGAGTTTCGCATTCGGATGAACTGAGGACGAAATATATCAGAATCGAACATCACCGGTTCAAATATTACCACAGTTAGACCCGAGTTTCACTTTCAGATGAACTAAGGATGAAATATATCAGAAAATCCTTGTTTTGGTGTAGTAAAGTAAGGTGATGCATTTATATCATTACGATGCTCTAGTGATAAACTCACCAAGACAAATTTTGTTTCAAAGAAGAAACTTTTCAAACGATACATTGCTCTAGCGATAAACTCGCCAAGACAAATTTTGTTTCAAAAGATGAAACTTTTCAATCGATACGATGCTCTAGCGATAAACTCGCCAAGACAAATTGCATCATCTTTGAGTATTTAATTAATAAACCATGAAACTTGGTAGTTATCATATCCTGGTGGATGAAATCTACTAACCACACCAACAAACTAATGTCTTGGTACAAGTGTCTACCAAAAGATTGAATTGGTGGCTACACATAGTGTCTTGAAGTATTTACCTTCTAGTGTACTTTGTAGTTGTCAAACTCTCGTGGATGAAAGATACTAACAACGCCAAAAATTTGATGGTTGGTTGAGGTGTCTACCAACAAGTTATTTCGTGGGTAAGATGAGTGGCAAAAGATATGTACCTTTTAGGGTACGTTTTGGTTGCCCAAACATGATGGTTGGAGGCTAATAACAACAAATACGATATTTCGGTTGTGGAGTTGTTCATGCTAAAGCCTCCCACCCACTATCGTTGCTGAAAAACTGGTGGTTAGACATTTCCGCCCACGGTAGTTGTTTTTAGTTACAAACAATTGTTGCTGAAGAATTCCACCAACTGTAGTTGGTAAGAAAATAGTCGCTAAAGCCAAGTTTTCTTGTAGTGAGTGTTTTTTTCCTTGATATCTTCTTGGGTCTTCTTAAGAAGATTTTGTAGTGTTGAGCATAAAATTTCACTAAATTATAATAATTTTAACTAACATGTAATCTATCCCCTTAATCATTCTTCAACTAATGCAGCTGTGATGATAGACAATATGGTATGCAAGATAGTAAAATAGTGTTAGAAGACTTGAAATAACCGAAAAGATGGTCTGACTCACATTTTATAGCTTGGCGCTAGGAAAAATAGCCCCACCCTCTTGTGTATGAGCTTTAAGCCACACATCCTCAGTGGTAACCTCTACGTCAGGATTCGCGGCCTCCTAAATTTACAAATACAAAGAGGATCAGTCATTGTGCATAAGAGTTTTGATGTAAGCTGCATTGTTGATATATATATATATATATATATATATATAAATGAAATAAAAACATACCAATTCAGCTTTCACTAAACAATGAGGTTTGCGGCCAGAACAGTGAGCGTAGTCGTAGTTATCTCTTTTCCTCTTGTTGTCAATTCTACTTTTCTCTGCCTTTTTCTCACTCTCCCTTTTAAAAAACACCTTCCAGTCCTCTATCTTTACAGTTGGTGGCACATTTTCAATCCTATCCTCCATAGTTTTACGCTTATCATAGTAGTTGTGCCGCAACTCCGTCTTGAATCTCCTCCATGGACCAGACATGGACTTCAGAACAGTTTCCTTAGATGTCTCACGTAGACTATATTCTTCCTGGAAAGACACAACCAATTAATGGCTAAATGATTTCAGAACACACCTAAAAGAAGTAACTAAGAGTTAAACAATATCATGTCCTGGGACAAGAGTTTTGTACCTTGAGGGTTTTCCATACGTCATCCTTATACTTTGGAGGAACAACATCCCAACTTTCGTATGAAACAAGCACATGTGTACGAACCAAACCTCCCTTCCGGTGACCGAGTCGTGTGCAATTCTTGGAAATTGGTTGTCCATACTCATTGACCTCAACTGGTTCTGCCATAACCTGTAAAATACCAAACAACACAATAAGAAATATTGCACAAGAGAAAACAAAACAAAATTACCTAACACTTCAAAAATAAGTGATCGAAAAACAAACATTTCACGAAAATAACACAATAAGATAACAGTCATGGCATTCATTGATGGATAACAAAGATAACACATCACAATGGTAGCAACCCTTTCAATTCAAACAACAGAATCAATACACATAAGTTTTTCAAAATTCTTATTGTCGGTAAGAATTGACTGATAAGTCATGGGAACTTCAAGTTTATCTACTGTGGATGTTAATCTCTGCTGTCCATGCAACACCACCCACCATCCCTCTTCATATATATCCTTCGAGTAGAAAACTTGAGTTGCTTCAGATTCAAGGATAAACGACTCATCTACAACACTACTTCTGCTTTTTATCTTCGACAAGTTAACCTTTATAGCCTTGGAAATTGCATCAAATTTGCACGCATTTTTATCTGCAACCCTAACCCAATCACAATAAAAAACAGTTTCTTCAAATTCTATGTAATTCAAGCTGATAATTTCTTTAATAACTCCGTAATATGTTATTTCTGCTTCATCTGTCGACTTCGCTTGCAGTCGTGTAAGAGCTTTCATTGATACACCACTATTTTGTGATAAATGCTTCTCCTCATAATCTACTGTGCTAAAAGTAAAGCCATTTACTTGGTATTTCCTATACGATTGTGCCTTGGACAAAGGTCCTTGCACAAGTCTCCAAAGTGTTGAATCGGTATCATCTACTTTCAACAACTGTAGTTAAAAGAGTAGGCCATAGTTAGTTGCATAACCAAAACCATAATAATTTTATCAGAATCCACTACAGAAAGCTTTCTAGTAACATGCTACCTCGTCGCGCAACCATATATGGAAACTCTTTGAGGTATGCTAGATCAGAAGATTATTCTGTAGATATGAGTCATACTTCCTAAAAAATGCCAAAGCGAATACTATCATATCGACGTAAACCTAACAATGAAATAGTTCAAGGTAAAAGACGAGTGAATCAACCTAACCATAGTGTATGAATATGATGGAAACTGAATCAACAAAAACTCTAGCATATTAAACGACTTTTTCAAATCCAATTTGCTTAATTATAAAATTCATCAGGCCAGAAGAACCAATAATAAGTTAAACCCATAGAAGTTACCTTTGCCAGTCATCTATTCCGACATACTTAGATAGGATCCATTTGCGAGCTTGTTCAAACTGTTCTCGACTCAAAGTAATACCTCTTGCATTAGTTAAAGGCATCTCATCGGCAAAATCTGTGTCATCATCCAAAAAAGTTTGTCGAGTATGTTTATGAGTACCATCACCATCATCTGAAATTCCTTCCATAAGGTATAAGCTAGCTTCTCGCAATGAATACCCTCTTGCAATGCACCCCTCTATGTACCTTATATTGCGCACCAACCCTTTAAAACCTTTCATTAACCTACACAAAAAAGTAATGTATAGAAACTGTTAACACATTGAATATTTTAAACCCAAAATTCAAACAAGAATGTAGACTCATCACCTAACAATCATCCATTCAAAAAACTCAAACGCATGTCCTTGTTGCTAAATACAGCAAAATTCGAATGTGACTAAAACTAAATTTGTATCATCCCATTTCATCAACTTAATTCTTCGAACATATGGAACCAAGAAAATCTCAAACCAGATCTTTGAGTTAGGTTAACTTAGTTATGCTTTCTAAATTTTCAACTAAAAAAGAATTCAATTCTAAGGAAAATTAGTAGAAAACATATAGATCATCTGGTGGATAAAGTTCCAAGCAAGGTTTTAAAAAGCGAGAGCGTGGAGCGAAGCGCTGTCGTACCAAAGGGTTTTTTTAAACCATGTTCCAAGGAAAAAAAAATTCAACTATAATAAGGATAAAATCAATTCTCAACTTATAAAATAAACAACAAAGCCAAGTGGCGAATTTACCTCTCAAAAGGGTACATCCACCTAAATATGACCGGACCGTAGATTAAAGCTTCATCCGCCAGATGGATCATCAGGTGGATACTAATCACGAAGAACGATGGAGGAAAGTATTTCTCTAAAACACATATTGCTTCCACCAGACTAGCTTTTGCTTGTAGAAAATGGTCTCTGTTTATAACCTTCGCGCATAATATGTTAAAAAATAAACTAATCCGGATAGGAGCAACTCGCAGATCTTTAGGTAATGAAGTCGCAGTATGAACCAACAACGGAAATAGAGATTGCATCATGACATGGTAGTCATGAGACTTGAAATTCTTCAGCTCCGGCGGACTAATGCTCACGCTGTTGCGAAGATTGGAACAAAAACTAGAGGGCACCCTTAAGTTCTTCAGGACTGTACAAAAAACAACTTTTTCAGATTTTGACAAGGCAAAAGATCCATCTTCCATTGTTGTTTTACCAGTCTTATCATCCTCTTTCAACCATAACCTCTTCTTAATCCCCATAGCTTTCATATCCTTACGTGCATTATGACCATCTTTGGACTTAATATTTCCCATTACAGTGTTAACAATGTGCTCGGTTATATTCTTCTCGGTATGCATAACATCTGTACAATGTCGGACAATGTTCGATCCCCAATACGGCAAATCATAAAGAATGGACCTTCGAGAAAATAGATCGCGCTCTGAAACTTCTTCATCAGTATTCCCTTCAGCTCCTCTTTTACGTTTCTTTGTTGGTGGTTTTACCTTACCCTTCTTGCTTTTCAATTTAGCTACTATCTCTTGAACTTGCAACCCTGTCAGCGTCCATGGATCTTTACCGTGTTCTACCCCTCCGCTAAAGTTTGTTTTATCATCTCTATACTTGTGCTTGGATGGCAGCCATCTCCGGTGTCCCATATAACATATCTTCTTACTATAAGGCAGCCACTCAGAAACTGTTTCTTCACCACAAGTAGGACAAGCATAATACCCATGTGTTACACATCCAGACAGAGTCCCTAATGCTGGAAAATCATGAATGGCCCACAACAACCTTGCTTTCATCTGAAATTCAGTATTAGTAAAGTTGTTGAATGTCATAACACCGTCATTCCATAACTCTTTCAACTCCTCTATCAATGGTTGTAAGTAGACATCAATATCTTTACCTAGTGCTCTCGGTCCTGATGTCAACAAACATAACATGGAGAACTCACGCTTCATACACATCGAAGGAGGAAGATTGTATGGACATAGAATCACCGGCCAACAGCTGTAGTTAAGACCAAAACATCCATTTGGGTTGAACCTATCAATTGCTATCCCAAGAGTAACATTTCTTGCTTCCTTAGCAAACTCTGGACAAAAATTATCCGCACAACGCCAAGCTGAAGAATCGACGGGATGACGCATTAGGTTGATATATTTCTGTGCTCTAAAATGCCAAAGCATCGCCTCTACTATCCATGGTATGCTATATAGTCTTTTCAACCTTGCAATTACTGGAAAATGTCTTAGAGTCTTCTGCGCAACTTGAGTAATCTTTCTCTCATCATTGAAAACTCTTACATACCGAGGTTCTTGAAATACGATACACTTCAGCAATGAGATCTTATCCTTCCAGTAAAGTATACAATCATTTACACATGCATCATACGTTACATAATCCATCCCCATATCTTGAATCATCTTTTTGATATCTGGAAACTTACATGGCAGGGTATTTCCATCGGGAAGCAACTCTTTCATCAGTTCTAACATTGTAGTCACACCGTTGTCTGAAATTATAAACTGAGTCTTTATGTTGTTCACCATTATCGCTGCGTACAACGCTGACTTTCCTTTAGGACATGAAGGATACAACGGTTCTTTGGCACGCTCATCTGCTGATTTCTGTTTCTTACATCAACTGCTGGTTCCAACATTTTCATCCATCCCTGCTGTAACATTTTCATCCATCCCTACTGCAGGACTCTCATCCATTTCTGTTGTAACCCTCTCATTCATCCCTGCCATAACATTCTCTTCCACACCTTCAGTTGCATGACTAACCAAATGATCTCCTTGTACTGCTTGTATTGATACTTCCCCATTATAACGCCATGTTGTATATGATGAACAAACACCATATTTGAGCAAATGTAATGAAATAGAACTCAGTGGTTGTAAACCTTTACCATTCAAACATCGACGACAAGGGCATGAAAATAAAGTACACCCACCACCATTATTTTTGGAAAACTGTATAAATAACCTCACGCCTTCTACACCATTCAAAATACAGACTTTAAAAGATTAAACAATATCCGTAGTCCTAGTGGGAGGGTTGCCGAAGCCCTCAAGTTAACGACAGGAAACATCCTCTCAAAGAAGAGAGAATGAGCTATAAGTAGCTTTTTCAAATCACCACCAGGACTATTATCATCATGCAAAGACCATACTTACACAACTTCTAAAGTATAGTACATAGAAACCTAGAAAACTTACTCAGTTCAGTTGACAGACCACCATAACTATGATCATGTTTATAACAACATCAATACATCATACAAGCCATCATACAAGAAGAGAGACCAACAAAACTACTATGTTTAAGATGAACTGCTAGTCCATTTGGAAGGACACCCTAATGTTCTGAGAGTATGTATTTTACTACCATTTGGGAATGATAGTCAGTGCAATAACAACAGTTAGGTTTATGAAAGGCCGAGTATAGATTGAACTGTTATGTAAATATCAAAAATGATACTTATTTCACATGCATAATTGCCAAATAAATCAACCTATATGGTAATAACATCATACATGAACCATCATACAAAAATAGATACCACCAGGACTATTATCATGTTATACACTCCCTCTGTTACTAAATAATAAGATGATATGTGTGTAAATTTGCACACAAACCATCCTATCATTTAGAAGAGGGAGTAGCATATATCATGCAAGAGCGAGAATAAGCTCACTGAGAATTAATCAAGAATGTACCTTCTCAGACTTCCAGACTTATGCCTTCCTTAGCTCAACTCTGATCAATTATTTGTACCTACTCAGTTCTTCAAGTTCCAACTCTGATCAGGAAGCAAATGAAATCATATTAGAACCATTAAATCAATTCATATACACATTATCAAATAGGTATTCAACATCTTACTAACTGAAAATAAAACCATTAAACTAGCATGTTAAAACCAAATTCGAAAGCCAAATAAACATCATTAACATGCACATGTGCCAATCATACACTTAATAAACAAGTGATTACATAGTTCTACTCCTGGTATTATATCAAAATGATATCCGTCCCTTAATACTTAATGTAATACCAACAAAACCGATAGATTCGTCATATTAACACTAACATTGTCGTGAGTATAAAGATTTTTACACTAGACTAATTTTCGAATATAAAAATTATCTCTTAAGATGTCTATTTTTTGAGCTGAACCCTAGACTATATGGTAACCAATATCTTTAGTTGTACATCTCTAATGTAATGCATAATTATTACTAAAGCTATGAATATTACATCTTGATAGAAAGAATACAGAACGATCCCAGTTACTGCAATCACTTGAGTAAAGGTAATACGCCCAACTGATGCGAACTATCCAGAAACATCAAGATAGCTAACTGAAAAACAAGAGACCCCACTACAGAAGTACAAACTATATGAGGATAGTGTATATCACATGTTTACAATAAACTACATCCGAATTAGGTTGCTTGTTTTTACATTATCTGACTAACTACACCGACCAACTACACCCACAGGAAACCAACAAACTACATTCGCCACATCAGTTATTGAACATTGATAAAAACATGTAGCCAGGTTACAGTCTGTTGTGGACTATAAAAGATATGTGAACATTGACAAAAACATGCAGCCAGGTTACTGTATGTGTTGGACTATAAAAGACATGACCTCCTATAATAAATATGCAGTTGTCATGGGAGAAAATAGTGGACCTATCGTCCATACAAGTTAATAGGTCTATGAATTACCAAAATCTTAGGGTCTTGTTGCTAATTTATGTATTTTAGATTTTCTTTCTTTTTCTCGTGAATGTGTCTGAGCACAAGAGAATAGAGTGGGTACTATCTCTTGTAGAAAGTTGAAAAAAGAAAATCACAAGCTAAATTATCCAAATACATACTTGAGGTGTTCTCAAGCTCTCTCGTAACCTCTAGCACATGTAATTCTGCAGATCGTTGTGCTGCCTCATCCTGCCTTTTCTCTGACCGAGCACGAGCAACAGCTGTAAATTCAATCTACTTTACTAAACCAACAAAAATTATACATTGAACAAAATCAATCACAATTGTTAATAAAAATTAAAAAAAAAGGGTAAAAATCAATAATCATACCTTCAATTGCTTCTCTGGGTGTCTTAAATCCTAATCCAACATTCTTATAGAAACGGTTTCCACCTTTCCCTGGCCTCTTGCTCTTTCCTGATACTTTTGAGCTCCAAAATTTCAAAAATACTACTAAGTAAGAATCAAAAAGATCATTGCCCCCACAAATCAATGATTGAACAATGTAAAGAAGAACCCATAGACTTTCTTCTCTTCTTTGTGAACAAAACCAGGACAATTTTACAGATATAAAGACAATCCCCTCGACATCGATTAACTTTGTTAACAACCAAGAAGGACTTCTAGAAGAAAAAAAATGGAAAGATTGAAGTCAGGAACTACTAATACTGAGTGATGACAAGCCGAGATGCATAAATCTGCAGTGAGGAAAAAGGCCCTTGTAAGGCTAACAAGAATTGTGAGTAAGCCTAGGCTCTATGATATTACGCTAGTGACCAGAAAGAACAGAACCACTTCATATAACAACAGATTGAGAACTTTCAGAAAAGCAAACACAAACCCATTATTCACACACCACAATATAAATGCACCTTCCTAAGATACATAGGTAAGAATACGCACACAAGTAAACACAATCAAGCACCATTGTTTTTCAAGGAAGAGAAATAAATTAACATTGTTGATTGACCCAAAGAAATGCAGGAGGATTCGGGAGAGTAAAAACACTACTAGACAAAGAGAGCAAACTATATTAGAGACACATAAAGACTGGAAATAACTCAAAGGTAGGAGATCAGACACAATAAACACCGTGACTGTAAGGAGGAAAAAGATAGATAATAAGCTGATAATGGACCATGCAGGGGAATTAAAAAATAGAGCAAAAAAATTGCTCAGAAACTAGAACATACAAGATAGGATCATAGAAGAGACAAACCAATTGTTGCAGACATCACAAATAGGTTATGGTTCAAACATGACCTCTATCAAACAATAAAACAAACCCATGTATGGAAATACAGAAACAATACTAACCAAACAACTACCAGAGTAGAATTAATATAACTTCCAGTAGGCATAAAATCAAACATTTAAGGGGCAAACCAGAAACCAAAACCAAGCATGAAAAGGAATAACAAATACTTATATAGGTATTAAGGAAAGATGACATCAAATACCAATCTAAATGGCAGTGTAAGGACCAAGGGAAATAGAGATACCAACATGGACAAAATAAGACACAAACAAACTCATTTCTCATTTAACACAACAAACTTAGTTCTCATTCAACACAATTATGGAATATAACCCCCAAACATGCAATCAACAAATCAGCATATTAATTGTTTCATAAACCATAGTTTCACTTTTGTATCACTCAAACACATAGGATCATAATCAAAGAAGAATAAACCACTAAACTACTTACATTATTTGCCTACATGTTACTAATAAATCCATTAAACCCTAAAATCGAAACCCTAATAAAAAACCACATGTAAATCGAAACCCTAATCGAAAATCTAAGTTAACGAAAATCTCATATCGAATCGAAAATCTCATTAACAGATGGAACCCTAATCGAAAGAACATATCAAAATATTTAAACAAACAGATCGAAACCCATATTGAAATTACTTACATCTTCAACTTCCAATCGAAACCCTCAAAATCTAACTTCGCTTGCAGCCCTCGAACTGGAACCCTAACTATCTTCTGCAAGAGATGAGGAACGAGGAAAGAGATGAAGGGGTGAGCTAAGTCGAGAGGAAATGATGAATGGTTGATGACTGAGTCATGTGTGTGACCAAGGGGATAACCTCATGTCACCAAGGGAGGAAACATCCTCACTTGTACATGGCTTGGGTGGAAAAATCATGAGGGTGTGACCACCCACGCACATGGATGGCACATGTAGAACCCTATCCAGTTACAATTCGTAACTGCGATATGACAGTTACGAAATATGACAAGTTTTGTAACAGCGGCTAGCTGTTAGGACTAATTTGTAACTGCAATTTCCTGTTACTAATTCGTAACGGCCCATTAGCTGTTACAAATTCCAGTTACTATTTCTAGAAAATGGTGTAGTGTAATAGAATGGACTTTTCTTCTTAGCACTTTAAAAAATCTAGGTTTCTGTGATGGTTTTTGTAATTTGATTGAACAATTCATTTGTACTGCATCCACTTTAATCTTACTAAATGGCTCACTAGGTGAGATTTTTTCTCCACAAAGAGGACTCAGACAAGGAGATCCTCTATATCCTTATCTGTTCTTCTTGTGTATGGCATCTTTTTCTAGAGTTTTACTTGAAGCTGAAAGTAAAAAATGATTCATGGTATTAAAATTAATGAGTATTGTCTTGTAGTTTCTCACCTTTTCTTTGCAGATGGTTGTCTAATCTTTTCTAAAGCCAATGATAAGGAAGCTAGAAATCTTGTGAGTATTATAGAACAATTTAGCACTTTCTCTGGATAATCCATCAATTACCAGAAATCAGGTATAGCTTTTAGTAAGGTGTTCTTAAGCAGGTAATAAATCTAGTCTCAAACATTCTTAATATCAAAAATCTAGCCTTGAATGATAAATACTTAGGAGTCCCACTGCTTTTGCAAAAAAACTAAAACTCAGTCTTTCCTCCCTCTTTTATAAAAATATGGTGATAGACTTGATTGTTGGCAATATAAGATTCTAAATATCCTGGTAGAACTGTGTTAATCCAATCTGTTCAAAAGAGGATGTTATTTTAAACAATGGAAAGCAGTGGCGCAACACTACACCATTTTCTTGAATTCGTAACAGCCTATATGCAGTTACGAATTCGTAACAGGAAAATGTTGTTACAAAAAGGTTATAACAGACTGAAGCTCTTACAAATCTTGTCAGATTTCGTAGCTGTTCTATAGCTGTTACGAATTCATAACTGGATATGGTCTGAGCGTGCCATTCGTGTGCGTGGGTGGTCACACCTCCATAATCATTTTATGGGTTTTCCTTGTTTTCACTATTTTGGCTACCTCGTAACCCAAATTCAATTTATAGCCTAAAGTTTGTTTTATCTTGAATGTCTTTCATCCTTTTTTTTAACAACCCATCTTGAAAGTTCTACTACCATATACATGAAATCCTTTGTTTTCCATTTTGTATGAAGGCCAATTGATCACCTGCTTGATATTGAATGCATATCCCTTGGGCAAGACTCTTTGGGATGAATTATGTGTATCTTGTACTTTGTTTTTATGGATCCGGTTTAGTTGATTCCATGGTGTATAAACGATACTTCAAGTTTGGTATTTTTTCTTAGCGGGATTTTGGTAAGTTGTGGTGTCTTTTCTCTTGACTGTTGAGAATTGGATCCTTTTTCAGAAAGTGTTCTTTACATGAGAATTCGTTTGTGATTTGTTGTCACGAAGAACTAGAATCTACTTTAGGAACGTCGGGCCTTAGCGGCACCCCATCACCTCAATGGATTGCTTAGTTTCTGGTTCGAGACTGTGCCCAAATATGTATCTTAAAATTTTGGGATATAGCTTAGGGTTTAGGGGGTTTAATCAGTTCTTCGTGTCTTTTTTGAGAGGTGACTTGCGGACCTCCACCACCTGACCTGGCATTTTCTCAGTGGAAATATTTTATGTTAAGACTTGCTAAAGTTTTTAACTCTACATGACAGAGTTTGCAACTCTACATGACATAAAAATAGGCTTTGGTCCAGTTCTTTGTAATTCGGTGGTGAATTGATATCTAATTAGATTCTTAATGGGGATATAAAATGCAAAAAACTATGGGTTTTCTCTTAATTGTTCAGATGTAGTAGTGGATAGTTTGTCATAAGATTGTAATCTGCACACTGAGTGTTTCACCTCTGGTTTGGTGAGATTTGACATCAACTTGTTTTAAGTAATGTGATAGAAAGTAAAAGATATTGCAGAAACTTTTACGAGTTCCACCACGAGAGTATAACTATTGGATTGTAGAGTTTCTTAGGATTTATTAGCTTCTGCTTTTTAGGAAACATATGAAAAGTAAGTATTTCTCTTGATATAATTTTTCTTCTCTCTGGTATACAATAAGCGGATTGTTTTAAGTATTTCTCTTGATATAATTTGTTTTCTCTCTGGTAAACAATATGCGGATTGGATTGGTGATACAACATCACTGAATATATTTTCTTGTTAATTGAATTTGAGTTTGAAATTCTAGATATCAAATTCATGAATTTAGAGTAGATTATCAATGATGAAAATGTTTCATTTTTCAGTTTTGAGATAAACCCTATTTATTGATTAGAAATACAAGTTGGGTTTAGTATTTTTCAGATATATGTAAACTTATGGGAGAATAGTTAGGAAAGCTTGATAACTTTCAGTTCTTTCATTGTATCTCTCGTTGAACCTTGCAGTGTTTTTTTCAAGGGATTTCTCCTGCAGATTGATTTATGACCACCCAAAGATTCATAACTACCGAAAGATTTTCCACAAAAAGCACAACTGAATTTACCAAAAGTAGAAGACAATATTGTTATCTGCATCTGAGCTACTTCTAACTTTTTCTTCTTCACAATATCTATTATGATTTGTGACATGAATGCATCTTTTGTCGTTGAACCATATTTCTCATTGAACCATGATACTTTTGAAGTCATTTTCATCCTTCACAACTTAAAGAGTAACCTGATAATCAATATTGGTACATTTAGGTCTTTTAACTTCCAAACCTGACTTGTTTGACTATTCTTCTTAGATAATAAAGTGGAGAAGCCAGGAGAAGTAGAAGTTGGCGCTAAAGACATTCAGAAGACAGGCTGCTCATAGCATATTCATTATAGTTGAGTTGTCATTTCCATCTAAATTGCAAAATGAGATTTTCATATTTAGAATGACAAATGGTGCATCTTGAGATTATATTGTTGTTTGTTATCCCATAACTATGCATCATAGGTGTTTATCTTCTATGTAGAATATATGTTTCTATGGGTCTAGTTCTGTTGTTCAATTTTACATCAGCTCATCGTATTGATCTAATGAGATAGTGTTGTTTATAGGTAAAAGAAGTCTGCATGTATCTCTTTGTTTGATGTGGAGCTGGTGCAGGGACAATGCGAAGGGTTTGGTTTTGTCTAGTTTGCACATCTTAAATATGCTAGAGCTGCTCATAGTTTGAATGACAATTACACATTTCATGGAGGATCATCAAGGTAGGCATCTACCTTGAATTAACCAATGATCAACTGTTGCAATGATAAATTCATCATTTGTGGCATATATGTGTGTGGTTTTGTTCTGTTATATATGTGAATCCACATGGGACTTTACAGATTTCCTTCAGTGGGGTTGGCATCAACTTGTGTACCTGCTATTCGTTGTAAGTACTTCACTTGTATACTTGCGGTATTTCATGTTTCTTACAATTTTATTACCCTGGTGAGAGAGCTTATGGAATTTGGTTTGTTGCAGGTTCAATTGCATTGATTTCCTGGAAGAATCTTCATTAAAGAAAACTTAGTTGTTGATTTGTTCTTGGCTAAATCTGTAGCGGCAAGTTATCTGCTCCAGTTCTCTTACTTTCCTGTAACAATAACTTCATTACTTCTCCATTCTTCTAATGTAGGATTTGACCCAATTATTTGTATTTTTTTAATATGTGAATGCAGGAGACTTGGTTATACTTTTATTATTAGGTTTGAATTATGGATTTTGACCTTGAGTTTGTACTTGGGAGGAATTAAGCTAGTGGGAAATGTACTGTAGTGTGATTGGAGGGGTGGAAGGTGTATCTAAGGTACTTTATTTATATCCAGATTAAGTACCTGTTATCCACCCTGCCTTACCGATATATGAAATGTATGAACTTTCAGTAAAATTCTATGTGTTCTTAAATGTCCCTGCAGTTACAAAAAGGAGTATCACTGAAATTTATTTTTTTGGATTGTTAAGATTTTCTGAACTTTTGGACAAGTCTTTTGCAAAATTTAATTAGGCCAGTTTAGATTCCAGTCACTTCCTTCAATAAGGCAGCGGGGATAACATGAAATATATGTTACTGTCACTTTTAGTACTAAGGGAATAAGATTATTTAGTTTATAGAGGAAATGTGGATGTCGAATGTATACTTGGCAGTGATTTCTCTTTCTTTGTAATGCACTTATTCAGAGTTTTTCAGTAATTTGTACTTCTCGTCGTGACTTAAAGGTTTGATGATTTGTGGGATGGATGGAATATGATGAAGGTACAATAGCAATGGGCATTGAAGTTACAACATAGATGCTGCGACATTGGATTACATCAACTTCACCAATTCTACTTCAAATGTGAAGGAAAATACTGATTATGCGAGTCCTATTTCCGTTTCATATACCCTAGAAATAAAACTTAGGAATTATGCAATAGAATAAAACTTAGGGATTGTGTTTTAAGTTCTGAACCAATTCGAATGTAGAAAGAACAAAAGTTATTGTCAATAAAGGAAGTTATTGTTGAATGTGTGATTGAATCTATGGATGGATGGAATGAAAGATTTTAAGGTTATTTTGAATTCCGGCGTATTTCCGGTAGAATGTGTACTAACCATGGTCAATATTGACCAGGTCAAAGATGGAGTATTTGACCGCCGGTAATGTTTTTTGATGTTACTAAAAAATACGTAACTGCTCCAAGCTGTTTCAACCTGTCACGTAGTAACAGCTTTAAGCTGTTTCAAAATGACACGTAGTAACAGCTGAGGTCTGTTACAACTCCCATGTTACAAAAAATTCGTAACAGGTCCAAGATGTTTCAAAATGACACGTAGTAACAACCTCCGCTTGTTACAACCCCTGTTACAACCCAAAATTCGTAACATCTACATTGCTGTTACAAAAATTTATCACGCCACCTTTTGAAATAGAACCTGCATGTTATAACCTTGTTTTGTAACATGTAAAATTTGTTTCTAATCGGCCAAATTGGTGTAGTGCAACCTAAGGAGTTAGGTTGTTTAAACATCACACAGACTGAAATCATGAATCTAGCTTTACTTGATAAGCTTGATTGGAGACTGATGCATTCTAAAAATGCATTATGGTTTAAAATCATGAAAGGTAAGTATTTTCCTCTTATTGATCCTTTTAGGGACCCTATTAGCAATTCTGGTTCATGGATATGGAATGGTATTTGTAGGGGTATTGATATTATCAGGAATTATACTATTTGGGAAATTGGAGATGGATCTTCTATATGTATCTGGAAAGATAGATGGATTCCATCTATCTCTAGTATAATGAGTAGCCATTTTTACTCTAGTAATATTTCTAATGTTTCACAATTGATTGACGCAGATACTAAAACTTGGAATCTAAATACTCTAAATGCTCTATTTGATGCCAATACTGTGGAGGCTATTCTTAATACTAGGATTCCATTTACTGGACAAGATTGTCTTAGATGGCAGCCAAGTTCTAATGGTGAGTTTTCTGTTAAAACAGCTAATATAACTATTCTCACATCTAGAAACCAAGAAAATGGTTTTAGTAACACTGTCGCTATCTCTTGGAAGTAGTTTTGGAAATCTAAACTTCCAAATAATATTCTCCATTTTCTGTGGAGATGTTTACAGAATTGTCTCCCTCTAGGAGAAAATCTAGCTAGACTCTGCAACAATATAGATCCCAACTGCCACTTTTGTAGATCTCATACAGAAAGCATGCAACATATTATTCTGGATTGTAGCTTCTCTCAAAATTTTGGAATGCCATTGATACTACTCTTATTCCTGATACTACTAATATTACTTTCAATGATTATATTTGCAACTTGTTCCAGGTAAGTACCCAATCTGTAAATAATGATAATGTTCATAAATGTTTTGTTGTTATTATGTGGAACATTTGGAAATGCAGATGTAGGAAAGTTTTTGAAAACCAGCCGGAAAATATTGGTAAAGTTGTACACCAAATCAAAATAGATTTTATAGACTGGAATAGTGTGGCATTCTCTTAAAGTACCACAAGAAATGTAAAGTACCAATGTGGTACCTTCTATTATGTATCCCACTATAGAATGGCAGAAACCAACTAATCCTTTTATGAAAATAAATTGGGATGCTGATTTTGATGATCTTACAAAGTCTGTAAGCATTGGACTAATAAGTAGATCTTTTGCAGGTAGCACAGATGGAGCTAGATGCTGCAAGACAAGAGAAATAGACCCATAGCAGGCAAAAGCAAAAGCTCTACTGGAAGCTGTTTTATGAGCCAGAAAAAAAGGATATAGAAATGTGCATCTAAAAGGCGACTTCATAAATGTTATTACTACTTTAAATGGTATATTAGAATCAATAAAATGGACCACAAGAAACTTGATAACAGATTGTGGAAATGTCTTAAACTGTTTTGATAGTTGGAAATGCACTCATGTGCTTAGAAATGTTAACCATGTTGCACATAAGATTGCAAAACATGGAAGAGAAATAGTCTCTGAAGAGGAATGGGTTGATCAATACCGTGCTTGGATATTACAATGTGTCCAAAATGATGTTGCTATGTAATAATCGTTCTCATTCAATAAAACTTTTTATCTTTCTATTTATAGGTGAAAATGGTTTCTACTGATTTTGGTAATTGCAGGTGTGAAAGTGAGAAACAATCTAAACCATAAACAATGTACTACAAGGGAGTACTTTTAGATTCGAGAGATCGATCTGTACAAGTCCGGCCTAAACCAAGAAATGGCCTTTCCAGACTTGCTTCGGTCACAAAGTGGAGGAGAATGGTTGGTTTATGGAGGGAAGCGAAGAGAGTGTTGAGGCCAGAATAATTATGGAAGAGCAGTGCTTGACTTGTATCAGAAGGTGAGAGATTTGAGAAATATAACAAGAGTTTCCTTTCTGAGTGTGGTATTTTCCCTGACCAAGAACTCGTGTCTCTGGTGGAAATAAGTAAGCCTACTTATACAAGTCGAAAAAGAAACGTACTCTGGCATCTTAAGAAAATAAAATGGATGAGTTAAATGAGAAGAGGTGGTAACACCTGGTATTTATGGAATTGATGTCCCATAATGAGGGAGCGTTTCACTGTTGTTTATTTCATTTACTTACCGCCTTACTCTTATTACACTATCTTGAAACATGCATTTGTGTATGACGCACACTATAAACCACCAAACCAAAACCCTAATGAGCATCCCCCAGTTTGTGTTGATGTCTCGAATGTTTTTGGAAAACATGAAGCATGTTTTTGTGGCTTGGAAAGTCAAGCTAGGGAAACTTTCTAGACTGGTGACCTTCGACGATCGAGATTTTTCATCTTGAGAGGAATGGAAACCGTTGAACGTTGCGCTCCTTTGTTTTTGGTAGCCGCGTAGTGGTAGAACGACTAGGTTGGCATGCCGTTGGCATGGCATGGTTTGGCATGGCCAAACTTAGGTTTTCGGGCCAAAGGTTACCATGTGTCATCTGGTAACCTTGGATGGATAGGATTTGCTCCTGGGATTGAAGGGAAATCGTTGATTGTTGCACGCCTTTGTTTTGGTAGCCGCGTAGTGAGGGCCAACGTGGTGGCGGGTCTAGGTTGGCATGTCGTTGGCATGGCATGGATTGGTGTGGCCAAACTTAGGTTTTCGGGCCAAAGGTTACCATGTGTCGTCTGGTAACCTTGGATGGCTAGGATTTTCTCCTGGGATTGAAGGGAAACTGTTGATTGTTGCACGCCTTCATTTTGGTAGCCGCGTAGTGAGGGCCAACCGGGTGGCGCGGCTAGGGTGTGTTTAGGCTTGGAATGTGGGGCCAAGGGTTTGCCTTGGGCGTGGATATCTTTGGCTAGGTGTGATTTTGGCTTGGAATGTGGGGCCAAGGGTTTGCCATGGGCGTATGGCGTGGACAGGGCCAAGGAAAGGGCGTTAGGCTTGGCATGACGTGACTAGCATAGCTAGGGCCAAGGCAGAGTGCATTTGGCATGGCGCGGCTAGATTGGATAGGTTTGGTTTGGATTGGCATGTGCGGCCAAGGGTTTTCCATGGGCGTATGGCATGGCTAGGGCCAAGGCAAGGGCGCTTGGCATGACGCAACTAGCATGGCTAGGGCCAAGGCAAAGTACGTTTGGCATGGCGCGGCTATCTTGGCTAGGCTTGGCATGTGGGGCCAATGGTTTTCCATGGACGCATGACATGACTAACTTGGTCTAGGTAAGGTTTTGGCTTGGCATGCAGGGCCAAGGGTTTTCCATGGGCTCATGGAATGACTAGAGCCAAGGAAAGGGGGTTTGTCTTGGCATGTGGGGCCAAGGGTTTGCCATGGGCGTATGGCGTGGATAGCTTTGGCTAGGTGCGTGACCAAGCTAGGGTTTTGGGCCAAAGGTGGTGAGGTGACCTTAGACGTCCAGGATTTTCTCTTGGGATTGAAGGTCAACCGTTAATTGTTGCACGCCTTCACTTTGGTAGCCGCGTGGGGAAGGCCAGCATGGTTGCGCGTCATGAGGGTCCATGGCGAGATGTGTTTGGCATGGCACGGTCGATGTGGCTGGCATGATTTTCCATTGGCACAGAAGTACGTCTAGCATGGTTGGCATGCTTTGGCGCGGTTGGTGTGGCTGGCATGATTTGCCATTGGCACAGAGATGCGGATATCATGGTTTGCATGATTTGGTGCGGTCTTCCATTGGTGTGCTAGCATGGTTGGCATGATTTTCCATTGGCACGGAGGTGCATGGTTATGCATGGTTGTCATGCTTTGCGGCTAGCATGGTTGTCATGCTATGGCGCGGTCGGTGTGGCTGGCATGATTTTCCATTGGCACAGAGGTGCAGATAGCATGGTTGGCATGCTTTGGCGCGGTCAGTATGGCTGGTATGATTTGCCATTGGCACAGAGGTGCGGCTAGCATGGTTGGCATGATTTGGCGCGGTCGGTGTGGCTGACATGATTTTCCATTGACACACGTGGGAATTCGAGTTTGGCTTGTCGTAACCCTAATTCGAAAAATATACCCCGGTAATTATTTTAGAGACACATTAAAGGTTTCAGTAAATGTTCCTAGTAAATGCTTGTTACTTTAAATGTTTTTACATCACTGTCTGCTAGGGTTTAGTGTTTTACGATTTTAACCCTAAACTAAAAACCACCATCAACATTAAGTCCCCTGCTTAGATCGGAACAGATGCCTTGTTGCGAGGAAAGCATATGATGGTGAAAGACAATAACAGAATCGAGGTGTAAATCATTGCAAAGATGGTCAGGAGAATCCAACTAACCTTTTTGAGTGGTAAAGAGAGTTTTGGCTTCCCGTGTTATCGGCCCTGCGTAAGTTTTACATGGAATTCAGACCGTGGAGTGGTGAGGAGAAAGTTACTGGCTTGGTCTGGTCATACATCTCTAAGAGAAAGGGGGCGCGGTCTTGGGAGGCGACGCAAGTGGACATCTTGGCTCGATGGGCCAAGAGGTGGCATGGTCTTGGTAAGGTGAACACGCGTGGATGATAGGGTCACTTCAGTGAAGCAGGCGGCTTGGCATAGTGTGGACTTGACAAGACGAGACATACTCGGACGGCCAGGCGTAGTGGAGCTGCGAAAATGGCATAGTGGAACGTGCAAGGGCGTCTAGGCGTGGAGGGGCCACGATGATGGAGCGATGGCTTGGTAGGGGCCGTGGCAAGGTGGGGCGTTTTATTTCCGAGGCTGGTCTCCCAGCTGGCATGTTCTACTTTTTCATCCTTCGTTTCTCCTTCTTTCTTTAGGTCTTCCATAGAATTTACGCCTGGTGAATTTATGTCGCCTTCCCAATTTTCAACAAAGATTTCTTCTCGTCAAGTCCAACTTACATCATGTATATCAGAAGCGACTATTCCTCGAGTCGACCAGGTTCTCCAGCCAAACGTGCCAGACTTGATTCTCGTGACAATTCCCTCATCCGAGTCATTCAGGTTAATAAGGTCATACCGATATGTTCTCATTAATCAACATATGTTTCTTTATTTGCTGATGAATAATGGAAGTTTTCCTTATGTGTAAAGGTATCATGTTGGAGCATGTGTTACCGTCATTGATGAAGATGACTTGGTTACCCCTTTTTCTTCGACCTCGATCTTTCCAGCCGCTGCAGATCTGGAAAATGCCGATTTAGGAATTTCTTTCCATGAGGTGCCTTTCTTCTAACTACCGGAACGTTAGGGGGTTCGTTGTGCGAAAAGAATTCGTAACTCTTTACACAAAAATATGGAAGATATACATCCACATTGCCACCAGGAACGTGGTACAATATTTTTCGTTTGCTTTGGTTTCTATTGTAAATTGTCTCCTGCCAATGGTTGTTAAAATGGAGAGTATGTCTATCTGTGCCGCCGCGGAAGCAACTATTCAAAAGTGGGAGAACATGGTGTCTACTTGTGAATCAACTATTCAAAAGTGGGAGAACATGGTGTCTACTTGTGAATCTTTGAAGTTCAACGTTAGTTGGTTTTTAAGTACTAAATAAAGCTTGATCGTCTTGAAATTGTGAAGGTCGATTCTTTCCAAAACATCCACCTAACCCCCATTGGCTGGTATTCTTGAAAACATGTTTTGCGTGGTCCCCAAGTGCTACAAAAGCTATTCTGTTAGTTTATCAAAGAGAAGAAATCCTTGGCCTTGGAGTCACAGAAGGTGGAAGAGTCAATCCGGAATTTGAAGAGCAAGACTGAGAGGTATCAAAGTCGTTTGAAGATGATGCTTTCTAGAGATTACCACCTTTTGGACGGTCTTTTCTGAGTTACGTGGTTGTGATATATTTGAGTTTATTTCTGAGCATTTTTTTTTCTTTGAAAGAACGAAAAATTTATTGATTTACTTAAATCAAATGAAATAGAAACTCAATACGGTATGAAAGAAAGTGAAAATATGCATGGCTATCCGTGTTTGTGATACGGTGGGGTGAGGCGGCGTTTAGGCGTAATATACCTTTAGCCATTTCCCGTTGATGACCGCTTCCAGTTTTCCCCCATCCTCCTTAATAAATTTGTAATACCCACTGCTGTATGCTTTCGTTTATATTTAAGGACCTTCCCATTTTGCGGAGAATTTTGGTGCCGGTGCGTCTTGCTAGATGTGCTTAGTAGTCTTCAGTACCAAGTCTCCTATTTGAAAAATTCGAGGTTTCACGGTTTTGTTGTATGCTCTGGAAACCCAGTTTTTGTATGCCCGTGCGTGTTTTTCCGCTTTGGATCTCCTGGAGTCTACAATGTCCAATTCTGCAACCCTGGCACTTAAGGCTTCAGCTTCATTCCATCGAACTCCACTTTATTTGGTAATCCTGGATGATGGGATTTTAATTTCCGCCGGGAGGATAGCGTCTGCGCCATAAATAAGAGAATAGGGAGAGATCCCAGTGGAACTTCTTGGTGATGTCCGGTACGCCCAAAGTGCCATGGGAAGTTTCTCATGTCATGTTCGAGGATTATCATGCACTGCCCGACTGAGGATTCAAATGATAGTTTTGTTGGTGCTTTCAGCCTGCCCGTTCCCTTTAGGGTAATATACGGTGGAGAAGACTTGTTTAATACCGTATTCCTCGAGCAACTCTAGTACTTTCCCATTCACGAAAGGGGTGCCATTATCGGTGATGATATGTTTAGGTATACCAAAACGGCAGATGATGTACTCCTCAATGAATGTCGCAATCGTGGTTTCATTCGTTCCTCGTAAATCTATGGATTTGACCCATTTGGTAAAGTATTCGGTTGCTGTTATTACATACTCGTGATGTTTTGAGGACGGAGGGTTGACCTTCCCAATGATATCGAGTCCCCAGCTATGAAAGATCCATGGACTGCTTATTGAATGCAGGGTGGTTGCTGGTACATGAATAATGTTCCCGTGGACCTAACATTCCTTGCACCTTTGTACGAAAACAGCTGCGTCGTCCTCCATGGTCGGATAGTAGTAATTCTCATGTATTTTGAGAAATAACTTCCGCTTCCCTTGGTGCTCTCCTTCGTGCATCTCCTTCAGCATGATTGGGATCTCTTCCTTGCTCAAATATCGCAGAAGACTACCTTCAAAGATTTTACGATATAAGATCCCTTCGTGAAATACGAACCTCTTGGACCTTTGTTTTATCTTTGATGCCACCTTATTATTAGTGGGGAGTATCCCGTCGCGAAGGTAACTGATATATGTCTTCTGCCAGTCCTCGGCGTGGCCAATGTTGAAAACTTCTAATTGATGCAGCGACACTTGACAGTTGGAACATGTTATTTGAAGTAACCGAGATTGGACCTCCATCTCCGACCAATAATATCCAAGGAATTGTAAACGACGATAGAGGGTTACCACCAATGTTTGTCCGCAGACCTCACCATGGATGCGATTGAGATATTGTTGTGCTTCCTCTTCTCAGAGGCATCTTGACAAAGAGCCGTCTGGATTTTGATGATAGAGTACCCCTCGAAGCATGGATAAATCACGCAAAGTTTTAAGGATGACATTTCCTTGAGAGAGTGAACTTCTAAGCTCTGGGATAATCGGTGTTCTCCAGTCATCAACTATATATTTTTCAGGCTGTGAAAGCCACGTTGAATCCATGGTCCTTCTTTTCACCGTCAGAGTTTCCTCAGGGCCTTCAAATCGCAGTTTCGATGCTAATGTTGCTAGGAAGTTGGCATGTTGGTTGCTGTCGCGCCCGATATGGGCTACTGTTGCGTCGGCGAAGTAGTTCAGTAGTTTTTCCTCTTCAGCTCTATATGGGGCTAAGATTACCTCCTTTAGTGCGTATATTCCGTTTACTTGGTTGACCAGTAGTTTAGAGTCCCCTTTTATTTCTAGACGTGTGGCTCTGGCTTTTTTAGCCAAGGACAACCCAATAAGGAAAGCTTCATACTCTGTTGAATTATTAGTGCAGTGGAAGTCTAGCTTGAAGGAGTGTGAGAAAACTTCACCAGTTGGGGATACTAGAACCACACCAGCTCCTCCCATGCCGTTTTTAGGGGTGGCGGAGCTGTCGAAAAACAATAGCCAAGTTTCCTCTTGGATGAAAGAGATTTCCGGAAAGTCCCCATGGAGGTCTTCGAGTAATATTACATAATTCTCTCCTGGAAATGTCGCCAAAAAATATGAAACTTCCTGTCCTTTGATGGCCCATGGGGAAGCACATGTTATGTCGAATTCTGATATCTAGAGGAGCCATTTGGCTGGTCTTCCTATCAGAGCAGGTTTTGAGAGGAGGAATTTCACAGGATCGGATTTGGATATCAGCACCACTTTATTGGACAACAGGTAGTGCCTGAATTTCTGTATGGAGTAGACCAAGGCTAGGCATGTCTTTTCTACTTTGGGATACCAGAGTTCGTCATCTCTCAAAGTCCGACTGAAATAGTATATGGGGTATTCAATCCCTTCGTCATCTTCTTGGGCGAGGAGAGCTCCGACAGCAGTGTCACTGAAAGCGGTGTATAGGTGTGGCAATCTTCCTTGAATGGGTGATCTCATGATAGCCGGGAAGATAACATTCGTTGAATCTTCCGTAACGCTTCCTGTTGTAATGCGGTCCAGACAAAGCTTGCTCCTTTATTTAGTAAGGGGGTGAACGAAGAAATACGTTGAGCCAATCCGGGTATGAAGCTAAGAATGTAGTTTATTTTTCCATGAAACTATAGAGTTCCTTCACGTTCCGCGGTGGTGGCATTGTGAGGATGGCTTGCGTTTTGGTTGGGTCAACTTTGATCCCCTAAACGGTTACTTGGAAACCTAGGAACTTTCCCTAAGAGATACCGAAAGCACACTTTAACAGATTCATTTTTAGCTTGTATTCACTGCATCTTTCGAACACCTGCTGTAGAATCCCTGTGTGGGAATCCCGAGTTTTTGACTTGACTACTATGTCATCTACATAATCCTCAACTTGATTATGCATCATGTCGTGAAAGATGGTGGTCATGGCGCGTTGGTATGTGGCGCCAGCGTTCTTCAGACCGAAGGGCATCACAATATAGTAAAATCTTCCGAGAGGAGTTCGAAAAGACGTCTTGATCGCATCATGCTCGTACATATTTGTTTGGTTATAGCCGTTGTACCTGTCCATGAAAGTAAACATGCCATGTCCACTGGTGGCATCTACCAACATGTCTATGTTGTGGAGCGGAAAATCATCTTTAGGGAAACATTTATTTAGATCCCTAAAATCGACATAACACCTGATTTGACCATTCTTCTTTTTTACCGGAACTATGTTTGCTAACCAGGTAGGGTGATCGATTGGTTTGATGAAACCATCCACAAATAACTTTTGAACCTCTGCCTTAATCTGTTCTTCAACATCGTGCCGGAATTATCTTGGGGTCTGCTTGACCGGTTTGGGTCCGGATATCACATGTAAGTGGTGAGTCACCAGCTTCTCGTCCAGGCCAGGCATCTCCTTGTACGTCCATGCGAACACGTCTTGATATTCCTTGAGGAGGTCTACCAACTTTGTGTGCTTGTCTATGTGTAGAGTCGAGCTTATGTAGATGGGTCGTGGAGATTCCTCATTCCCGATATTAACAATTTCAAGCTCGTCCGTGGTTGAATTGGTGCCGTATTGTAGTTGTTGTGGTGCGTCAGATATCTCCTCTCGTGGATCGTCACCAGACTGGCATTCTATTGGGCGGGGAGACTGTGTGGTAGTCTCCCCTCTTAGTTGCTAACAACAGCGTTGATATACGGTTTTCCATTTTTCGTCGTGACCCGTAATAAAAGTCCGTCCTCGCTTGGTTGGAACCAGACCATGGTCTTGTGGATGAAGGCGAGTGCGCCTCTATTCTGAAGGTGTGATGTGAGGCTGAGTTTCTCCACAGGGTTGTGACTTGCGGCCCCTGTCTTGGCCCAAAATTTTCCATGCCACAGATTGGCGCATAGGGAGATGATGACGTTGCAATGCGAATAACTTCTCCGTTTAGCGTGGTTTTCAAGCATTGGTGGTACGTCGAAGGAATGATCATGTTGTCGTGGATACATGATCTCCCCAATATCATGTGGTAGTCCGGCTCCTTTTCAATTACTTCGAATCTCACTTTTGACTAGACAGATCCTACCGATAGATCCAAATTGACGTACCCATATGTATTGGTTTGGTTACCTTCAAAATTGTTCATGGTAGTAGGTTGTCGTGTAACCTCGCTTGGTCGTACTTTGGTCGTCATGAGCATCCTAAGGGTGACAACATTGGAGGACGCTCATGTGTCGATGAGGGACCTTTTGAATTCCACGTTTTTGATTCGAGATGTGACGTGTAGGGCGCAGTTATGGCCTTCCTATGCCATCATGTCGTCGTCGGTGAATGTGATATTATTAATGGACGAATCCTGCGTTTTTGCTGTTTCCGAGCATGGAGAAACCAAGGGAACGCTTAACATTATCCGATTGATGGAATTGAACGTCTCCATCTGTTGATCCCTTGAAAGATGTAATAGTTCACATAAGTTTTCCACTAGCGAGACCACTTCTTGGCTTACAGGTCTCTGATTGGTAGTGAAGCTGTTGGCTTGAGAGCAATCATTCGGGACGTCAGTCCCCATCTCTCAAGTTTCCGAGGCAGGAGAACCGCTCAATTCTACCATCAGGTCAATGATAAAAGCCATTATGGCGTTTATTTCATCTATCATCATCCCCATGTTTCTGGTGTGAATCCCCTGGACACGTACTAGGTTAATCAGCCTTGGATCTCCTTCGATGGTGGTGTTGTTGGGAGTTGAAACATTGTCGTTTTCCCGAGTAGAATCCGGGGACACAGATTCAGTCCAAATACCAACCATCCCTTATCTTTATAGAAACGTATTCAAAGCATGATATTGGGACCGATAGACCAATCCTCCCGCTGTGGTCGCCAACTGTTTATATGTGAATATAGTTTCTGCTGATTTTGGTAATTGTAGGTGTGAAAGTGAGAAACAATCTAAACCCTAAACAATGTACTTCAAGGGAGTACTTTTAGATTCGAGAGATCAATTTGTACAAGTCCGGCTTAAACAAAGAAATGGTCGTTCCAGACTTGCTTCGGTCACAAAGTGGAGGAGAAGGGTTGGTTTAGGGAGGGAAGTGAAGAGAGTGTTAAGGACAGAATAATTATGGAAGAGCAGTGCTTGACTTGTATCAGAAGGTGAGATATTTTAGAAAGCTAACAAGAGTTACCTTTCTGAGTGTGGTATTTTCCCTGACCAAGAACTCGTGTCTCTGGTGGAAATATGTAAGCCTACTTATAAAAGTCCAAAAAGATACGTAGTCTGGCCTCTTAAGAAAAGAAAACGGATGAGTTAAATGGGAAGAGGCGGTAACACCAGGTATTGATGGGATTTGATGGAACTGATGTCTCATAATGAAGGAGCATTTCACTGTTACTTCTTGCATTTACTAACCGCCTTAATTTTATTACACTATCTTGAAACAAGCATTTGTGTATGTCGCACACTATAGACCACCAAAACAAAACCCTAATGAGCATCCCCAAGTGTGTGTTGATGTCTCGAATATTTTTGGAAAACATGGAGCATGTTGTTGTGGCTTGGCAAGTCAATCTAGGGAAACTTGATAGCCATGTGACCTTTGACGGTCGAGATTTTGCATCTTAAGAGGAGGGGAAACCGTTGATCGTTGAGCGCCTTGGTTTTTGGTAGCCGCGTAGTGGTGGCACGACTAGGTTGGCATGCCGTTGGCATGGCATGGTTTGGCGTGGCCAAACTTAGGTTTACAGGCCAAAGGTTACCATGTGTCGTCTGGTAACCTTGGATGGCTAGGATTTTCTCCTGGGATTAAAGGGAAACCGTTGATTGTTGCACGCCTTTGTTTTGGTAACCGCGTAGTGAGGGCAAACATGGTGGCGCGACTAGGTTGGCATGCCGTTGGAATGGCATGGTTTGGCATGGCGAAACTTAGGTTTTCGGGCCAAAGGTTACCATGTGTCGTCTGGTAACCTTGGATGGCTAGGATTTGATCCTGGGATTGAAAGGAAACCGTTGATTGTTGCACGCCTTTGTTTTGGTAGCCGCGTAGTGAGGGCCAACAGGGTGGCGCGACTAGGGTGTGTTTAGGCTTGGCATGTGGGGCCTAGGGTTCGACTTGGGTGTGGCTAGCTTTGGATAGGTGCGATTTTTCTTGGCATGTGGGCCCAAGGGGTTTCCATGGGCGTATGGCGTGGCCCGAGCCAAGGCAAGGGCACTTGGATTGGAATGACATGACTAGCATAACTAGGGCCAAGGCAGAGTGCTTTTGGAATGGCGCGGCTAGCTTGGCTAGGTTTGGATTGGCTTGGAATGTGGGGCCAAGGGTTTTCCATGGGCATATGGCATGGCTAAGGACAAGGCAAGGGCGCTTGGCTTGGTTTGACGTGACTAGCATGGCTAGGGCCAAGGCAAAGTAGGTTTGGCATGGCGCGGCTATCTTGTCTAGGTTTGGCATGTATGGCCAAGGGTTTTCCATTGACACATGTCGTGACTAGCTTGGTATGGGTGAGGTTTTGTCTTGGCATGTGGGGCCAAGGGTTTTCCATGGGCGCACGTCATGACTAGATCCAAGTCAAGGACGTTGATTGTTGCACTCTTTAACTTTGGTAGCCGAGTGGGGAAGGCCAGCATGGTGGCGCGTCCTGAGGGGCCATGGCGAGATGTGTTTGGCATGGAAAGATCGGTGTGGCTGGCATGATTTTCCATTGGCACAGAGGTGCGGCTAGCATGGTTGTCATGGTTTGGCGCGGTCGGTGTGGATGGCATGATTTTCCATTGGCACATAGGTGCGGCTAGCATGGTTTGCATGCTTTGACGCGGTTGGTGTGGCTGGCATGATTTGCCATTGGCACAAAGGTGCGGCTAGCATGGTTGGCATGCTTTGGCGCGGTCGGTGTGGATGGCATGATTTTCCATTGGCACCGAGGTGCGGCTAGCATGGTTGGCATGATTTGGCGCGGTCGGTGTGGATGGCATGATTTTCCATTGGCACCGAGGTGCGGCTAGCATGGTTGGCATGCTTTGGCGTGGTCGGTGTGGCTGGCATGATTTTCCATTGGCACAGAGGTGCGAATAGCATGGTTGGCGCGGTTGGTGTGTCTGGCATGATTTTCCATTGGCACGGAGGTGCAGTTATCATGGTTGGCATGCTTTGGCGCGGTCGGTGTGGCTGGCATGATTTTCCATTGGCACAGAGGTGCGGCCAACATGGTTGGCATGCTTTGGCGCGGTCGGTGTGGCTGGCATGATTTTCCATAGGCACAGGTGGGAATTAGATTTTGGCTTGTCATAACCCTAATTTGAAAAATATACCCCGGTAATTATTTTAGAGACACATTAAAGGTTTCAGTAAATGTGCCTAGTAAATGCTTGTTGCTTTAAATGTTGTGACATCACTGTCTGCTAGGGTTTAATGTTTTACGATTTCAACCCTAAACTAAAAACCACCATCAACACTTTCGTATTAAAAAAAATAAAAATAAAAATACATATAACACGTTCTAGAACATTCATCAAAATTAGTAGCTTGACTATCACGTCACAACCGTAGTCCTAACACCCCCCGCAAGCGTAATGGGTCATCTTGAACCGTAACCTTGGTTCGAAGAGAATTAAATCTATCTTTAGAAAGAGGTTTTGTAAATATATCTGCAACTTGATCTGTAGATGAAATGAACCGAACATCCAGCAGTTTGGAAGAAACTTGATCACAAACAAAATGATAGTTTATTTTTATGTGTTTTGTTCGAACATGAAATATACTATTAACGGTAAGATAAGTTGCTCCAAGATTATCACACCATAAAACTGGAGGAGATTTAGTAGACACTTGTAATTCTGAAAGAAGAGATTGTATCCACATAATCTCAGCAGTAGCAATAGCAAGCCCGAAATTTTCAGCTTCAGTACTGGAACGAGATACTATATTTTGTTTACGAGCACTCCATGAAATAAGGTTACACTACACCATTTGGACCGATTTGAGACATTTATATATGTTGTTATGAATTTAAAAGACACATATAAGTGTCTCAAATCGTGCGTCTGGAATGCTTTGAGACGCCTAAAAAGACACTTATAAGTGTCTCTTAATTAATTAAAACGACGCATTTTAAGCGTCTCTTAAATTTGTTAGCGACACTTTTTTAGTGCGACAATTAAATTAATTAAGAGACGTTTATTCGTGTAGCCTTAGTTTCAAAGGCAACACATAAATATCTGTCTTAAAATACTTGGCTACATATATATTTTTTGTTTAACACATTTATATGCGTCTCAAAATTAAATTAGCTTTTTAAAAAAAAATACAAATTTTTTAATTTGGAATTCCCAAATCAAAGTTTCATGCACCTGCGCATTTTATTCTATGCACATGGATACAGGAACCTATCCAACCGTTCCATTTTCCATCAAAAATGATATGAAAGCACAATTCATACATGATCAATCTCATAGCAATTACATATATAAGATATTCAAAATTATATAAAAAAACAGCTACTTCTATAACTGCAAGTCTCTCACTACAATGTTGGATCAAAATTGAGAGGTATCGAGTAACATCATACTTCCTCTAAACTTGTTCACCCTAATAAGATGGGACTTGATATACATTATACGGGAAATTAAGAAAGGAATTACCTACAACTTGTTGAATCCCACTACTCATAATTCAGATGGAACATATTTGACATGGCACATTACTTGGAAAGGTAGTAAACAAGATTCACCGAACGAAAATAGGTTTGAGGTCTCGAACAACTATGAGCCCACTTGCGCCTCCCGCACGTCCAACTTCCTTGTCTAAAGCATCTCCAGGTAACAGAACACCTATATCCTTTATATTTTGTTTGTAACCTGAAGAAAATAAAATCAAATGAAAAGATGTAAACACATGAGTGACAACCTTGATGTAAATATTCAGTCAATCAGTTTAAGGTCAGACTGGGATAACATTACCTAATATTTAAAAGTATAACCAACAAGTTCTTAGAATTGACTCAGAATTCATAACCATCTTTTTAGTTTTGGTTTCAATAGTGAGTTGATATTATATTGAGATGATCTGTTAAGAACCAAACCAATTACCAATACACCTCAAAAAGCAAGTATTGATAAGGGCCTTAAAATCTAATTACCTTAACCTAGAATCCTGAAATGTTTGACAAAGAATTTGTAATCGTTATATAAGTAGAATTCCTGGATATGGTAAGGATATGTTATCTGTTAGAAAAAGATTTCATACATCGTTCCATTAGTCTTTCAAATGCCAATAGTTAACGACATAAATTCAGTACCATGGTATTGAGTACCACAGTTAGGGAATAAACTTTGACACACCTTCTTATACAACCACTTGATAAAATTTGTTTGTTGCTCCACCTCGCTAATTGAGTTATTTTTCCCATTTAAATTAACTGAAACTTCGTCGTAATACTCACTGTAATTAATTTAGTTGTTAGAACGATTAGTACCAAAGAGATAAGAAATACTGATATAAAATGGTAGCATAAAGATAACTCACCTATAATACTTTGCTACACCTTCTATTTCACGATGAAAAAGCACCCATAGACGTATTTGTATGAACTGAGCATGATTCAAAGTCACATTTTCATATCCATAAACAGGGCTTCATCGATGTACTCAAATTCAGGGTCTAATAAAGCTTCTTGCGTAGCTCAGTGATTCCCATCCTTTGCATTTGACAAGTGTTCCATCGCATGCCTCGCATATTCAGAAGTAAGATGCGCTTGTTCAATCGTCCCTCCACACAACATTTGTTACTTGGTAAGTTTTTACAGCTTTTCATTACCCTATTTAACAGAAATAATGCAAGTTAATATGAAACAAATAACAAATAAAGGTAACTACAAATAATGCAAGGAACTTACCTTTCAAATGGATACATCCACCGATATTTAACTGGTCCATATGTAAGGGCTTCATCATCCAGATGCACCACAAGATGGATGCTAATATCAAAAAAAGGAGGGAAATACTTTTACATCACACATAATGCCTCATAAACCATGAATTTGGCCTATTGAAGTTCACTTTTGTTCAAGTATGTTGTCATGACAAGAAAAACATGTTACATCAATCATCTACCACACTGATAACCCTTATGTTTTGATTGTCATTAACACATACCATACTGATAATATATTGATAACCTATTGATAACCTTTACTTTGATCAAACATGTGAGTTTTTCTTGTCATTAACTCTGATAACCTTTATTTTGATCAAACATGTTACAACAACCAGCAAAACTCACAGATCCACGGTGAGAAACCAAATTAAAAAACATCAAATAGAAATCACTTCATGAAAAGAAAATGAAAATAAATACTCAGCAAAACATGATACTATAATCCCCTAACATGATACAACAATCTTCATGAAAAAAATATCAAAACCCTTATTAAATATCAACATGATATAACCACCAACAAAACAGAATGTGTACTTCAATCAAGTAATAGGTTTAGAAATTATACCCGAATTTTCAAAGATCTGTACTTCAATCTTCTTCTGAAAGTGTCAAACACAAGATAAGAAACAAATCAAATTTCTAGGGTTCACTTATTTCAAAAAAAAAATAAAATAGGGTTAACAAATCAAAGTTATTTTGATTTCTCTAATAGGGGTTTTTAATACCTGATAGAACTTCTAGGAAATTGATTTCTTCGACTTCAATCTTCTTCTTCAGAGTTGAAAATCGATTATATATTTATGTAGATTGGGTTTTCAATCACTTTAGGTTTACAAAATCAAAATCTATTTTTAGTTTTCAATCAATCTAGAGTAGTTAATCTCTGGCTGTCTCTCAATCTCTCTATGAATTTTTGGTTTCTCACTGAAGTTTTTGGTTAGTAGTAGCCATTGGAGATAAAGAGAAAGAAAGTTTAGAGAGAACTGAAACCGAAGAGAAGATAAAAGAAAAAAAAAGAAATAGAAGAGAAGAGAAGATATAAGGAAAAAAACGTTTTTTTTTTGTTTTTGTCTTAAAAAAATGTATATGAGTTAGGAGATATTTTTTCTTTTGTCTTAATAATGTGAGGGAATTGGAAATAAATGGTGGGAAACTAGAAAAAAATGGGGGGAAGTGAATGATTGATGATTGAACTTTAATTCAAATGATTTTGGTGTGAGATAAATATGTGAAGGGAAAATTGAGAGGGAAATTAATGTGAGAGAAGGAATTTTTGGTGGGAAAGTTTGGTTTTGGGGGGAATTAAGATAGAAATTGAAAACTAATAATAATAATAATAAATTAAAGTTATATTAAAGTTATAAAATTATAAATTTATAAGTATGTAATATTTCGAGACATGTATGCAATATTTCGAGACACATATATGAGTAGTTAAAAAATCAGAATTAAAGCAACTTATATAGTTGATTTGAGACTCTTATAAGAGTGGAAGCGCTAAAGACATTTATATGTGTCTTGAACCCAAACATCAATATGTCTCAAATCGGTCCATATGGTGTAGTGTTACCACCTAAGAAGATACAATAGCCACTAGATGAGCGACGATCATCCAAAGACCCAGCCCAATCAGAATCCGTATAAGCAGTGAATGATAACTTTAAGTTGGTTGCTAGTTGAAGATATATTCCAAACGTAGATGTATGTTTTAAATAACGTAATATATGTTTGACTAAACTCAAGTAAAATTCAGTTAGGTTATGCATGAATTGACAAACCTTTTTAACAACATAAGCCAAATCAAGACGATTAAATGTCAAGTATTGCAAATCTCCAACAATACTTCTGTATTTTGCAGCATTAGTGAGTAAAATACTATGATCACATGACATATCTCCAGCTGTACTAAGTGGAGTTTGTATTGGTTTGACACCATCAATTTTTTAACTCTAACAAGAAGATCATGAACATATCGTCGTTGTGTAAGAAATAAACCAGAGGACGTACGTGTTGCTTCAATACAAAGAGCCAAGTTTTTTAATTGCAAACTCATTTTGCAAAGAAATACGAAGAGATGCCAACCCTGATGTACTTGAACCAGTAAGAATGATATCATCAACATATACTAGTAAGAACACAATCCCCGTATCATCACGCTTAACAAATAAAGATGGATCACATTTAGAAGTAACAAAACCATTGAGCGACAATAAAGTACCGAGTCTATGATACCAGGCACGAGGAGCTTGTTTCAATCCATAGAGAGATCAATGTAACTTACACACATATGTAGGAAAATTAGTATATGTATATCCTGGGGGTTGTTTCATATACACTTCTTCCCCAAGATTTCCGTGTAGAAACGCGGTTTGAACATCAAACTGATTGATAGACCAATTATGAGAAAGAGCCAACGTAAGAATGATATGTATAACAAGGTTTGACAACTGGACTATATGTTCCTCCATAATCAACACCTTCTTGTTGATTATATCCTTTGGCTACCAATCGATCTTTATAACGTTCAATGGTTCCATCAACTTTACATTTATTACGAAAAACCCATTCATATCCAATGAGATTCATATATGGATGATAAATTACTAAAGTCCACCTACCATTTTGAAGTAATGCATTGTATTCAGTATCTGTTTGAGCTTGTGAGTAACAAGTTGGTTTAAAGTCAGCTACAAGACCATACTTAGAATTTAGTTTCTAAATATTATCTTTAGCTCTTGTGATCATAGGATGACTAGTAAAAACACAAATATGAGAAGAATCAGTCTCTTTTAATGTTGTTGAACTAGGAATAGACTGAACATTATCATGTTGAATAGAAGAAGTTGGCGCAGTAACAACCGAAGTAGTAACATGCACCTTAGTTTGAGGACTTACTAGTGATTCTTCTTGAGATACTTGAGTGTCAACATGTGGTATATCATTACCAGAAAAAGACTATTATGGTAAAAAAAAATTTAAAGGCCTAGACAAAAAAACTTAAATGAAGCTATATGGTTACAAAGCCCAGACTGCAAGATTGAGTTTAGGCCTTGGTTATATGGTTAGAACGTTATTTTGGGGACAATGGTTATTTTGGGGGGACCATGTTTTTTTTTTCATCGCACCAAGTTCGGTTAGGAAATATTTTTGCGACCTAACCGAACTAAAGTTCGGTTGCTAAATATTTTCTGCAACTAACCGAACTATTGTTCGGTTGGTTAATGCTTTTTGCAACTAACTGAACTATTGTTCGGTTGGTTAATTTTTTTGCAACTAACCGAACTAACCAGTTCGGTTGGTAAATGTTTATTGCAATTAATCGAACTAACCAGTTCGGTTGGATATTATTTTTAGCAACTAACCGAACTAACCAGTTCGGTTGGTAAATATTTTTGCAACTAACCGAACATATATTCGGTGGGTAAATGTGTTTTGCAACTAAACCGAACTTTATGTTCGGTTGGGAATTTTTTTTTTGCAACTAACCGAACTTATGTCTAAAAAATCATGGTCCCCCAAAAAATCCATGGTCCCCAAAATAACGTTCTATGGTTAAAGGAGGCTATATCCTATTTGCAACTTAAAGGCCTAAACTCAAAAAAGGCTTATTGATCTCCAACTTACTAGGCCTAGACGAAAAAACCTCAAAAAAGCCCAGACAACTCGAATTTTCCAAGCAAGTTATTATCCTTGGATCTTGCCATCTCGCCTTCGTACACCTGAATTAACACTCCAGCTTGGTTGTCCGAGTAGGTAGAGAAAAGTTGCTCCTCGGTGGAGATAGTGGTAATTCTTGGAATCGATGTAGTCATTACCCCTCCAGCTGTCTCGAGTCAAAGGGAGAGAAAAGTAACATCCAACAGCAACAATCGATACAAGTCCCGATTACCTTCACCACTCACAGAGCAGTCTGGGCCGTGGATGAAAGAGTCCTCTTCGCCCTCTCACACGATGTTCATCTTAAACTCTTGCACAAAGTGATTCACCATCCTGTTACCGAAATCTTCTCCTCCAAGATTGTTATCTCCAGCAGTAGCCTTCACTTCGAAAATACCCTCTTCAATAGTCAGTAACGAAACATCAAATGTGCCACCACCTAGGTCAAAAATAAGACCATGTGCAATTGCAGTCGCAGTTGATTCATTAATAATTTGCATCACATTAAGACCAGCAATCACACCAGCATCCTTTGTAGCTAAATCAGTGTAGACAACTCGTATTCAAATTACACAAACATGCACATTTTTCAATCTAATAGCTTCGTAACTGACTCAGTTACACTTGAGTCAGACACAATCATCTAACTCACATCCTGCAAATTCCTTATAACAAGCAAATCATGCTGGACCCAAACATAAATTACAGCTATCTTCAAAAATAATAACAGAAATCATGCTGGACATAAACAGAGTCGGACACCATACACCCAAACCAAAAACAAATAAATTCATAAGAAAACTCAAACCCCATTTTAACCGAAAGTCTGCAGTTATTTCTTTGCTCTGCTAAGCCTATGTAAGTGGTAATTGATGCTTCCCCACGGTTTTCTTCCAACACCAGCCTGCTAACAGAGGTAACGAATGGGATCAATGCAAATGGCATGACGACGAGGAAAGCTAGATAATAAAGAAGAAGGAGAAAGTTAAATACAACATTAATGTGTGAATATGCAGAACTGAAAGTAACTGTGCACCTGGGTATCCGTGGAGGTATGCAAGAGGTGCTTATGCTTTACAAGCTTATCATCATTGTTCCCCCTAGTGGCCAAGCAATATAGAAATGACATCATCTCTATCAAGCAAGGTTTCAAAAGAGTCCCAAACTTCCTGGATTTATGTACAACCTACAAGCTTCCGGCCCATGCTTTTCCAATCTGCAAAATTTCAACAAGCTAAATGGTTAACAACCAACTCAAGTACAGATAAGTTTGATCAAAAATCTTCATTCTACGAGTATTTATGCAAATCCACCGCATAATATTTCTGCGGATCAGATAATAACTACGTTGTATGGTGCCATTCTTACAAACTATATTTCCCTAGATTATGTTTAAATGGTGAAGGGGTTTTTATTTTATTAACTTGACACACGTATCACATGTATCACTCTTTTTGCGGCACAGAGGGCTGGCATGGAAACTGCACTTGGATTGAACCCAATTGGGCAAAGTCCGCTCCTCAAGAGCTTGACCGGTTCAACCCTTTGTCCGTAACATGAGGTTAAGTTTCTATTAAATTTTAGTGTTACCCTTGTTTCTGAAATTCATTGTTTATATCGAATAGAGACACTTGTTGATGATCTATGTTCATGGCAGACTACCTACCTATGTATTAAGTTTAACTTGTTTTGTAATGAGAAATTACAGACATGGCCAGTACCTTGTATAAAAGGTTGTACATATTCTCTTGTTTCACAAACTTCTTCTTTCTTATAATCGTATCAGTGGCGTCATTCAACCGATCCCATAGGATTTTCCACATTCAGCCTAAACATAAAAAAAAAAAAAAAAAAAAAAAAATTATGCAAAAAACACAGAAACGGAAGACTTTTTTTTTTTTTATTGACGACCCCCTGTTCTGGTGAAGATGTTACCTCAGAATTGGCTTTACAATTCATAATTTCTTCAGTTTTAAAGACAACAACAGGTAGTTTTTCTTCCTATTCTTTGTTTTTCTTTGTTACAGAACTTTGACTGTCACACAACTCTGATCAAACATGTTGCAAAAATTTAAAGCAAAAAATAAAAATTTAAGAAAATAAAAATCAAAGATAAGACAAACAAGAAAAATACCTGGAAATGTCTTGAAGGAGATTACCTCGCATGGGTTTATGTCCGCCACTATGCCAAGCTCTTCTAAAACACTCACATGGTCTTGGACCTGGTCTTGCATCTTCACTGTCTCTTATACGAAACAGATGAAAATGAAATCCCTCTTCTATTACTTCAATAAAAGGAGCAGACGACCAGAACTCTTTTACTTCCATTCCATGAAACTTGAAATCTCAGTAGGTGGAGATCTCACATTCTATTCTATGAAACCATCAAAAACCACTATCATCCTAAATGTGATATCTACTTGTTTGATAAGAAATGTATGCTCTGTGACAATTCTAACCATACCAATGTTTTGTCAACTTACTTATACAATAGACCTTAAGCTATGAATTACACCTGACAATGATGAACAGGAACACAACTTCTTAGAATTTAGACCTTCTCATAAAAATACAATAAACTGAACTCTGGAACACTGATAGAGACTCCTGATGCATATAAGTAACTCTACGATTTAACATAGTTATTCTTTGTTAAGGCACACAATAGGATCCACACTACTGGTGTATCTGTTAGGCTCAGAAGACCTTAGCTTGAACTCCAAAAGCCACAATTTATGTCAAACAGAACATCAACTAATATATAGGACTTAGGTAATATGTAGTGGTAACTATTCCAATCTCCTACTCCTGCTACTATCTTCATAATCTTCGAAGAATAAGCTTTAGAGAGGTCTATTAGGAGTTGCATAATAGATAAAATAAAGCTCTAAATATGGAAACTGATCACAAAATGAAGTACTGCAAAAGTTAACAGATATAAAGATATCATATACAATAGTTAGCTGTAACAGTGATAGTAACAGATAAGAAAGTTACATGATAAAAAGTCGGAGAGTTACTAAGCTAAACACACCAAATTGATTACATTAAGCAAAAAGAACAAAATATATCCTTGATATCCTTGGATTTGAAAGAAAATCTAGTGCATTTAAGGAATAGAGTTGATCATTGAGTTTCTGAATATCAAAATAGGAAGATCAAAAACAGCTAAAAGAGAAAAATGAGTTACTTAGTAAACCTTACACTGTTTTCATTCCTTTCCTCTATTCAAAATTTGAAATGCGAAGATCACTTTTAAGCGTCTATCCAAGAGGCCGTTGGAAGTACTGTTGGCATTGGCTTTACCACAAATGGCAGGAACATCATACCAGCATCATTTACATGTCTGTTATACAAGTAGTGCTCTTCGAAACTTCTGGTTTGGATATTAAACTCCCAAACCCATTGCTTGCAACCAACCAAGACAACATTTCGGTCTACCGGACTGAAACCTAAAACTTGGATTGGTGCAACTTCATCTTCTCCTATCCGAGAACGCCGTTCTACTAAGACATCGTCTAGTGAAATATCCTTGTGCAATATTTGCCAGTTGACCTCATTGAGCATCCAGACACTCACAGTCATTCCCCTTTCTGTGAATCTAGTTTCAGCGTAACAGATCCAGCCTTCAGACACCCCAATACGACTATGAAAGTTACCATATTCAACATCATCAAACTCCTCACCTGGAAAGTTGATCAAACTACATCGCTGTCCGTCACTTTTATTTTTCTGATTGAGACAATAAACTAACATTCTATGCAGCCCTTCCATCCAAAACAGAACACCATTAAGAGGATAACAACATTATCAAAATTACACAATTCCCACACAACATTTTCACCACAAGAAACTTGAAAACTTTCCCATACACCCACATCAGAACAAAATATCTCAACACTAAATTTCTCCGAAGGCTCATCAAATTGTGGGATACGTGCAACGTTATAACAACTTGCGAATGATGATGAATAATCACAAAATATACCACTAACATCCAGTCCCCTTGGCTTGGATCTAGGTGGTGAAGGAAGTGAAACCCACTTCTGAGTTAGTGGATTACAAACATGATATTTCCTCTGACCATCTGAATGTAATGAATAACAGAGTACCAAACCATTACTAGAAGCTAACAGGCGTAACTCAACTCCAAATTGTTTCTGATTCATAAGAAACTTAAAAGAGAACAAATGTTCATTTCTAGACATAAACCCTGAATGTAAATCAGAATATGCCATCTTATATTTCAAACGTGTTTTATCATCTTGTTCAATACTCCCTCCGTCCAACTATTAAGTGACCTATTTGATTTTTGATTTTGTCCCAATAATAAGTGACCTATATCACTAAACAAGAAGATATTTCTAAAATTATCCTTTTAGTTGATTATAAGAAATATAATAAATTTAAATAATTTAATAGGCATGTTTATATTCGTTACGTAGGTGTTTTAAAATGCTTTTCAATGGTATCAAGTTTGCGAACATCCATGGTGTAGTTTGAGAGATAAATCATTTCAAAATTTCACTAATTATTATCCATAAGGGTATAATTGTAAAAAATGTTTAAAAGTGCTCTCTTCTCTTACTTGCCTTAAAAATTGTGCAAACTTGAACTAGGTCACTTAATAGTGGGACGGAGGGAGTAATTGAATAATATAATATCTACGGGAGAGATTTGTGATTAATTTGGTACCATTTGATGATGAAATTAGGGTTTGAGAGGTTAGATAACCATACCTTGGCGAGACATTTCAACTTATAGATTGAATTCAGGGGAAGATAAGTAAAGATCTCAATCAAGATATCATCTGTTAGTGATAAACGAGTACGAGAAATTGAAGAAGCCATCCCCGAATCAAAATTGAGATAAAAAAACCCTAGAAAAATCCCCAAATTTTTTTTGTTCTATTCTAGTGAAGAAGTGAAAAAGGGCTATTTGAAGTCCTGAAATTTTTGCTTGGATGTCACCACAATGCATCAGAAGGTGATAGGGAAATGATCGTGGCTGCCCAATAATGTGACTAAATTAACGAGGCCTTACCTTTTTAGTGTTAAGAATTTCACGTTGACGCGTTAGGATCGAATCCCAGCAGCCACTATTTTTTAGTTCAAGCAATTCCTATGGCAATGTACAAATGAAAAAGTTTTGTTGAGTTAGGTTTTTCCACCATAGGAAAAGAAGTCGGCGTGCGAACCACAACTGCGGGCGTTTGAAGGTTAAATGCACCGTACGTGCTGTGTACACACGCTGGCATGTGAAGCCAAAACGCCAACTGATAGTTTTTCAGAATTAAAAAACGTTCAATTTTTTAGCTCTATCAATTACCACCATCTTCAAACATTTCACTCACACCAAAATTCACTTCTCTTGAATTTTCTCTTCTAAACCTATTTCAATTTTTTAGTTTTATTGTTGGTTAAATGGCTGAAAAAGCGATCACCTTTTTTTGTAATGTAGAACTTGAAGTTGTTTTTTCTAAAATATGTGGAAGTTTTAAAAAGATTGAAAACTGTAAGAGAAAAGTGCAAGTTTTTGAAGTTGCTCCTAGAAAAATGTTCCGCTAAAAGGCAGAGAAGAGCTCTTGTTTTGAAAGTTAACAAAAAAAAAATCAAAAACAAAGACGAAACTGTCAAAGAGCATGTTGAATGGAAGATACGTCAAATAAAGATAAACATGAGGCCAAAGCTTATGCTTGATTTTTATTGAAGTTATTTAGTACTTTTTAAGTTTATACTGTATCTTGTAAAGAATTGGCAGTAATATCAATGAATGAAAATATTTGGATTTTAAAATATATTTCCACTTCAGATTAAGCAATATTTATTATATTTTAAACTTGCATATAACATCAGACTACATTTTAATAAACCACAACAATAATATCAATCTACATCCAATCCAGCGACATTCTCTATATAGAGTTCATAGCATTCAAAATGCTTAAACTCTATTCCGGTTTCTTCAGTAAACTTGGCTTGGGTGATGGTTTTTGTTAAACAGATAAACGACATGTTAAGATATTATAATGCAATTTATCAATGAGGACAAATGTAAGATACTCACTAGTTCTTCGTTGGATAATCCATAATTGCTACGGTGAACCATCCACAAAACTTATGTATAATGTTAAATATCATTAGTGATGAATGAAATTCTTAGTTCCAGGATCTTACTATTTCTTATGGTTTCGTTCCGTGACGCTACAAAATGGTCCAATACTCTTTCCTAGAAATAGTCAATGTTCATTGGTCTCATCATATGATGTAACCAACTTCTAACAAGAGTAACATCTTCTTCCATTGTAAAGACCGAGTGAGGCATTCGAGTGAAGTACAAATGTTCTTGAGATGGACCATCTTTATGAATTTCGAAACACGCTTGATAAAGAAAAGTTTTACCGTGAGCTTCCTCCCAACTATCAAGAGTTATTTGGATCACTTCAGCTTCAATTACACCGATGAACTTTTCTCGATCGATTTCCCTAACCAGAGCAAGAAATTAATGGCTGAACTGCAAGCCTAATATATTGAAAATGATCATACAATCGACGAGCATCTCGGTTTCCTGGGTTTCCCGTTAGTGAGACGAACATTGTAAAAACGTTCTCCTAAAAAGAACCGTCTTGAAAGCCCATACCAACGATTACCCTATGAAAAAAATATGTTTTTCATTTAATTATATCCTCTTATTCTGTAAACTAAGGACCACGAATTCTAGCAGATATTCTGCAGAGTGAGAGAGATTAAGAATTTTAGAAAGAAAGAAGAAGATGATGAAGAAGATGTGAATTTGGAGATGAGAAGAATGGAATTTATAAGGAGAGAAAGAAAATCGATCCGTTGGAAATTTATCCGTTGGTGTTTGTAGTACAACCACCCGTTTGAATTACCAACGTCTATTTTTTATTATAAATACAACATTAGGTTTCATTCTCAACCAAACCAACTGATTTCTTTCTTAAGCCAACAAATCCACCATGTTTTCTAAAGGCAAAGCGCAGCAAATATTATGTGTTGAAGCAAAAGAGGTTTGTCTATTATGTTTTATGGATAACCACAGTCTTATGCAATGACCTTGGAAGTATTCAAAGTGTCCGCGTGAAGGTTAATCATGCATAAAAATGATAATTGAATTATAACTAGAAAATCGCATATATTTGCAATGTCAAGATCCTAATTGTCCAGAGTAACCACATATGCTAGATGATGCTATGAAGATTAAAGAAGATGAAGAAAAGTTTGCAACACTCTGCATAAACTTCAAACTTAAAGCCAAATTAAAGAAGAAGTTATTACACTGGAAGCATTCTGGAGATGGAGATCACAAACAAAAACATTGTCCACGGAAAATCAGTGGATGCTCAAATCTCTGTTGCAGGACTTTTATGCATTTGTGCACTTCTAATGAAGAAGACACATATGGAAGGCGAATCTGGAAATGTCCTAGGTGTTTTTTGATGGAGTAGGCCGATTAAAGTTGAAGGACAAATCGATTCCATATGGTATTATGTTATTTAATTTGTTGTTTATTTTGTGTTGTTATGATTATCTAAACCAAACATGTGGATGTCTGCACATTTGCACCATCAATATCATAACTAATTTAAATTTTTCTAGCATTAAACATTGCACCATCAAATATCATAAATAAAAACATACTACATTGGAATAAACAAGAACACCCAATTGGAGGATACTTATATTAATTGGGGGATATGAAAAACTATTCCCATCCTTAGTATTTTGCTAAGGGGTGTCTTAAAAGTGTAAAAAGTCAATGTTACCCCTTTCAAATATTTATTTTATGTATTTTTTAAACTTTTTTTTTAAAATTTTTTTTTCATTAATTTTTCTTTTAAGTTTTCTGTTTCTTTTTTCATTTCTTTTTTCATTAATTTTTATTTTGTGAATATTATTAATTTATCATAAAAAAGAAAAAAAAACAATTTAAAAAATATTTTTTTATGAAAATATTTTTTTATTAAAAAATACGATTTTCTTTTATGACAATAATTTTTTTAAGAAAAAAATATTAATTTTTTATTAAAAATATTTTTTGTTAAAAAAATATTTTCTTTATTAATTTTTTTATGAATTTTTTTTTTATTAAAAATAAAAATAAATTAAATAAATAAATATTAAAATATAAGGGCATTTCAGGAATAATAGAAATATATGGATAAGGGTTTTTGAAAATTACTTCAAAATGACCCTATTTTGTTTTATTATCATATCCACCAATTGTGCGTTCATAAACAACCACATCATACATGAGAATTAAAGAAATACATTAGATTAAAACAACTATTACATAGGCGTCAATTCTCGTCGAATGATGGAAGTCGAAAGGACGCCCACCGTGAGATACTTCCCATATCGCTAGTCTTGGTTCCACTTCATGTACAACTTCACCGTCGAGTTTATTTTTGTGATTTTGCACAAGTACATCTACGGATTCCGATGCATGACGACTAATTACATTAAAACGATACGACAACCCGTGAGAATCCAAAAATGTTTCCCATTTCAGCGATGAACATTCTATAAACTTTCTCCCAGAAACGCAACATCAATTCGTCTACATTTCTATCGAAAACATTTTGTGTGTGAAAAACAAAGACTATACAAATAGATAAATCCTCTTGTTGAGTAAATATAACACCACAAACTCTGGGAGGCATTTTTGTAAAATGATTTGAGAGTGGAGAGATTTAGAATGTGTGAATTTCGAGTTAAAATGAGGAGTATTTAAAGAACTCAAAATTCTAGCCATTCAGCCATCCAGATTTATCCGTTGGCGGTTTTGGATCACATGCTGGAGGTTTCACCAAAAACGCTGGCGTGTGAAAGAAAAACAGGTGGTTTTGGATCACACTCCAGCGTTTGTGGTTCACAATAGGGGTGCACAACGGTCGGTTCGGATTGGTTTTGGTCAAAACCAATTAATGAACCGCATTGCATCACCTATATTGGTTCGGTTTTGGACCGGCTAAATTGGTGCCCGGTTTCCACGGTCGGTTCCTGAAACCGCTCAAAAAAATGATTAGATTTTATTTTCAGTTCTTTCTTTTCCAATTCTTCTTTGTACCAACGAGTTAAGCTTTAGTAATTGTGTCCGTCCTTTTGTCTTTGTCGAGTACAAATTTATGAACCACATTTAGTGAGAAGGATACTTCATAGGTCAGAGAAACTATCGAATGTCAAAGGAATTAACCACACAGAGATTAAGAGATAATACAATCCAAAAATTATTTCAGGGTAGATAAAAATAAAAAGGAAAAAAGAAGTGATGCAAGATTCAGGGTCGGAACTGCATATAGACTTGAGATAGCTTAAGCCAGCCCAAAGTCCAAAAAAACTCATAATTTCACCGTGGTTTTGAGTTTGGCACAAAAAATTCAAGCCTAAAACATAGGCTTAAGCCACACCCATCAAATCTAATTAGTTTCAAGCCACCCCATCCTTATTTTCCAGTTCCGCCACTGGCAAGATTAAATCTAGTTTTCAATGAAGAACAGTATTACAGGGTAGGTAAAGAAACATGAAGAACATTCAGGAATATAGCCAAAAGAAATAACTAAATAAAAATTCCAACAATAAGATATTATGTAAAGATTTTGTGGATAAAGTAGATCTTCACCTAAACAAAGAGAATTATTAACGATCTTGTTTATATAGTTTGATAAATGTATGTAAAAGAAAATACAATAAATGTTCAATCGATTGGGAAGAGGAACGTGATGGGAAAAGAGGGACAGAGAGGCGCTGAGTAAAATGGAAGAAACCTTAAGAACATCATTTATGTAGTAGGGTTATTCCTCGTTTATCATCTAACGCCTGAGAACTTCCTGTTCGGTATGATCGGTCGGTTATGGAGTAGCCACCATCAAGAACCGTATAATCATCAGTTTCTAAATTTAAAAACTGTATACAACCGTTTGATCAACGGTTCGGTGTATGGTTTGGTTTGGTTCGATATATGTGCAGCCTTAGTTCACATGCCAGCGTGTTTGGTTCAACCGCCCGATTTTCCATCAAGCATGCGCCCGTTCTTTCGTCTCACTCAACAAATCAACAATTTTGTTGGTTTGCCCATCCGTTTTTCATGTTTGTTGAGCTCATAGTGAGAACAAAATGAACAAACTAAAAGTTTGTTGAGTCCATAGGAACTGCTCTTAACCAACCCTATAGAGTCTTTTAAAAAAACGAATTGTTATTTCAACATGGATTATTAAACTCAAAACAAAATTGGTAAAGAACCTGATTATAATAAACGAAAACATCAGATATAGCATTCAAGAAAATAAAGTAACTTTTTTTTATCCTACATATTGTTATTGGCATATGCTTCGAAAGTAAAATAATTTAATCACGGACATTTAACATTGTAGCCAGGACCTCCATAATTAAAACCGAAACCATTTGTAACATGGTGGTCGTTGTGAATCCTCAGATCATAACAGTCTGGATTCGTCAGGTGTATCTCAAAATCTTTAGGATCTTTGGCCACATTATTTTCGTCTACCACTTGAATCTCGTTAAAATAACTCGACGTTTTTAAACCACCTTCGGAAGGAAAATGGCCGCTACCCATTTGAGTTGAAGTATGTCGTCCATTACTTTTGGTATTAAGGATTTCTCCGCCAAAATTTATTCTATCTGCCGTCTTTGATAATTTGGTGAAGAGAGAACTAGGATAATAACCGACATCGATACCTTGTAATCGTACCCACCAGTGTCCGGTTTTTTGGTCCTGCCAAATTATCAATGTTTATTTGGGATCAAAATTGATAATGAGGTATTAAAATTGATCACTTCTTTTGTCTTACCTTGTGAACACCGAAGGTAGCATCTTTTTGGGTACCATTAAGCGTAGATACCTCAGAGAAATCACCACCAAGGCATATATATGAGGTTGTGAGCACAAATCCATCACAATCATCATTGTAGCAACCTGAGTTATTGTATCCAGCCGCCTAAATGGAAAATAAATAATTAAGTAACTTGATCTTCTTAAGAAAATAATACTAAGATGGCCTTTTTAGACATCCTCGCCACCATGCCGTTCTTAGTAACAAGAAAGGAAATAAAATTTACCGTCCAGTATATGAAAAATCTGGTATGGTCGTCGCCGTACAATATTGGGTCCACCTAATTGAAAACAGAGATGGAAATTTAAAGATGTTTCACCAGAGGATATAAGTTCTTTTATGTATGATTTTAGACTCATAACTTACTATCCATCCGAGTTCAATGGTATTGACATCGCCGAATTCACCCGCCGCAACCCAAATTTGGGATACGCTTATTTCATTTCTCGTTTCAGTTACCGGTTTCCAAAGATTTATTTTTGCTTGTGCTCCTATAAAATTTCCTGCCACCTTAATTGTCGCGTACTATACGAACACTTGATCAGTACAACTATACATACACACATATACAATAAATTAACGACAATGATACGTGATTATGTATACCTCATGGCCCTCCGAACTGTCTTTTTGTGACATGTCATGAGTTTCGTACGATGACAATTTTGAAGGATTATGTTTATGTAAAGGTGTGTGTTTGTAATATTTTCCTTTCCTCCGAATAGGGATTGTTCCATCGGGACATGATCCATACTTTTGCCAAGTTTGTGTAAGTTGAAGTGTCCCAAAATTATCTAATTTCATTCCTTTTGGATACGAACTTGGTGTCATCTGTTTTATAACAATAAATAAATAATATAAAGTAATATTTTTTAGGAGGTTGAAAACATATAATCACGAGGAAAAGTACGCAAAAAAAGGGAGGAAATAGTTATACCTGTATTGTATGATTATGAAGCAAAGGATGATTCAGACTAGGTTGTCTATAAATATCATAACAATCAATAATCTCATCAGCTCCAACCTACAATATGGAATTCAATGAGATAAGTACGTACAATGAAAATCAATGAATACATCTAGATACAATTAAGAACAATATACTTTACCGTAATGGTTTTAACTATTGCTTTGTCGTTCACATCATTCATAATCATCCTTCCTTCAACTAAATCTTCATTAAAGGGGATCGTTAATATGAGAAGCCAACATGCTAAGCCCATAAATTTCGACATTATTATCGACAAATAAAAGAACAGATGCTATACGGCAGGTTTATGGAGAAATAGATCGATCATAAGGTATTTATATTAGACCTTTTTGTGTATGATTTCCTTTTGGTATGCATTAATGTATAATACAAAAATATCTAATCATTTCCATTTGTGTATTATTTTTTTCATTTGAGAATAATATACTCCAGAAATTTTCCTTGAATATATAGAGAATGAGATCTCTATGTAAGAGATTTTACTTATATCATTTATTTCAATTCTTTAAAAAAAATAAAAATCTTATTCGTGTGTAATATACTCGAGATTTTCCTTGAGTACACTGAGATACTCTATATACGTAAGAGATTTTACTTAATTCCAATCCCAGTGAAATTTGACTATATTCTTTCAAAAAAAAAAAAAAAAAAAAATTGACTATAATCGTCGTGTGTTGCGTAATATCTTGAGGAATATATTGTCAAAGTTATTTATTCCATTGTTTTAGTTCATTTAAAAGTTGCAGAGTAAAAGCGAACATTATAATGATCATAGGGAAATGATTTAATCCTATTTATGTACAATATCCTTCCTAAATAGCTAACAAATTCCTGATCACATCAGGATATCGTGTGGGGCTGAAATAATAAAAGTACGTAATAAAGCAATAGGCTTAATTATTTGGTCAGTAGTTCAGTATGATCGCTTGCACATTGATAGCTTGCACGGTGATCGCTTGCACAGACGCCAGCATCCTTTGTAGCTTGACGTTATGAATCATATGAAGTATGTAGGGACAGTAACAATAGCATTCTTTATAGAAGAACCAAGATAAGCTTCCGCAATCTCGCGCATTTTTAGAAGGACCATAGATGATATTTCTTCCGCTGCAAATTGCTTCTCTTCGCCTTTGTTTGTGACCATAATCATGGATTTTTCATCGTGTCCAGCAATCACATTAAAAGGCTATAGCTTTGTATCAGCTTGAACTGATGGATCCGAAACCCTTCTCCCAATCAAATGCTTTGCATCTACAACTGCCAGAAACCAGAAAAACTCAGTAGAAACACTTACAGCTATTCATAAACATGATTAATTCAGAATAAGCACCAACAAACATAAGAAGAGGTACACAAATTCTAAACCAACAAAAACAAATTGGTGGCAACACTTTTTTGCTGGATCGTGGAATGCAATCCGACTCAACTGAGTCAGACTCAGTACAGAGATGAATAAATTCTGAACAAGGTATGTTTACATTTCGTGCAAATCATGCTAACTTCTCATAGTCTGACTCAGTACCCAAAGATAGAGGACTTAGAGCAACTGCAGTGGTGCGACCGGAAAAAAATTTGATCTTGCACTGCGGAATCAAAATTGAATTAGCAGCTTCCTAACCATCAGATAACTGAGATCTGACATCATCTAATCATACACTTAACCAGGGATACCAACCGAACGTTTTAGTGAATTGTCAAAACGTCCTATTCCAACTACCTCTTATGTCTACTGCTTCGTTACTTTTGATTGATGCAGAGAAGATTTGGTACACATAAAAAACACGGTTGAGAATTGAGATCAAGACTTGAATCACTAAAGACAAGAATCCATGGTTCTTATAGGTATTGAAGACTGATGATCACTTGAGGCCTAGTGGGATTATCTGTTATCCATCGGAACTATTAGCTTTATCTGACACATAACATAGAACTTAATTAGAACCTCATGAACTGCAGTAGCACCTCTAACACAAGTTAGCCCAGCGATGGAACCAGGAATTTGTGTTCGGATGGGCTAATTTTATTTTTGCATAAACCCAGATTATAGCAATCTAAATGCCTCAAATATAAACACAGTAATAAAAGCACTGCATGCTGCTTATCATTTTTGGTATAGTAAGGTTCAGCCCAGTGACAATACTTAAAATTGCAAAGACAACATATATAATAAAAATAAATATTATTATCTGAAATGCGGGCGAAGGCCGCCCGAATTTTTTGAATTTTTAAAATGTTACTTCTATATCTTTGTATAATTTTCAAATCAATTCATGAAATTAAAAACCGATATATCAGAACAGTTAAAATGTCAAATTTTTGTCATTGTTTGTGAAAAGAAAAGAAAAGGGGGGAAATATTATATAATAGATTTTTATATTTGGGCTACTTTTTAATTTACGTACGTATGGACCAAGTTTTAGAATATTTGGAAACAACATGGGCTAGATAAATCAAATTGTGATGGAGTGGGAGTAAATTTCACCGTTGAATTTAATTTCTAAGCACTAACCAAAACAGAAGAGGACGCAAAAGTTTAAAAGAAGAAAAAAATGCAACATAACAATAAAATAGGTATAGAAGTCGTATGAATATGTCATACTAAAGGGTTAATGAAAAGTTTTACCCTGGGGTAAAACTATAGATTAGCCTAGAAACCTAGAAAGAAATGCAAGATGAGAAGAAAAAAAAGGTAGGAGGGAGTCAGCAAAAGACTTTTCTTGTATGTTTGTATAGACAGAGAGTTATTAGTGGGATACATGGCGTGTGATTTCTCATTTTTGTATAGACAGAGAGTTTATTTTGGGCTAACTATTATTTTGGGCTGCAGCCTGGGTAAGCCACCCCTAGTACCGTCCTGTTAGCCCTATTTCATGGCCCATTTTGATCAATGGAACTAAATGTTCAAAACAATCAAGAAGAGGGTAAGGAAGTTATTACGGCCGCTAGTCGTGAAAGTACGATACTCATATCCAATTCCATAAACCTCATAGCGAGGTTGAGTTTCAGTCTGCGGCGTTTTACACCCTGTCTCATCACGTATGTGTTAGAGACAGAAAAATCAGCTGCAATAATGGTGATGTCGTTGGATATGTGTTACTGAATGGTGAAGATTGTTGAGTGGTTTTGATGCTATTATAGTCCTGATATGATTAGAGAGAGTATGGGTGTTGTAGATGCATTTTATTGCAAACTACATCCAAAGGATATAGAACTTTTACTAATGCAAGTGATCATAAGAACCAAACATTAGACATAAGGATATAGGTGGTTCGGTATGATTACCTACGTCCACGGGGTGAAAAGGTGTATATTATTACTTCAAGGTGTTACAATGGTGTTGCTCTTCCAAATGAACTCACTTGAAAGATGATCTCGCTCTCCTCTTCTTTCTTTCTGTGATTACAAGCCTCTCTCTCCTCAAATACAACCTACCTCTCTTGGATATAAGTTCCTCTATTTATAGGAAGGGTTACATACAACCATACTAGGGTATTGGTCGCATTACATCTAATCTGAAGTTCTGTGGTCGGGCCAGCTTATGTCGTCCCTTCTTCTGTGCATGTGGCCGATGTATTTTGATTCCTTCGCCCATCTCTCGTCCGAGCCGATTCCTTCGGGTGTTCTGATGGCACGATGTCGCCCTTCTCGTCTATCGCCCTTGCAGTTGGCCGATGTGACACTATCTTCTTATCCATTTGACTATTACTCCTCGTTTGACCCACCGTGTCTTGTCTTATCAGCTCTGTTAGAAGCCTGGAGTCGAGTGTTGTCCGACAGCTGCAGAGCAATCATGCCCGATCCACGTGGCTTCTTAAATCTCGCGCCTGGCAATCTTTATCCTATGCTTCTCGTCTCTTCATTCATGGGTGCATCATAGCTTAAGATGTTGCCACCTAGCCCTGTGGATAATTTACACTTACATTTATGCCCCTTCTTTCGCTCGTGTGGCAGACACGAGTGGAAGAAAGTCATCCCAGCTGCCCACGTCCTCGTCCATGCCGCAAATTCCGTCACACAGTACCCCATTAACTCCACTTTATTACCTGTAACCGTCGGCGTCGGTTACAAATTCTCCACTTTAAATAGCCCGCTTCCTTTTCTCTTTCTTATTCTTTGCCATTTCTTTTCCAGTTCCCCGCCGCTGCAACCTTCTCTTCGAGATTTCTTCGTTACTTTCTTCTTCTAAAAGTCCTCGTTTTCTTAATTTTCTTCTTTCATCTTCTCCTCATCCATTGTCACAGTAGATGTGGTTACATTCTCGTCGTCCCAGCCTTCTTTACCGATTTCTCAGTTCTGCACTGTTTGCGTCCATGGCTTCTTCTCCCTCCATGACTGAAAAAAGGTCTGTCAATGATGTTTTTTCCGAGTTTGATGCTTTTTCCCTTGCTTCCCTGATTTCGTTTGATAGTCCCTCTAAGTACGATGATCGCGCCATGAGATCTATCTTTCCTGATGATTCTCCTTCTATTTCGTGCAGGTCCGAGAAAAGGGTGAAAGATCTCTCTGACGAAGAGTTCATTAAGCAGCTGAAAGAGAAGTACGATCTTAAGAATTACGAAGTTACCCTGATCTCGGGCCAAAACAGTATTTTGAAGAAGTCCGACGTGGGGAAGCACGAACAGTTGGCTAACTGCGTGGTTATACTCAAGGCCAACTGGAGATAGGTCTTCGTCTTCTTTTGTATCACCCTGATAACCCTTTCTACTATGAGGTTCTTTCTCAGCTCAAGCCTTATCGCGCTCTTGTTCAATGGACTGGCAACACTTTTCGAATTATGGATGAATGGAGAGCTCGCCGGGATGGTCACGGCTCCATCACCGAGTGGTCAACCTACAAGCCCGAGGACGCTCCGGGGTATACCGTTGCCAATTTCCTTGCCAACTACCGAGATGGTACTTCAACATTGGGGTGATCTTGATGGTTTTTATACTAGTCCCCATCATCACAGGACTATGCCCAAAAATGTTGAAAGGATGATGTTGGATGACGATCCTCTCGGCCAAGGCTCTAACAGGAGACCCCGTCATACCAATGACCCGACTTATCCCCGAGTTCCACTCCTTGTCCGAGGTCCCATTTTACATGGTAGCTTTCCGTCGCCTCCTTTTCTCGCCGAGCCCTATCCTTTCTGGGTTGTTAATGATGATAAGACTGATAAGGTATGTGTCTCCTTCCTCTTTTCTCGATTTCTATTCTGTTAGCTTTGACGCCAATTGGCTGTTTGTTGTTATTAAACCTCAGGGTGATTCTACCAAGACTGTCGGATCGTCGAGGAAAAGAGGTGCTAGCACAAGGGTTGAGGAAGACCAGGGGAAGGTAACAAACATAGTGATTTTATTATAAGTACATGTACTTTCCCATGTTTTTTCCTTCACATGTTCTGACGAGGAGCCTTGTGCAGAATTTTCCTAGGCGCGATGATGATGAGACCGATGTAGAGGAGGTTGATCCTCAACCCCTTAGGCATAATCCTCTAAGGGGAAAGCAGGTTTCTAAGCCACAACAAAGGACGAAACCAATCTACGATATCCCTGATGAAGATTACCAATTCGGCGATGATCTCTCGGGTGACAAGGGCGAGGGGAAGGAGATGGGATAAAACGTTAGTCCTGAGGTGGTCGTTAATCCTGAGTTAGCCGACAAACAAGAAACATTGAAGGCGCCCGAGCTAGGAGATACTGTTAATGCTGAATCGGAAGTACTTCATCGTCTGCCCCAGATTACTGGTGGGTCCATGTCTGGTGTTGAAACCTCCTTTACTGTCTCGGGTCCTATCATGAATTCTCTTGGAGCGCTGACTTTCCCCGACTTTGGTGCGTATACTGATGAGAAAATGCTTGCTTCCGTGCCCCTGTACGGAGATATAGCACAGACTCTTGATACAGTGGTGAGTAACTCTGCCTGCTTAGGGGACGCCTTGCCCTTGGATTATTCCTTGTCGTCGCCTACCATTCTAACTTGTTTACTTGTATCAGATTCTTAATCGGGTACAGTTGGATGCCGCCAATCATCTTAGGGAAAGGCAGCAGGTGGAATCTCTCCAGCTTCAATTGCAGAACAAAAAAGTCACGCGCGCGAGATGGAAATCAAACTTCCCGATGCCCAAAGTATGTTATAATTCTATAGACCTTATGTTGATTGAGTTTATCGTGCCAGTATCCTGAGTCGGGTATCCTTCTATTAGCCGAGATAGCTTGTATAGGTTTAGACGCTTCATCGGAGTTTAGGATCATGAAGAAGAAGTGGGATATCGAAAAGGACTTGACGGAGAATCTTTATCGGAGGATTACAAACAAGGACGGGAAAATAGATCGCCAAGATGGTGAGATCGAAGAGATTCAAGGCGAATTAGACCGATATCGTCAGTTTGAGTATTCCCCTGAAGAGATAGATAATTTACGATGTCATTTGGGTGCTTCTCAATACCTTGCTGCTGAGAAAACTGCGTTGGCCACAGACTTAGGGCAGCGAGTAGACGGTTTACAGTTACAGAATCGAGACCTCCACGAGGATCGCCGACGAATTTTGAGGGACAAAGATGTAGTAGAGCGAGAAAACAGGTATTTGTTAGGAAAAGTGGGTGAATTTGACAAAGTGGCGGGAGAACTTGAATGGAGTAGGTCGCAGCTTTCAGGGCTTCAGGTATCGCGCAACCGCTTAATGGCCGAGTGGGGTGAACATAAGAAGTAATTCCCTGGAAACGAATTCAATGAGCAGCACTATAACGAGTTAACCATGAAGTTGTCCAAGACCAAGGATGAGTTTTCCAAGTCGATAGAGTCGCTTTAGTTAGTGTTACCCGCCTTCTCAGGTCTCTTAGACGATGTGTTGAGGCCGTTCCTTAGATTTAGATTACGTCCTATTTTTGAAAAATTATTAAGTCATGTTTAATGAATAATGTTATGTCTTTGTGATCATGTAGCCAAGCAGAAACGTTCTCAGGAGCTGGATCGAGAGGTCCGACGATTGAAGCAGGTCGAGGACGATTTGGGTTCCAATCTAGTCAATGCAGAGGAAGCCGCTTCTCAGCTTACCCAGCAGCTCGAGGAGGAACTTGTTGCTCATGCAGAAGAGGTGGAAGAGAAGGTTCAGACGGTCATTGAGGAGTGGGTCGAGAATAAGCGGCGCGAGGTCGCGCAGAAGAGGGATGTCAGGATTCCTCTCAAGGATTGATTTCTCTTTTTGTAGTGCTGCGTCACTAATTCGCCTTTTTTTCTGGGTTGTAAATCGCTTTGAACACCTCTCCCCCTTTTTACTTATGATATACTGCTTGTTTGTTTATGTAAGGTGCTGCGTCGCCAGTGTTGTTCGCTTTACTTTCGTTACACTTTCTGTTTCGTATGGTCGCTTGACACTTTTCGTGCTTTGTTAATGGACGTATGACGCTGTCGAATTAGCTTTTGTTCCTTATCTTATTCCTTCGATTGTTGATTGACGCATGACGCTATCGATTTAACTTTTGTTCCTCATGTTATTCATGCAATTTTTGATTGACGCATGTTAGTGATTTAACCTTTTCTGTCGAACACACCCAACAAGGAGGGTCATCGGGACCAATGACGTGTCCTGATTGGGGTATCTCATCACTATATCTTGGATTCAGTGGAAGGGTACTAGTCAACCAAGTTCTAGGCTCGATTTCCCTGAGCGGGTATCGATCAACCAATCTCGGGCAAGTGGTCACAGCCACCTGCGATGGGGGCGGCCTTTCAAATGTTAGTAGGCCACCTAGCTGAGGAGACCTCGCGTCTCAACAACCTTTGGAACTGGTTTCCAACCACCAGAACCCTTAGGATACCTCGGCACTTGCACACTGCCACTTCCCCGAGTATGAATAGCCAGGCGACTGTAAGGCACCTCGGCACTTCTACACTGTCGTTACCCCGAGTACGAATGCCCATTCGAGTGTAAGTCACCTCGGCACTTCCACACTGGCTTTTCCCCGAGTACGAATGACCATTCGAGTGTAAGTCACCTCGGCACTTCCACACTGGCTTTGCCCCGAGTACGAATGACCATTAGTCGCTCATGCCTTATCTCATACCCCTCACGGTTTCAAAGAGATAGAAGGCAAGTATGCTTACCTTTTCTTCGTATCGCCCTTCAGGGGTGGTAGAGTTTCAGATACTTGACGTTCCAAGGTTTGGACTCTTTTGTTCCATCGAGTCTCAATAACCAATACGATCCCTCGCCCGCTTTAGACGCAATTATATACGGCCCACCCCACTTTGGTGCTAGTTTTCCGCCATTTTTGTCTCGCTCCCATTCATCCAGAAATTTCAACACTTGCTGTCCCGGCTGAAATTCCCTTGGGCGAACGCGTTTGTTGTATTCTTGTTGTAGCCTCCTTTGATAGTTTTCCATCTTTTGTAATGTTATCTCCCTTGTTTCTTCCAAATCGTCGAGTTTTACCAAAATCAGATCGGACGAAAAGTTTCGCCTCCATTCTTATGTTCTAGTTGTAGGGATCATTCCTTCCGTTGGTAGAATCGCCTCCATTCCGTAAGCAAGAATAAATGGCGAGAACCATGTAGCTTCCCTCCGCGTGGTTATGTATGCCCACAACACGTTGTACAGCTCCTCGCACCAATCACCATATGCTCCGTCTAAGTTTTTCTTCATGTTGTCGGCGATTGTCTTGTTAGTGATCTCGGATTGCCCATTAAGTACTCTTGAGGTAAATGGGGGTAGCTTTGCTCTTCCTAATGTTGTACGTGTTAAACAAAAGATCGATGTTTTCCCCTTGGAGTTGTTTGCCATTATCCGAGATGATGGCTGCCGGGACCCCGAATCGGCAAATGATATGTTCCCAAATAAACTTAAAGACATCTTTGTCTCGGATGTGCCTTAGCGGTGCGGCCTCTACCCATTTAGTAAAGTAATCCGTGGCCACGATCAAGTACTTCCTCTGCCCCGTTCCTACATGTAATGGTCCGACAATGTCTATCCCCCATTTGGCAAAGGGCAATGGGCTTAAAATAGAGTTTAAAGGTACTCTTGGCACCTGGATTTTCTTTCCGTACCGTTGACATTCTTCGCAAGCCTTCGCCATTGCTTTTGCATCTTCGTTCATTGTCTTTGCCTTGGCCGATAAGCTTCTCCCCGAGCCGTGGTTTCCCGCGGCTCCATAGTGTAATTCATGCAAGATTATGTGGCCTTCTTACCTACTTAGGCACCGTAAGAGCGGCCCTAAGTAGGATTTTCTGTATAAAATCCCTTCCCTTAGTTCGTAGGCACCCGATTTACTCTTAACTTTATTTATTTCAGGCCGACCCTTGGGTAGTTCGCCCGATTCCAAGTACTGGTGTATCGGCTTTCTCCAATCACCCTCTTTGTATCGTTCGGCCGTGTTAATAGCCACATCGACCCGTACGTCCGGTTTTTATGGGATTGATGGAGTGAGGAGCCTCATAATACGAATACCATCTATGCTCGAGTCCACCAGCTGTGAGGCGATGTAGGATAGGGCGTCCGAGTGCCTGTTGTCTTTTCTACAAATGTGACGAAATTTAATGCTTGGTATTTGGCTGATGTAATGTTGGGAGAGCTCCCAATACTTTTGAAAAACAGGGTCGTGTGTTCCGTATTTGCCCGTAATTTGCTGAATCACCAACTGTGAATCACTAGTTAAATAAACCTCCTGTATTCCCATTTCTACAATTATCCGCAGGGCATGGAATAATGCTTCGTACTCGGTGACATTGTTTGTTGCTTTGAATTCCAATCTGAACGAGTGCACCATCTTTCTTCCATTCGGTGTGGTGAAGACCAACCCAAGACCTGATGCTTCTCTATTCGACGTCCCATCGACGAAAACTTCCTGTTGTGTAGGACTACTAGCTGCTAATAGGTCATCAGGTTCTTCTCTTTCTTCCATCATCCCAGGTACATCTTCAACCTCGTCTTCATCGCTTAGTGGGAAATCTGCTAGGAAGTCGGCCACTACTTGTCCTTTGATTGTCGTCCTTGTCTCGTACACCACATCATATTGTTTGATTAGGGCTCCCCATTTAGAGATTCTTCATGATCGCCCTGCATTATGCAAGACTGCTTCAAGGGGCGATTTGGTGAGCAACCGTATGCGATGATCTTGAAAATACGTTCGGAGTTTAGAAGCGGCAAAGGCTAGTGCCAGAACCATCTGCTCCATCCTGGTATAATTTTTCTCGATCGGGATAAGTGTTTTGCTAGTGAAATATACCGGCTTCTCCGCATTTCCCTCCGTCCTAACCAACACTACAGTAATGGCATATGGTGTCGCCCCTAAATATAGGGTGAGGATTTCAGTCGGCTCGGGCCTTTGCAAAACCGGGAGGCTGGCTAAGTGTAACTTGATGTTTTGAAAAGCCTTTTCGCTTGCATCCGTCCATTGAAACTATTTTACCTTCTTCAAGATGTCATAAAAGGATTTACATTTGTCCGACGACCGTGACACGAATCGCCCCAACGCCACTATTTTGCACGTCTTTTACCATTGCGGGGGAAGGAATTTCTAAGACAACCCTAATCTTCTTTCGGTCTTCTTCTATTCCTCTGGAGGTGATGATATATCCCAGGAATTTTCCTGATGTAACCCAGAAGTCGCACTTAGCGGGGTTGATTTTCATCTTATGCTTCCTCATCGTCTGAAAAATCTCTCGAAGATCTCGGACATGATCCTTAGATCGGTGGCTCTTGACTAACATATCGTCTACGTAAACTTCTATGGTGTCGTGGATCTTGTTTTCGAACATGTCTCCCACTAATCTCTGGTAAGTTGCACCAGCGTTTTTAAGTCCGAAGGGAATCTTAGTATAAGAATACAACCCTCTTGGTGTTAAAAAAGAGGTATGCTCCTGATCCTCGGGCGCTAATGGTATTTGGTTGTAGCCCATGTAACCGTCCATCAGTGTCATCGCCTCGTACCCGACTATGGATTATACTAGTTGGTCTATGCTTGGGAGAGGGAAGTTGTCCTTAGGGAAGGCCTTTTTCAAGTCGCTGAAATCAATACATATTCTGACTCCTCCCTTTTTCATTGGTACCACGACCATGTTATATATCCACTGCGGGTAATGGGATTTCCGGATTATCCCAGACTCTTATAGCTTTTTTAGCTCGGCCTCGACCGCTGCCTGTAACTCTGGTGCGATTCGCCTCATTTTCTGCCTAACCGTCATGACACTCGGATCAATCTTCAAGTGATGGCAGCAGACCTCCGGGTTAATGCCCTCTAAATCATGCACCTCCCATGCGAACGTGTCGATGTTTTCTTTTAACACCGTCATGAGTTGTCCTGATTGCTCGTCCGAGAGTAAAGTCCCAATCCTTACTAACCTTGGTTCCTCAATCTTCCCCAAATTCACTTCCCGCGTCGGCTCAACTGTCGAGAAATTGGACTTAGGTTCCCCGAATGGAGCTGTTACCTTTAATTTCTATAAGGGGTCTTACTCCCGAGCCTCGTACGCCATGACCGCTTGTGAAATAATTTTCTCCGATTCTTCTGCCGCCTTAGCTTCCTTGGATTTGTTCTTCTCTTGCCTTTGTCTAGCTCGCCGATTTTCATTTATTTCGAGATCAACCTGCATGCATTGTCGTGCTGCTTGGGAGTCGCCTACAATTTAAGCTATTCCTTTATATGTCGGGAACCTTAACCTTTGATGATATGCTGATGCCACTCCTTTAATCCCTGCGATCCATGGGCGCCCGATAATTGCTTCATAGGGTGAGGCGACGTCGACCACATAGAAAGTTGTTAATGTATCAAGGTATCCTCCGCCGTCCGAGACCCTCAACGTTACCTCGCCCTTTGGGATGGTCACTGTGCCATTAAAGCCATAAATGCGATATGTCGAAGGGACTAGGATATCGTCCGACAGTTCCATTCTATTAAACGTGTCGTAAAACAGTACTTCGACTGAGCTTCCCCTATCCATAAGGATCCTTCTTACTCCCCATTTCTCGATTAGTAACGTAATGACTAAGGGATCACTGTGTGCCTGACCATTCGCCGGGACGTCCTTGGCCGAGAACGAGACAGGATGCATCATCCAAGATTCCATGGGTAAGGTATTGGCCATGTTAAATATTTCCTTGCCGTTACGGTCCCTCTTGTGAATCCTTGAGGTGATTGCCGGACCGAGAGTGTAGTCTTGAACAGCTGAGTATGAAATGGTATTCACAAACTGGGTCGATCTGGCAATGCGAACTTGATGAACCGGCGCATCGGTCATTACCGTCGGCTGAGCTGGGTGTCGGATGAATTGCCTTAGGTATCCATCTCGGACGAGGTGTTGGACGATGTCCTTAACTTCTCGGCAATTGTTGGTGGAGTAGCCCCTATACTGATGGTAATGATAGTACTCGGGGTGATTCTTGGTCTCGTGGAACTGGACTCCCCTTGACGCTGGGTAATTGATATCGTTTCTCTTATCGACTTCCTTGAATACTTCCTCCAAAGGAGCGTTCAAAGGAGTATACGATCGGGCTTCATGCCTCGTCTTCTTCCCTTTAACCACCCACTCCTTCTTCTCGCTGCTCCTCGGTGGATGGTTCGATCTCTTCTCGGGATGCCTAGCGGGATCGTCCACGGCTGTTTTGGCCTCGAATGCCTCTGCGCTAGCTTCTTGTACCCCTCTATATCTTGATTCGGCCTGAATTTCTTCTGGGGTGATAAAATATTCTTGCATTCTTCGCATTTCCTTTAAGGTCTTTGGTTTTTCAGAGAACATAGCTATCCAGATAGGGTCCAATCTTCCCAATGCGTTATCAAATCCGAAAATGGCCTGATCTACTGGCACTTTTCCAATTTCAGTACATAGTTTCCTCCACCTATCGGTCAAGGTTCTCAAGGGTTCCTTGAATATCCTGGCGAGGGTGAATAGTTTGTTCATTCTTGGTCGAGGTCGACTATTTTTCATGTAAGTTTCAAGAAAGGCCTCGACTAGTGCATCATATCTGTCAATCGATCCAGGTGGGAGTGAATAAAACCAATCTCTTGCCTCTCCTTCCAAACTGGCCGGAAAGAATTTACACATGACATGACTATCGCAATACTTTTCCATTATATCAACGACATGGTATACATTTTCAGATGCTCGACCGCATCTCCTGTTCCGTCGAATCTAGATGGAAACGTCGGTAAGGTACACTTTGGGGGGAATGGCATTTGTTCAAGTTCTTGGGAAAAAAGTGTCTTCTCCGCCTCACTCATAATCTCTGCCAGTTTGTTCTCTTTGTTATTTCCCGATAGCTCCTTGATTTTTTCTTCCAACTCTTTGAGTTTAGCTTCCGTCGCCCCATCCTGACGCTCGCCCCATCCTTTCCTCTCTTCATCAGTAGACGAGTCCTCGGGTGGTCCATATCCCATTGGGGAAGGTATGGGAGATCGCCTAGACCGATTAAGGTATATCGTCCCCGTCGGGGGTGGTGGTTGCTCTGATCGTCCACGATTTCTCGATGTTCCTCGGATAGACTATCCTCTTGACCTGGTTCGTTGGTTCCTTAATTGGTAATTCTCGAACTCCAAGGCGAGGTTCCGCTGCTGGAGTTATCTTAGTGCCGCTTCTTGTCTTCTTTGACTTTCTAAAATGGCCAACAACGCCGGGTCTGTGCTCTCATGGCTAGAATGTCCATTAGGATGGGATGGCCGAGACTGTAGTGGTGCCGACGTCGGTGGTGGAGGTAGTATCGGACCAGTTGTATGTCTGATTTCATGCGCAGGTATATGTCCGATGTTACTGGATGCTCCTCGCCCCAACTGAACCTGCCGAAGACGTTCTTGTTCTCTTCCCAAGCTTCCTGGTACTCGGTTTGTTGCCTTTCTCTTTGTCTTTGAGCTTGTGCTGAAAGCGCTTCTTCGTCGTCCTCTGTGTCTGAAGATGTAAGCCCGTCGACTTGGCCAACTCTCCTTTGGGTCAAGATGACTTGGTCCAAGGGTAGAGTGTCGTCATCTCGCCCAAGATCCACTCCATAATTTACAGTTGGCATGCCTCGCGCAGCTGGGCGAGACTCCTCGAGTGGTGGTTGTCGGCTCCCTTCTTGTCTTGGCCCCGTTACCCCTGTCTGCATATTGCTGCTAGTAACTATGCGATTCCTTAATATCATTCCCGCCGCTGAGGTGCTAGCCATCGGATGTGCTGCGTGGTGAGCCGAGTATCGTCCGTCCCTACGTCATCAAATACAAAGAACACCTTACTTTGACCTAGTATTGGAAAGAAACTCTTAAAAAGGGTGAGATATAACCAATTGACGCAAAAAAGATGACAATATCGGAGCCTGCAAAAACACAAGGCCGACTCACTTTATCGGATGGGTTCTGCCTATCTACCCAATTTTGACTCTAGCTGACTTTGTGGCAGATTTTGCCCTACGTCAACGTCGCCTTCAGTACTTGACTTCCGCATTTAAGCTAGTTTGTCCTTCATTCTATATGCTCCAAATCATTAAACTCATGCACATGGTGACTAAAAAGTATGATGCACAAGTCCAAAAGTTAAATTAAATTTCTACTGTCGTTTTTCCTCAAAATCTTATCATGGACGTTCTCCCTAAATCTTCTCCAAGGACTCTCCGAAGACTGGTTAACATCGTATGGTTATGACACCTCGAGATCGACAGTTTGTTATGTAAAGAGACACCTTAGCTTTGAAATTTTGTTACTCTCCAACACTCGAACTCTTAAACCATTGTAAGAAAACATCTTTTCTACCGTTAAAACTCGACCCTCCACTGAAAATAAACAGTCACCATATCAGTAGATTTTCAACCTAGCTCCGAACCTGTGTTGTTAATCGCTGGTGAGCTTATGAGGAATCTCTGCTGATCAAACCGTTGGTGGGAGAAGAACGGAAACTTTACCACGCCTTGTGAAGACGCTGCTACTGCTGTAACTATGCATGTAAACTAAACGACTCAAAATGGCAGCGATTTCGGCCATCAGAGTTCATCCTAGCTTCAACTACAACACTTGGATGTGTATACAGGAGCTTCAAATCATATCTGAAGGTCTCCTAGGAAAGGTATCCGGAGATCTTAGTCGGATCCCCTTAGTCGGCGCCAGAATGTAGATGCATTTTATTGCAAACTACGTCCAAAGGATATAGAAATTTTACTAATGCAATTGATCATAATAACCAAACATTATACACAAGGATATACGTAGTTCGGTATGATTACCTACGTCCACGGAGGTGAAAGGGCGTATCTTATTACTTCCAGGTGTTACAATGGTGTTTCTCTTCTAAATGAACTCACTTGAAAGATGATCTCGCTCTCCTATTCTTTCTTTTCGTGATTACAAGCCTCTCTCTCCTCAAATACAACCTACCTATCTTGGATATAAGTTCCTCTATTTATAAGAAGGGTTACATACAACCATACTAGGGTATTGGTCGCATTACATCTAATCTGAAGTTCTGTGGTCGGGCCAGCTTATGTCGTCCCTTTATCTGTGCATGTGGACGATGTATTTTGATTCCTTCGCCCGTCTCTCGTCCGAGCCAATTCCTTCGGGTGTTCTCATGGCACGATGTCCCCCTTCTTATCTATCGCCCTTCCAGTTGGCCGATGTGACACATATCTTCTTATACATTTGACTATTACTCCTCGTTTGACCCACAGTGTCTTGTCTTATCATCTCTATTAGAAGCCTGGAGTCGAGTCTTGTCCGACAACTGCAGAGAAATCATGCCCGATCCACGTGGTTTCTTAAATCTCGCGCCTGGAAATCTTTATCCTATTCTTCTTGTCTCTTCATTCTTGGGTGCATCATATCTTAATATGTTGCCACCTAGCCCTGTGGATAATTTACACCTACATGTATCAATTTTATGGAGATATGCGTTGGATTCGAGCTCGAAAAATCAGTGTTTACCGTTGATTGTCGTATGAAAGAATGACCTATATTTTGAAGGTTTTAGAGTCCTGGATGTTTGGGAAACTGTGGTTCTTGTCCGATTTGATAATTTGCAGGTGGAAGAAGCTATAAAGGGGAGTGAAAATCTGGCATAAATATACTGCACAAAATCTTCTTGATGCGAAATTTAAGAAAGCAGTATATATTCGTAGTTGAAATATGAGGTAAATATATGAAAATTGAAGTAAAGATACGGCAATTCAACAAACAGTAGGGTAGATAACTCTGGTTATTGTATGATTAGATGATGTCACATCACTACACCATTTCAGGAATTTTGTCACAGGCTATAACCGTTACTGATGAGATTTGTAACGGGTATAACCTGTTGAAAATAGGCCGTAATAAATAACTGTGAAACGCTTTGGTAACGGTTTTATCTGTGACATTCGCCCACAACAGTCACATAAAATAACTGTTACAATAATTAATAGTCACGATTGACCTAATTTTATTATAGCGACACGTGTCAAATTAGTAACGTTTACCGTAACGGTTTAAACTGTTACTTTCTATTTACCACAATTAACTGAATGACACGTGTCTTAAAAAGTCACATTTATGGAAACGGTTATAATTGTTACTGAAACCTTGCAACGATTGGTTCAGCGACACGTGTCCCATTTTGTTACGAATATAGTAACACATTTTAGTGTTGCCATTAGTTTTATAACGATTTCTTATTGGACACGTGTCGTCCGTTTGTCACGGATTTTGTGACGATTAAACTGTTACTCTCATTTGTAACAACAACAAGATGATGACACATGTTGTTTTTACTTCACAATTCTTGTCACACTTATCTCCGTGACAATTGTTTCAGTTACAATTAAAAAAAATGGGTAGCCCAGATCATTTTTATGGATCCGGGCTTTCAGTTTACAGGCATGTAATACAGGTCATGATGATGGACCTGCACTCTCAGTTTACAGGCCTGAAATACAAAAGCATTTTCTTCATTCTAATCCATAACCCACATTCAATAGATTCTTCAATGAATCAATTCATATCAACATTCAATCAATTCATATCAACATTCAATCAATTCAAAAGGAATATAAATTCTCCCAAGTACAAAAAAAAAATCTGTTATTGTTAAGTATCAAATTCTGAGGAAAGTCATAGAAACCTACTAAGTTCCAAGTTCAGTTCATTCTCTAAATCACTATAAGCAGAAACTTACTCAAAACTTGCACAGCTACAAAGGGACCTAATGGCTGCCATTTAATGGTAGAACCTCTTGCTTGGATACGATTTCAGGGGTATAAACCTTGTTGTCCTCCCATAAATGCATCAGGATCAATTCCACTATTGTAGATGGTTAACTAGATGAACATATAAAAAGAACCGATGAAAATCGTAAGAGAACATGAAAGTGAAGGCCTCTGCAACAATAAGAAGAAAATAATGTATCAGAAACTAATAATGGTGTTCAAAATATAATGGGCTACATGCCACAGCTGTGATCATCTTATTATCGTATCATACCAATCGTTCAATCTCCATTGCTTGTCTTTCTCTTTCAGAGTTAGCTGCATCCAGCTTTTGATGCATTTCATCTAGCAACCACTCGTTTATGGAATTTGTTGACTCAGCCTGCCAATACCAGAATTAAATCATCAGAAGATGGAATGCTAACAAAAAAAAAAAAAAAAATTATGTCTGGTTGCAAAAGAAGACTAAGGACCCTTTGTTGAAGTTGTAACGGGATCACAACAATAGAAGTAGGAAAAAAATAACTTACTAGGTGACGAGGATCAGCGAGCAAGTGGAAAAGACCTCTTACAATATGTGATTGTTTTGCCTGCACATCAAGAAAAAGATAACTAATTAGCTTCATCAAGATATTATACTACATGATGTAGCTTGGGAATTAAAAAATCCTAAGGCTAAACAATAGAGAAAACTAGAAACTAAACTAATTACGAATGATTACTGTGGGTCCTACCTCAAAGGCACCAGTGAAACTCCAACGAAGTTGATTAGTTTTGAATCGAGGGATAACAACTGACAACACAGGAATTGTTGGGCTATACTTAGCAATCCATCTGCACTCGCACAAAAAATTCGGCCCTTGTGAGTTAAAATTAACATTAAGAAGAGAAAGAAGCATCACATTGCATGAATAAACATGAACTTAAAAGAAAAGCATTGCCGCACCTAGCATCCCTTTCAGATGAAGTGAAACAAATTATAATAGATGCCTTCACCTTAATTGTTGCACGCACCTGAAAAAGAGGTCATATTTTTTTGGTCAAACACAAAACCTGCTACATCCTACAAGCAACTTCCCAAGTAAAAAAAAAGAGGTTTGGTTCCATATTTGTTTAAGGGAAAGGAGAAATTGCCCAAAAGAAATACCACTGAGGAATAAATAGACTCCAAGTGGCTCACTGGTTCTCCAACATATTTCACAGTCTTCTTGAAGTATAAGTCTTGGTTGAAAACTTTTTCAGCCTATAAGTTTAAAGTATTTGCGTCAGCGGCATGTAGTTGATAATAACAAGGGACGAAATCCTTCAACAACCTGATTTTAATGATTAATATGCAAAAAATCGCTCAAGCTCTAGTGGGGTTGACCGTTTAATATTGTTGACTGTTTCAAATGTAAAAACAGTCAAACATGCCAACACATGATCGTACTGGAGAAACATGAGGACGGGCTAAACAAGATCAAGCAGAAATAGTTGTCAAGGAAATGCTTTCAAAGTTCAAAAGATAACGAAAAATATACCTCGGCACAAATTTTTCCAACAATAGGGATGGTCTCAACGGGTTAAAATCCTCGAAGAGTCTCAGCACCAAGAAGGATAGCATCAGTTCCTGCATAAGTAAAAAATAAAAACACAAAATAAGAATAAGTAATGTACTATGAATGAAAGATATGCAACTAAAACAAAGGAGTTAGGAAACTTGTGGGATAATTAAACTAGAAGAAGAAAAACATAAGTGACATAGAATTTCTGCTGAGATACGTCCTTCATAATCGAACTCTGTCCAAGGTTTAACCTGATCAGCTGGCAATGGAGACTATTACCTGCACTTGGTATGAAGATGAGGTGATGAGTATAATTTCTGCTGATGAATATCAACGGAAACAACCTGACATAACAAAATACTAACACCATTCAATTAAAACGAAAGATCTTACTTAGAACAGAATCCCTCCGAAGTTGAAAATAAGAAAATTGGACCACAACAATGAATTATAATTATAAAATAAAAAAAATCTGACATTTGATTACATGGACATATTTTAACTAGGATTACATTCAAAGTAGACTGCACCACCACCCATACAAACCTCACAATTTATACATTTCCGCTGAACCTAAAATAAAGGTAGAACAAACATTATCCGTCCCTATAAACTATCTCTTCATGTTCTTAAGCAAGCTTAAATTTCATTAATTTTTAAAATTCGTTCTGTATCATATGCAGAGCATGTAACCTGAAAATAAAACATCATGAACAAGTAAATCTAAACAAAATTAAAGAATACATTTGGAATGCCATATCCTTTTATCGTTAGCGAAGCAAAGAGAAAATTAATCAACATTCTGAACCACTGCTTCATATGTTATTACTGGAAAATTCATTGGCGAAACAACAAGTACAACTAATTTCAAAAGAGATACAAACATTTTTGTGCTGTTTTCAGAAATTACATCTCTAATTTACATCATGGAAACCATATCAGATGCGTACTATAGTCATACAGATCCGAAACATATATAGAAAGTACCATATGCAATGAAATAGCAAGTAGTTCTGAACTACAAACTAACATGTATACAATAAAAGAAAATCCTTTACCTACATATGCCAAGCTGTATCAAAAAGCACCACACCAGAACCCTTCTCTAGATTTTCTTTTCCTGCAATACTGAAAATACACAAGCGCAAAAAACAAATCAATTGAGTTCATTCATTACCATCCTTAATGAGATAGTCACATGACTATATACATTCAGCTAAGGAAATATACCAACAACTGCTTCTTGGATACCATCAGTCACTTCTTTGAAACCCTTGATTCAAAAATCAGATCCAAACAAAAACAATAAAAGAACAAAAATAAGTAATGAAAAATATGTACACCTTAACAAAATCAGATGAGAAACCTTCAAAAAGTAACAACAATCACCCATCATCTGGGTTGTTCCAAACAAAATCAACAAAATCAAAAACCCTCGATTCATAAAATTTGAATACCATAAAATAAAAAAAAATCAGTAATGAAAAACAACCTTCAAAAATTAACAACACAGTAACAGCAATCGACCTTAAAGATCATCTGGGTTGTGCCAAAAAATCAATTTTTTTTTGAAACCCTTAATTCAAAAAATTAGATCCAAACAAAAACAGTAAAATAAAACAAACAAACGAAGATAATGAAATTAGAGAAATGGGTTTTACTCTCGATTTTGATTTCGAGATTGACTTGAAGATATTTGAAATGAAAAATATGATGTCTATCGAAACCCTTAAAAATTGAAAACCCAAACAATACCCTAATCGTTGATCTACTGTTTCACTAAGTAGTGTTTATGGATAGTGAGAGTTAGGGTATTCGGTATTGGTGATTACTGATTAGAGAATAAATGACGGTGGATGAGTTTTTCTGAGTTAGAGGATGGAGATGAAGAAGATGGAGAAGGAGAAGAAGATAAGGTGACTGTCGAAGGAGGAGAAGATAAGGTTAGGGAGGAGGAAAAGAAAATAGCTTTAGGTTTTTTATTTTAATTTTCTCTCTCCTATGACTATATATAGAACACCCTTGTTACTGTGTAGTAGAGATGGACGACTAGTGACTTTGACACCCATCTGATTGGTTTTAGAGCGACTGCAGCGGTGCTACTAAGAGTAAAGACTAAAGAGTAAAAAAAAAAGACCATATTTGGGTTTAGTCAGTTGAGTGACGCAGTGGGGGGCGAGTAAATTTGGTTGAGCGTTGGTAAAGATTACGCTCGGTGTGGGGCATTGGTAAAGATTACGCTCGGTGTGGGGCGTTGATATAGTTTACGCTCGGTATGGGGCGTTGGTAAAGATTACGCTCGGTGTGGGCGTTGATATAGTTTACGCCTGATGAGCCGGAGACGCTGTTCACGTAATAAAACAAAAAAAAAACAAAACAAAACAAAAAATATGGTGCAGGGGTATAGTTACCGACCCATACTAATTTAAATAGTAAGACTACGACAAAAATTGAGCGTTGTTATAGTTAACGCCCCATGCTAAAGAGGAAAAAATGGGGCGGTGACATTATCAACGTGCGCTGTGGGGCGTGAACTTCAGGTGCACTCGGTGTGGGGCGTTAAGTTTACGTGCACTCAGTGTGGGGCGTTAAGTTTACGTACGCCCGACTAAATTTGGGTTTGGTCTTGGTCGCATACCAAATTTAGTATGGCTACAGTGGTATAGTCTGGTATTTGATCTTTAGTCCGTCCCACTACGCCACTATTTTTTTCCCAAATTTTTGGTCTTGGTCGCCCGCTGCAGACGCTCTTAGAAGATCAAATGGTTAACATCTTACCATGTGTCACAAAGTAATTCAAAGACTACTAGAGTCGGACCTGAGTTTATATTCCGGATGAACTGGAGATATTAGAACTCAACATTACATGTTCAAAGATTACTAGAGTTAGACCTTAGTTTCTCTTCTGGATGAACTGGAGAAGAAATGTATCAGAATTGAATATCACAGGTTCAAAGCTTAGTAGAGTTAGACCTGAGTTTCTCGTTCGGATGAACTGGGGACAAAATATATAGAAATTAAACATCACAGGTTCAAAGATTACTAGAGTTAGATCAGAGTTTCACTTCCGGATGAACTGGAGACGAAATATATCAGAATTGAACATCGCAGGTTCAAAGATTACTAGAGTTAGACCCGAGTTTCTCTTTCGGATGAACTGGAGATTAAATATATAAGAATTGAACATCACAGGTTCAAAGATTACTAGAGTTAGAACTTAGTTTCTCTTTCGAATGAACATGAGACGAAATATATCAGAATTGAACATCACATGTTCAAATATTAATAGAGTTAGACTTGAGTTTCTCTTTCGGGTGAACTGGAGAAGAAATATATCAGAATTGAACATCACAGGTTCAACGATTACTAGAGTTAGACTTGTGTTTCTCGTTCGGGGTGATCTGCATACGAAATATATCAAAGTTGAACATCACGGGTTCAAAGATTACTAGACTTAGATCTGAGTTTCTCGTTCTGATGAACTGAGGACGAAATATATCAGAATCGAACATAATAGGTTCAAAGATTACTAGATTTGGACCTGAGTTTCTCGTTCGGGGTGAACTGGAGACGAAATATATCATAATTGAATATCACAGGTTCAAAGATTACTAGAGTTAAACCTTAATTTCTCTTCCGGACGAACTGGAGAAGAAATATATCAGAAGTGAGCATCACAGGTTCAAAGATTACTAGAGTTAGACATGAGTTTCTCGTTCGGGTAAACTGAAAATGAAATATATCATAATTGAACATCACAGGTTCAAAGATTACTAGAGTTAGACCCGAGTTTCTCTTTCGGATGAACTGGAGATGAAATATATAAGAATTGAACATCACAGGTTCAAATATTACTAGAGTTAGACCTGAGTTTCTCTTTCGGATGAACTGAGGACGAAATATATCAGAATTGAACATCACAGGCTCGAAGATTACTAGAGTTAGACCTGAGTTTGTCATTCGGATAAACTGAAGATGAAATTTATCAGATTTGAACATCCCAACTTCGAAGATTACTAGAGTTAGACCTGAGTTTCTCTTTCGGATGAACTGGAGACGAAATATATCAGAATTGACCATCACAGGTTCAAATATTATTAGAGTTAGACCCGAGCTTCTCTTTAAGATGAACTGAGGAAAAAATATATCAGAATTGAACATCACAAGTTCAAAGATTACAAGAGTTAGACCTTAATTTCTCTTCTGGATGAACTGGAAAAGAAATATATCAGAATTGAACATCACAGCTTCAACGATTACTAGAGTTAGACTTGAGTTTCTCCTTCGGGGTGATCTGCATACGAAATATATCAAAGTTGAACATCACGGGTTCAAAGATTACTAGAGTTAGACCTGAGTTTCTCGTTCTGATGAACTGAGGACGAAATATATCAGAATCGAACATCATAGGTTCAAAGATTACTAGATTTGGACCTGAGTTTCTTGTTCGGGGTGAACTGGAGACGAAATATATCATAATTGAATATCACAGGTTCAAAGATTACTAGAGTTAGACCTTAATTTCTCTTCCGGACGAACTGGAGAAGAAGTATATATCAGAATTGAGCATCACATGTTCAAAGATTACTAGAGTTAGACATGAGTTTCTCGTTCGGGTAAACTGAAAATGAAATATATCATAATTGAACATCACAGGTTCAAAGATTACTAGAGTTAGACCCGAGTTTCTCTTTCGGATGAACTGGAGATGAAATATATAAGAATTAAACATCACAGGTTCAAATATTACTAGAGTTAGACCTGAGTTTCTCTTTCAGATGAACTGAGGACGAAATATATCAGAATTGAACATCACAGGCTCGAAGATTACTAGAGTTAGACCTGAGTTTGTCATTCGGATAAACTGAAGATGAAATTTATCAGATTTGAACATCCCAGCTTCGAAGATTACTAGAGTTAGACCTGAGTTTCTCTTTCGGATGAACTAGAGACGAAATATATCAGAATTTACCATCACAGGTTCAAATATTATTAGAGTTAGACCCGAGTTTCTCTTTCGGATGAACTGAGGAAAAAATATATCAGAATTGAACATCACAAGTTCGAAGATTACAAGAGTTAGACCTTAATTTCTCTTCTGGATGAACTGGAGAAGAAATATATTAGAATTGAACATCACAGGTTCAAAGATTACTAGAGTTAGACATGAGTTTCTCGTTATGGGTGATCTGTAGAAGAAATATATAAAAATTGAACATCACAAGTTCAAAGATTACTAGAGTTAGACCTGAGTTTCTCGTTCTGATGAATTGAGGACGAAATATATCAGAATTGAACATCATAGGTTCAAATATTACTAGATTTGGACCTGAGTTTCTCGTTCGGGTGAACTGGAGACGAAATATATCATAATTGAATATCACGGGTTCAAAGATTACTAGAGTTAGACCTTAATTTCTCTTCCAGATGAACTGCATACGAAATATATCAGAATTGAATATCACGGGTTCAAAGATTACTAGAGTTGGACCTGAGTTTCTCTTTTGGGTGAACTGAAGATGAAATATATCAGAATTGACCATACTACCCTTATCATAAATAAGTAAAGTAATGCTTACAGATTGTGAAAATGATCATATTACACTTATTGTGAAAAAGTGCAATAAATATTAAGAAGACTGTGAAAATGACCATACTACCCTTATCATAAATAAGTAAAGTAATGTTTACAGATTGTGAAAATGACCATATTACCCTTATTGGAAAAAAATTGTAATAAATATTATGAAGACTGTGAAAATGACCATACTACCCTTATCATAAATAAGGAAAGTAATTCTTACAGATTGTAAAAATGACCATATTACCCTTATTGTAAAAAAGTGCAATATATATTACGAAGACAGTGAAAATGACCATACTACCCTTATCATAAATAAGTAAAGTAATTTTTACAGATTGTGAAAATGACCATATTACCCTTATTGGAAATAAGTGCAATAAATATTATGGAGACTGTGAAAATGACCAAACTACCCTTATTGAAAATAATTAAAGTAATTCGTATAAACTGTGAAAATGACCATATTACACTTATTGGAAAAAGTGCAATAAATATTATGGAGACTATGAAAATGACCAGAGTACCTTTATCGCAAATAAGTAAAATAAATATTACAGACTGGAAAAATGACCATATTACCCTTATTGGAAATACATGCAATAAATATTATGGAGTCTGGGAAATGACCAAACTACCCTTATTGAAAATAAATAAAATAAATATTACAGAATGTGAAAATGACCATATTACCCTTATTGGAAATAAGTGCAATAAATATTACGGAGACTGTGAAAATGACCAAACTACCCTTATTAAAAATCAATATAGTAAATATTACAGAATATGAAAATGACCATATTACCCTTATTGGAAAAAAGTGCAATAAATATTATGAAGACTGTGAAAATGACCATACAACCCTTATCATAAATAAGGAAAGTAATTCTTACATATTGTGAAAATGACCATATTATCCTTATCGGAAAAAAGTGCAATAAAGATTATAGAGACAGTGAAAATGATTATATTACCCTTATTGTAAAAAAGTGCAATAAATATTATGAAGACTGTGAAAATGACCATACTACCCTTATCATAAATAAGAAAAGTAATGCTTACAGATTGTGAAAATGACCATATTACCCTTATCGGAAAAAAGTGCAATAAAGATTATAGAGACATTGAAAATGATTATATTACCCTTATTGTAAAAAAGTGCAATAAATATTATGAAGACCGTGAAAATGACCATATTACCCTTATTGGAAAAAAAAATGCAATAAATATCATGGAGACTGTGAAACTGACGATACTATCCTTATCGGGAATAAATAAAGTAACTGTTACAAAATGTAAAAATGACCATAATATTTAGTGCACTTATTTTCAAAAGGGTAATATGGTCATTTTCACAGTCTCCATAATATTTATTGCACTTTTTTCCAATAAGGGTAATATGGTCATTTTCATATATTGTAATATTTACTATATTGATTTTTAATAAGGGTAGTTTGGTCATTTTCACAGTCTCCATAGTATTTATTGCACTAATTTCTAATAAGGGTAATATGGTCATTTTCATATTCTGTAATACTTATTTTAATTATTTTCAATAAGGGTAGTTAGGTCATTTCCCTGACTCCACAATATTTATTGCACTTTTTTCCAAAAAGTGTAATATGGTCATTTTCACAATCAATAACATTTACTTTACTTATTTCCGATAAGGGTAATATGGTCATTTTCATAGTCTACATAATATTTATTGCACTTTTTCTAATAAGGGTAATATGGTCATTTTCACAATCTGTAAGAATTATTTTACTTATTTAAGATAAGGGTAGTATGGTCATTTTCACAGTCTCCATAATATTTATTGCACTTTTGTCCAATAAGGGTAATATGGTCATTTTCATATTCTGTAATATTTACTATATTGATTTTTAATAAGGGTAGTTTGGTCATTTTCACAATCTCCGTAATATTTATTGCACTTATTTCCAATAAGGGTAATATGGTCATTTTCACATTCTGTAATATTTACTTTATTTATTTTCAATAAGGGTAGTTTGGTCATTTCCCAGACTCCATAATATTTATTGCATGTATTTACAATAAGGGTAATATGGTCATTTTTCCAGTCTGTAATATTTATTTTACTTATTTTCGATAAAGGTACTCTGGTCATTTTCATAGTCTCCATAATATTTATTGCAGTTTTTCCAATAAGGGTAATATGGTCATTTTCACAATCTGTACGAATTACTTTAATTATTTTCAATAAGGGTAGTTTGGTCATTTTCACAGTCTCCATAATATTTATTGCACTTATTTCCAATAAGGGTAATATGGTCATTTTCACAGTCTGTAATATTTATTTTCAATAAGGGTAGTTTGGTCATTTTCACTGTTTATACGAATTACTTTACCTATTTTCGATAAGGTTAGTCTGGTCATTTTCACAGTCCCCATAATATTTATGACATTTATTTCCAATAAGGGTAATATGGTCATTTTCACAGTATGTAATATTTACTTTATTTATTTTCAATAAGGGTAGTTTGGTCATTTTCACAGTCTCCTTAATATTTATTATATTTATTTCCAATAAGGGTAATATGGTCATTTTCACAATCTGTAATATTTACTTTACTTATTTTCGATAAGGGTAGTCTGGTCATTTTCACAGTCTTTATAATATTTTTGGCACTTATTTCCATTAAGGGTAATATGGTCATTTCACAGTATGTAATATTTATTTTATTTATTTTCAATAAAGGTAGTTTGGACATTTTCACAGTCTCTCTAATATTTATACCATTTATTTCCAATAAGGGTAATATGGTCATTTTCACAGTATGTAGTTTTTACTTTATTTATTTTCAATAAGGGTAGTTTGGTCATTTTCTCAATATCCATAATATCTATTGCACTTATTTCCAATAAGGGTAATATGGTCATTTTCAAAGTGTGTAATATTACTTTACTTATTTTCAATAAGGGCAGTCTGGTCATTTTCATAGTATCCATAATATTTATTCTACTAAATTCCAACAAGGGTAATATGGTCATTTTCACAGTCTGTAATATTTAATTTACTTATTTTCGATAATGGTAGTTTGGTCATTTTCACAGTCTCCATAATATTTATTGCACTATTTCTAATAAGGGTAATATGGTCATTTTTCCAGTCTGTAATATTAATTTTACTTATTACACTTAATTGGGTAGTCTGGTTATTTTCATAGTCTCCATAATATTTATTGCACTTATTTCCAGTAAGGGTAATATGATCTTTTTCAAAGTGTGTAATATTTACTTTACTTATTTTCGATAATTGTAGTCTGGTCATTTTCACAGTCTCCATAAAAATTATTGCAGTTATTTCCAATAAGGGTAATATGGTCATTTTCACAATACGTAATTTTTTACTTTATTTTTTTCAATAAGGGTATTCTGGTCATTTTCACAGTCTCTACAATATTTATTGCATTTATTTCGAGTAAGGGTAATATAGTCATTTTCACGTTCTTCTGAATTTTTATTGCACTTATTCCGATAAGGGTAGTATGGTCATTTTCACAGCGTTCGGAAGAAGCAGAAATTTTTGTTGTGGTTTTGTCGAGAAAATCGAAAGAAAAGGTTGGTATTTGTCCAAGTCAAATGTCATACAAAGTCCTGACTTGTTGACTTGGTCTTGATCTTTTTTTCTAATATTAAGAAAATTAAAAATAAAATTAAAAATAAATTTTGATATTTAGAAATTAAACAAAATTGTTATTTTGTATAATTGTTGCGAAAGTAGTGACAACCAAAATTTTAAGAGTGATTAATTCAGGGTTGTTTTTGATGTGGTGAAATTTTTGGGTGGAAATATCATTTTAGATTATAATTGTTGTTGTTCAAATAATTATCAACAAATATTTGTGTGACTAATAAAAGTCCTAATTATTATCACGAATACAAAATTTAATTACAGTTATAACTGTTGCAGGACTTATCACAGGTATATCTGTTACTGAAAAATGAACTGTGATAAGTTACACTGTGAGAAAATCCTGGATTTGGTGTAGTGCATCCTATTTATCTGATGGTCAAGAAGCTGCTAATTCAATTTTGATTCCGCAGTGCGGGATCAAATTTTTTTCCGGTGCGACCATACCCAAAGACCAAAAACCAAAAAAAATTCAAAAATTTGGGTTTAGTCCGTGGTGTTACGCTATGGTTATAGATTAAAATTTAGTCAGGCGCAATTTAAAGTTACGCCCCACTCCAAGCGCATTTTAAAGTTACGCTCCACTCCAGGCGCATTTTAAAGTTACCCCCAATTTTAGTGAGGCGAATTTTAAGTTACGCCCCACTTCAGGCGCCACATATAGTTACGCCCCAATTCAATTCAAACTTATTTTTAAGTTACGCCCCATTCAAACGTAACTTCAAGTTGCGTCCCACTCCAAACGCAACTAATATTTGTGTCTCACGTCGGGCGTAGTTTTAAATTACGCTTGACCAAAACCAAACTAAAGACCAAATATGGTTTGGTTTTTGATCTTTGGTCTAGTTTTTAATCTTTACTTCTTCCACTGCGTCTGGTTTTTCAACCAAAATTTTGGTTATAGTCGTCGATTGTGGATGCTCTTAGGCCACTAGTAAAGTAAATTCTACATTATGCTAAATCAGCCGAATCTGCCTTGTTCGATTCAAATGCAGGTCAATCTAGAAAATTCGTATTCAGAATACACAAACATGCATATTTTTAAATCTAATAGCTTCCCAACTGACTCAGTTAACTGGCACCTGGTTATCCGTGGAAGTACGCACGAGGTCCTTATGCTTTACACGCTTATCATCATTGTTCCCGCCAGTGGCCAAGCAATTTAGAAGCAACATCATCTCTTTCATGCAAGGTTTCAAAAGAGTTCCAAACTTCCTTAGATTTCTGCACAAGGTACAAGCTTTGCGGCCCATGCTTTCATAATCCGCAAAATGTCAACAAGATAAATTGTCAACAACCAACTCAATAGATAAGTTTGATCAAAAATCTTAATTCCAATCAACAGATAAGTTTGTTGAAAATGTCAACAAGATAAATGATCAAGATTCCCAAACTTCCTTGTATTTATGCAACCAATCCACGGTATCCGCCACATTTCTGGGAATCAGATAATAGATACTCCGTTTTATGGTTTCATACAAACTATATTTCCCTATATAATGCTTGAATAGTGAAGGGTTTTTTATATTAACTTAAAACAGGTATCAACCTTTCGGGACTAAGCATTTTGCTAACAGCTTTTGTGGCATAGAGAGTTGGCATGGAAACTGCTGTTTCAACCCTTCTTCTGTAACATGAGGGTAAGTGAGAATTATTATAATTTCATGATAATCAAAATATGTAAGATATTGATCAAGATAAAAGAATGAATGAATGAAGAAGAAGAAGTATTTGTTATTGTATTGAAATCAGATGATCCTTACAATCAGAGGTCCAAGACATATTTATTACATACAAGTAAACTTGTCTGAATAAGACACCACTCATACAACTGACTGACTAACAAAACTGAATTGAGTCAAGTCAAAAGACTTTGACTTGACTAGACTTGACTAGACTTGACTAGGTATCCTATTAGCCCCCCTCAAACTGATGGTGGAAATCTCGAATGAGAAAGAACAAGGCTGAAAAGAAAATACAAATAACAGTACAATATAACAATATAGCAGTAAGAAACAGAAGCTGTTGAAGCAATGTCAGTAAGCTAGACAGCACCAGTAGGAGAAGTAGTTGATGTAGTTGTTGCAGAAGAATTTTCATTATCAGCTTCTGTTAAAGTAGTACCTAATAACTGTTGTAACAGAGAAGAAAATACTGGAGTACAGAGACCTTTAGTAAAAAGATCTGCTAATTGATGTTCTGAGGCAATGTGTTGTACTGACAGAAAACCACTACTATCCAATTCTCTTACAACATGATAGTGAATCTTTATATGTTTTTCCCTGGAATGAGAAACATGGTTAGCTGTTAAATATATTGCACTAGTGTTATCACAGTAAAGAGTAATTGGTTGAAAACATTGTAAAGCCTCAGGTTTGGACTGCATTGGATAAATCCAATGAAACCTATTGAAATCATCAACACATAAAATGTAATATCTATGACCAGCTAGAGAGATAATAGGAGAAGGACCCCACACATCACAATGAATTAAAGCAAGAGGAGAAGATGCATGAGAAGGAGAAGCAATAAAAGGTAACCTTTTTCTTTTAGCAAGCTGACAAGGGTGACAAACAACATTGGAAGGAGAAGATTTTAAAATAATATGTTAATTTGTATGAAGTTGCTGAACTATTTTAGAAGAAGGATGGCCTAACCTACTATGCCATAAATCAGAACAACCCTCAAGAGATGAAAACGCATATTACAACTTAGGAGTAGAGATGGGATATAAATTGTTGACCATTTTTCCTTAGGCTAGTAAAACATGACCATGTAAACTTCTTATTTCATAACCAGTAGGATCAAAAGTAATATAACAAGCATTGTCTTTTGTAAACCTAGATACAGATAGTAAGTTATGTCTCATTTCAGGCACATGCAATACTTCATTCAACACAAAAATAGTTGCAGGATTTTGAATATTTTAAGTACCACAAAAAGTAATAGGCAAGGTCTTACCATTAACAATCATGACTTGCTCCTTCCCCTTGTAAGTAGAAGTATTCTGAATAACTTATCTGTCACCAGTCATGTGAGCTGAGGCTTCACTATCTGATATCCAAACTGTACTTGAAGAAGGATCATCATTAACAGCTGAGTGTGTAGCATTCAAACCAAAAAAGAACTGATGAGAACTAGAATGAACTGTAGTTGTGTGGGAATATGAGGATTAACCATCAGTTGCATAGTGAGCTTGAGCAGTACCAAATGAGCTTGAATTTCCAGTAGTAGGAGGATGATAATGAAAGAAGCATCTAGAAGCAAAGATGACCATTCTTCTTACAAATTTGACAAAACACTCTAGAGTAGTCTACATAAGGTCTTCTGTCACTATTTGCATTTGAAGTTTAACCAACATTGGAAGAGCCTGAAGTAGATCCATATTGATATTGATTATTCTTAGAAAAACCATTAGAAGATCCATTATATCCATTCTTGTTATTACCACCATTTCCTCTATTAGTAGGATAACCTGATGTACCATTTCTTGCATAGAATGCAACTGAAGTTTGATCATCAAAAACATTTGCACTAGTTTGATGTTTCTCAGCAAGAAACTGTTCATGAAAAAGCAACCTAGCTTTAACTTCTCCAAAACTATAAGGTTTATCTCTTTTCTGAGCAGAAATAACAAAAGTATCATAATAACTGCCAAGACCACTCATTACAAACATCATTAGATCTTCATCACCAACCTTTTCACCAATTGCAGCCAAAGAATCTGCAATGGACTTAATCTTTTGAAGATATTGAACAATAGACAGGTTCCCTTTTTAATTCCATGTAGCTAAGATCTTAATATACTTTTCCTAGCAAGAAATTATGTTTTAAAACTATGTTCAAGAAACTCCCATATTTCTCTTGAAGTAGATAAACCAAGAACATCACCACTAATAGTCTGAGTAAAAGTAGGTTTTAAACAGGTAGACACAAATCTATCTAGCTTTCTCTAAGAAACCCATTCAGGATTAACCACTTCAACTCCATCAACTATAACCTTCTGTGATGGTTCAACTATTTCCCCATTAAAATATCCAAATAGGTCACAGAAGAACAAAACTCCCACAAATTGATCTCTCAATAGCAAAAAATTTGTAAAATCAAGTTTCAGGGAAACAAAATTGGAGATATTAGTAAAAGGTAAAGTAGTAGAATTACCAGTGGAAGACATTGTATTGCTTGAATTTGGTCGATTTGAAACAAGAAGACTGCTGCCAACTGAAATTTTACTATTTCTACTATTGTTGAAAGAACTGATGTTGTGAGGAAGACTATTATATGTGGATCTTCGATTTGTTACCATAAAATCTTTCAAGAACCCTAGAAAGTTCTGAGACTGGGAAAAATTGTTGAATTGATATTACCCAAATCCGTATATAGCTGAAAATTCTTGATAAAATTGTTAAGCTAAAGAAAATTCTGTGAAGTAGGATCAAACAAAATATGATACCATGAGAATTATTATAATTTCATGATAATCAAAATATGTAAGATATTGATCAAGATAAAAGAATGAATGAAGAAGAAGAAGTATTTGTTATTGTATTGAAATCAGATGATCCTTACAATCAGAGGTCCAAGACATATTTATTACATACAAGTAAAGTTGTCTGAATAAGACACCACTCAGACAACTGATCGACTAACGTGTCTCGACTAACAAAATCGATTGAGTCAAGTCAAAAGACTTTGACTTGACTAGACTTGACTAGATATCCTATTAGCCCCCCTCAAACTGATGGTGGAAATCTCGAATGAGAAAGAACAAGACTGAAAATAAAATACAAATAATAGTACAATATAACAATATAGCAGTAAGAAACAAAAGTTGTTGAAGCAATGTCGATAAGCTAGACAAAGACCACCAGGGAGAAGTAGTTGATGTAGTTGTTGTAGAAGAATTTTCATTATCATCTTCTGTTAAAGTAGTACCTAATAACTGTTGTAACAGAGAAGAAAATACTGGAGTACAGAGACCTTTAGTAAAAAGATCTGCTAATTGATGTTCTGAGGCATGGTGTTTTACTGACAGAAAACCACTACTGTCCAATTCTCTTACAACATGATAGTGAATCTTTATATGTTTTTCCATGGAATGAGAAACAAGGTTAGCTTTTAAATATATTGCTCTAGTGTTATCACAGTAAAGAGTAATTGGTTGAAAACATTGTAAAGCCTCAGGTTTGGACTGCATTGGATAAATCCAATGAAACCTACTGAAATCATCAACACATAAAATGTAATATCTATGACCAGCTAGAGAGATAACAGGAGAAGGACCCCACACATCACAATGAATTAAAGCAAGAGGAGAAGATGCATGAGAAGGAGAAGCAATAAAAGGTAACCTTTTGCTTTTAGCAAGCTGACAAGGGTGACAAACAACATTGGAAGGAGAATATTTTAAAATAATATGTTTATTTGTATGAAGTTGCTGAAATATTTTAGAAGAAGGATGGCTGAACCTACTATGCCATAAATCAGAACAAGCCACAAGAGATGAAAACGCATATTGCAACTTAGGAGTAGAGATGGGATATAAATTGTTGACCATTTTTCCTTAGGCTAGTAAAACATGACCATGTAAACTTCTTATTTCATAACCAGTAGGATCAAAAGTAATATAACAAGCATTGTATTTTGTAAGCCTAGATACTGATAGTAAGTTATGTCTCATTTCAGGCACATGCAACACTTCATTCAACACAAAAATAGTTGCAGGAGTTTGAATATTTGAAGTACCACAAAAAGTAATAGGCAAGGTCTTACCATTAACAATCATGACTTGCTCCTTCCCCTTGTAAGTAGAAGTATTCTGAATAACTTATCTGTCACCAGTCATGTGAGCTGAGGCTCCACTATCTGATATCCAAACTGTACTTGAAGAAGGATCATAATTACAGCTGAGTGTGTAGCATTCAAACCAACAAAGAACTGATGAGAACTAGAATGAACTGTAGTTGTGTGGGAATATGAGGATTAACCATCAGTTGCATAGTGAGCTTGAGCAGTACCAAATGAGCTTGAATTTCCAGTAGTAGGAGGATGATAATGAAAGAAGCATCTAGAAGCAGCATGACCATTCTTCTTACAAATTTGACAAAACACTCTAGAGTAGTCTACATAAGGTCTTCTGTCACTATTTGCATTTGAAGTTTAACCAACATTGGAAGAGCCTGAAGTAGATCCATATTGATATTGATTATTCTTAGAAAAACCATTAGAAGATCCATTATATCCATTCTTGTTATTACCACCATTTCTTCTATTAGTAGGATAACCTGATGTACCATTTCTTGCATAGAATGCAACTGAAGTTTGATCATCAAAAACATTTGCACTAGTTTGATGTTTCTCAGCAAGAAACTGTTCATGAAAAAGCAACCTAGCTTTAACTTCTCCAAAAGTATAAGGTTTATCTCTATTCTGAGCAGAAATAACAAAAGTATCATAATAACTTCCAAGACCACTCATTACAAACATCATTAGATCTTCATCACCAACCTTTTCACCAATTGCAGCCAAAGAATCTGCAATGGACTTAATCTTTTGAAGATATTGAACAATAGACAGGTTCCCTTTTTAATTCCATGTAGCTAAGATCTTAATATACTTTTCCTAGCAAGAAATTATGTTTTAAAACTATGTTCAAGAAACTCCCATATTTCTCTTGAAGTAGATAAACCAAGAACATCACCACTAATAGTCTGAGTAAAAGTAGCTTTTAAACAGGTAGACACAAATCTATCTAGCTTTCTCTAAGAAACCCATTCAGGATTAACCACTTCAACTCCATCAACTATAACCTTCTGTGATGGTTCAACTATTTCCCCATTAACATATCCAAATAGGTCACAGAAGAACAAAACTCCCTCAAATTGATCTCTCAATAGCAAAAAATTTGTAAAATCAAGTTTCAGGGAAACAAAATTGGAGATATTAGTAAAAGGTAAAGCAGTAGAATTACCAGTGGAAGACATTGTATTGCTTGAATTTGGTCGATTTGAAACAAGAAGACTACTGCCAACTGAAATTTTACTATTTCTACTATTGTTGAAAGAACTGATGTTGTGAGGAAGACTATTATATGTGGATCTTCGATTTGTTACCATAAAATCTTTCAAGAACCCTAGAAAGTTCTGAGACTGGGAAAAATTGTTGAATTGATATTACCCAAATCCGTATATAGCTGAAAATTCTTGATAAAATTGTTAAGCTAAAGAAAATTCTGTGAAGTAGGATCAAACCAAATATGATACCATGAGAATTATTATAATTTCATGATAATCAAAATATGTAAGATATTGATCAAGATAAAAGAATGAATGAAGAAGAAGAAGTATTTGTTATTGTATTGAAATCAGATGATCCTTACAATCAGAGGTCCAAGACATATTTATTACATACAAGTAAAGTTGTCTGAATAAGACACCACTCAGACAACTGACTGACTAACTGTGTCTGACTAACAAAACTGAATTGAGTCAAGTCAAAAGACTTTGACTTGACTAGACTTGACTAGATATCCTATTAGCCCCCCTCAAACTGATGGTGGAAATCTCGAATGAGAAAGAACAAGACTGAAAATAAAATACAAATAATAGTACAATATAACAATATAGCAGTAAGAAACAAAAGCTGTTGAAGCAATGTCAGTAAGCTAGACAGAGACCAAAAGGAGAAGTAGTTGATGTAGTTGTTGCAGAAGAATTTTCATTATCAGCTTCTGTTAAAATAGTACCTAATAACTGTTGTAACAGAGAAGAAAATACTGGAGTACAGAGACCTTTAGTAAAAAGATCTGCTAATTGATGTTCTGAGGCAATGTGTTTTACTGACAGAAAACCACTACTGTCCAATTCTCTTACAACATGATAGTGAATCTTTATATGTTTTTCCATGGAATGAGAAACAAGGTTAGCTTTTAAATATATTGCTCTAGTGTTATCACAGTAAAGAGTAATTGGTTGAAAACATTGTAAAGCCTCAGGTTTGGACTTCATTGGATAAATCCAATGAAACCTACTGAAATCATCAACACATAAAATGTAATATCTATGACCAGCTAGAGAGATAACAGGAGAAGGACCCCACACATCACAATGAATTAAAGCAAGAGGAGAAGATGCATGAGAAGGAGAAGCAATAAAAGGTAACCTTTTGCTTTTAGCAAGCTGACAAGGGTGACAAACAACATTGGAAGGAGAAGATTTTAAAATAATATGTTTATTTGTATGAAGTTGCTGAACTATTTTAGAAGAAGGATGGCCTAACCTACTATGCCATAAATCAGAACAAGCCACAAGAGATGAAAACGCATATTGCAACTTAGGAGTAGAGATGGGATATAAATTGTTGACCATTTTTCCTTAGGCTAGTAAAACATGACCATGTAAACTTCTTATTTCATAACCAGTAGGATCAAAAGTAATATAACAAGAATTGTCTTTTGTAAACCTATCTACTGATAGTAAGTTATGTCTCATTTCAGGCACATGCAACACTTCATTCAACACAAAAATAGTTGCAGGATGGCCTAACCTACTATGCCATAAATCAGAACAAGCCACAAGAGATGAAAACGCATATTGCAACTTAGGAGTAGAGATGGGATATAAATTGTTGACCATTTTTCCTTAGGCTAGTAAAACATGACCATGTAAACTTCTTATTTCATAACCAGTAGGATCAAAAGTAATATAACAATAATTGTCTTTTGTAAACCTAGATACTGATAGTAAGTTATGTCTCATTTCAGGCACATGCAACACTTCATTCAACACAAAAATAGTTGCAGGAGTTTGAATATTTGAAGTACCACAAAAAGTAATAGGCAAGGTCTTACCATTAACAATCATGACTTGCTCCTTCCCCTTGTAAGTAGAAGTATTCTGAATAACTTATCTGTCACCAGTCATGTGAGCTGAGGCTCCACTATCTGATATCCAAACTGTACTTGAAGAAGGATCATCATTAACAGCTGAGTGTGTAGCATTCAAACCAACAAAGAACTGATGAGAACTAGAATGAACTGTAGTTGTGTGGGAATATGAGGATTAACTATCAGTTGCATAGTGAGCTTGAGAAGTACCAAATGAGCTTGAATTTCCAGTAGTAGGAGGATGATAACGAAAGAAGCATCTAGAAGCAGCATGACCATTCTTCTTACAAATTTGACAAAATACTTTAGAGTAGTCTACATAAGGTCTTCTGTCACTATTTGCATTTGAAGTTTAACCAACATTGGAAGAGCCTGAAGTAGATCCATATTGATATTGATTATTCTTAGAAAACCCATTAGAAGATCCATTATATCCATTCTTGTTATTACCACCATTTCTTATATTAGTAGGATAACCTGATGTACCATTTCTTGCATAGAATGCAACTGAAGTTTGATCATCAAAAACATTTGCACTAGTTTGATGTTTCTCAGCAAGAAACTGTTCATGAAAAAGCAACCTAGCTTTAACTTCTCCAAAAGTATAAGGTTTATCTCTATTCTGAGCAGAAAAAACAAAAGTATCATATTAACTGCCAAGACCACTCATTACAAACATCATTAGATCTTCATCACCAACCTTTTCACCAATTGCAGCCAAAGAATCTGCAATGGACTTAATCTTTTGAAGATATTTAACAATAGACAGGTTCCATTTTTAATTCCATGTAGATAAGATCTTAATATACTTTTCCTAGCAAGAAATTATGTTTTAAAACTATGTTCAAGAAACTCCCATATTTCTCTTGAAGTAGATAAACCAAGAACATCACCACTAATAGTCTGAGTAAAAGTAGCTTTTAAACAGGTAGACACAAATCTATCTAGCTTTTTCTAAGAAATCCATTCAGGATTAACCACTTCAACTCCATCAACTATAACCTTCTGTGATGGTTCAACTATTTCCCCATTAACATATCCAAATAGGTCACAGAAGAACAAAACTCCCTCAAATTGATCTCTCAATAGCAAAAAATTTGTAAAATCAAGTTTCAGGGAAACAAAATTGGAGATATTAGTAAAAGGTAAAGCAGTAGAATTACCAGTGGAAGACATTGTATTGCTTGAATTTGGTCGATTTGAAACAAGAAGACTGCTGCCAACTGAAATTTTACTATTTCTACTATTGTTGAAAGAATTGATGTTGTGAGGAAGACTATTATATGTGGATCTTCGAGTTGTTACCATAAAATCTTGCAAGAAACCTAGAAAGTTCTGAGACTGGGAAAAATTATTGAATTGATATTACCCAAATCCGTATATAGCTGAAAATTCTTGATAAAATTGTTAAGCTAAAGAAAATTATGTGAAGTAGGATCAAACCAAATATGATACCATGAGAATTATTATAATTTCATGATAATCAAAATATGTAAGATATTGATCAAGATAAAAGAATGAATGAAGAAGAAGAAGTATTTGTTATTGTATTGAAATCAGATGATCCCTACAATCAGAGGTCCAAGACATATTTATTACATACAAGTAAAGTTGTCTGAATAAGACACCACTCATACAACTGACTGACTAACAAAACTTAATTGAGTCAAGTCAAAATACTTTGAATTGACTAGACTTGACTAGATATCCTATTAGCCCCCCTCAAACTGATGGTGGAAATCTCGAATGAGAAATAACAAGACTGAAAATAAAATACAAATAATAGTACAATATAACAATATAGCAGTAAGAAACAAAAGTTGTTGAAGCAATGTCAGTAAGCTAGACAGCACCAGTAGGAGAAGTAGTTGATGTAGTTGTTGTAGAAGAATTTTCATTATCATCTTCTGTTAAAGTAGTACCTAATAACTGTTGTAACAGAGAAGAAAATACTGGAGTACAGAGACCTTTAGTAAAAAGATCTGCTAATTGATGTTCTGAGGCAATGTGTTGTACTGACATAAAACCACTACTGTCCAATTCTCTTACAACATGATAGTGAATCTTTATATGTTTTTCCCTGGAATGAGAAACAAGGTTAGCTTTTAAATATATTGCACTAGTGTTATCACAGTAAAGAGTAATTGGTTGAAAACATTGTAAAGCCTCAGGTTTGGACTGCATTGGATAAATCCAATGAAACCTACTGAAATCATCAACACATAAAATGTAATATCTATGACCAGCTAGAGAGATAATAGGAGAAGGACCCCACACATCACAATGAATTAAAGCAAGAGGAGAAGATGCATGAGAAGGAGAAGCAATAAAAGATAACCTTTTTCTTTTAGCAAGCTGACAAGGGTGACGAACAACATTGGAAGGAGAAGATTTTAAAATAATATGTTTATTTGTATGAAGTTGCTGAACAATTTTAGAAGAAGGATGGCCTAACCTACTATGCCATAAATCAGAACAAGCCACAAGAGATGAAAACGCATATTGCAACTTAGGAGTAGAGATGGGATATAAATTGTAGACCATTTTTCCTTAGGCTAGTAAAACATGACCATGTAAACTTCTTATTTCATAACCAGTAGGATCAAAAGTAATATAACAAGCATTGTCTTTTGTAAACCTAGATACTGATAGTAAGTTATGTCTCATTTCAGGCACATGCAACACTTCATTCAACACAAAAATAGTTGCAGGAGTTTGAATATTTGAAGTACCACAAAAAGTAATAGGCAAGGTCTTACCATTAACAATCATGACTTGCTCCTTCCCCTTGTAAGTAGAAGTATTCTGAATAACTTATCTGTCACCAGTCATGTGAGCTGAGGCTCCACTATCTGATATCCAAACTGTACTTGAAGAAGGATCATCATTAACAACTGAGTGTGTAGCATTCAAACCAACAAAGAACTGATGAGAACTAGAATGAACTGTAGTTGTGTGGGAATATGAGGATTAACCATCAGTTGCATAGTGAGCTTGAGCAGTACCAAATGAGCTTGAATTGCCAGTAGTAGGAGGATGATAACGAAAGAAGCATTTAGAAGCAGCATGACCATTCTTCTTACAAATTTGACAAAACACTTTAGAGTAGTCTACATAAGGTCTTCTGTCACTATTTGCATTTGAAGTTTAACCAACATTGGAAGATCCTGAAGTAGATCCATATTGATATTGATTATTCTTAGAAAAACCATTAGAAGATCCATTATATCCATTCTTGTTATTACCACCATTTATTCTATTAGTAGGATAACCTGATGTACCATTTCTTGCATAGAATGCAACTGAAGTTTGATCATCAAAAACATTTGCACTAGTTTGATGTTTCTCAGCAAGAAACTGTTCATGAAAAAGCAACCTAGCTTTAACTTCTCCAAAAGTATAAGGTTTATCTCTATTCTGAGCAGAAATAACAAAAGTATCATAATAACTTCCAAGACCACTCATTACAAACATCATTAGATCTTCATCACCAACCTTTTCACCAATTGCAGCCAAAGAATCTGCAATGGACTTAATCTTTTGAAGATATTGAACAATAGACAGGTTCCCTTTTTAATTCCATGTAGCTAAGATCTTAATATACTTTTCCTAGCAAGAAATTATGTTTTAAAACTATGTTCAAGAAACTCCCATATTTCTCTTGAAGTAGATAACCAAGAACGTCACCACTAATAGTCTGAGTAAAAGTAGCTTTTAAATAGGTAGACACAAATCTATCTATCTTTCTTTAAGAAAGCCATTCAAGATTAACCACTTCAACTCCATCAACTATAACCTTCTGTGATGGTTCAACTATTTCCCCATTAACATATCCAAATAGGTCACAGAAGAACAAAACTCCCTCAAATTGATCTCTCAATAGCAAAAAATTTGTGAAATCAAGTTTCAGGGAAACAAAATTGGAGATATTAGTAAAAGGTAAAGCAGTAGAATTACCAGTGGAAGACATTGTATTGCTTGAATTTGGTCGATTTGAAACAAGAAGACTGCTGCCAACTGAATTTTTACTATTTTTACTATTGTTGAAAGAACTGATGTTGTGAGGAAGACTATTATATGTGGATCTTCGAGTTGTTACCATAAAATCTTGCAAGAACCCTAGAAAGTTCTAAGACTTAGAAAAATTGTTGAATTTATATTACCCAAATCCGTATATAGCTGAAAATTCTTGATAAAATTGTTAACCTAAAGAAAATTCTGTGAAGTAGGATCAAACCAAATCTGATACCATGAGAATTATTATAATTTCACGATAATCAAAATATGTAAGATATTGATCAAGATAAAAGAATGAATGAAGAAGAAGAAGTATTTGTTATTGTATTGAAATCAGATGATCCTTACAATCAGAGGTCTAAGACATATTTATTACATACAAGTAAAGATGTCTGAATAAGATACTCAGACAACTGAATGACTAAGTGTGTTTGACTAACAAAACTGAATTGAGTTAAGTCAAAAGACTTTGACTTGACTAGATATCCTATTAGTAAGTTTCTATTAATCCTTGTTTCTCAAATTCATTTTTATATCAAATAGAGACACTTGTTGATGATCCACGTTCATAGCAGACGTACCTGTGTATTACTTTAACTTGTTTTGTAATGTAATCTTAGAATTATGAAATGAGAACAAAATGAAGAGAGGTAAGACAGAACACAGATATGGGCAGCACCCTTCTATACAAGGGTGTAAATATTCTCATGTTTCACTACCTTATTCTCTTCTTATAATCGTATCAATGGCGTCATTCACCTGATCCCATATAGAATCTTTAAAGTCTTCTACATATTCATCCTAAACTCAAAGTTTTAATTTTAGGAAAAAAACAACAGAAAGGATGGTTTTTTTATATTGAAGACCCACTGTTCCAATGAAAATATTACCTCAGAATTGGCTTTAGAATACATAATTTCTTCAGCCTTTTAGACAACAATAGGTAGTTTTTCTTGCTATATATTTTGTTTTTCTTAGTTACAGAACTATGACTGTCGTCAATTCACATCTCTGATAAAAAATTAACAGCAAAAACTAAAAATTTAAGAAAATTAAAATCGAAGATGGAGACAAACAAGAATAATACCGGGAATGAGAGTACCTCCATCACTATGCCAAGATCTTATAACACACTTATATGGTCTTGACATCTTCACTCTCTCAAAACAAACAACAGATGAAAATGAAAACCCTCTCCTTTTGTTTCAATAAAAGGAGCGGAGAACCGAAACTCTTGTTCGTCCATTCCATGAAACTAGATAGTATATCATTGTTTTTAGGTAAAAATGGTTTCTGTTGATTTCATAATTCCGGGTGTACGGGTGAGAAACAATTTAAACCATAAACAATGTACTGCAAGGGAGTACTTTAGATACGAGAGATCAATCTGTACAAATCCAACCTAAACCAAGAAATGGCCATTCCGGACTTGCTTCGGTCACAAAATGGAGAAGAATGGGTTGGTTTTGGGGAGGGAAGCAAGGAAAGTGATGAGACCAGAATAGTTAATTCTGGAAGAGTAGTTGTGTTACTACGACTTGTTATCAGAAAAGTGGGAAGGCTAACAAATGGTAAGCTAGCAAGTATTTTCCGAGTGTTGTATATTCCCGAATGAACTTGTTGTTCTGTGGAAATAGGTAAGACCTATTTATACAAGTCAAAGTGAAACGTACTCTAGTCTCATTTAGGGATGGATAAATGGGTAAGTAAATGGGAGGAGGTGATAAACGTATGCATGGAATTGATGTTCCATAAAACTGTTAACATATGGAATTGATGTTCCATAAAGCCGTTAACGCATGGAGTTGATGTCGAGCGTTTCACCATTAACTCCCTATATTTACTAACCGCCTCACCCTTATGACACTTCCTTTTGACGGGCGTAGTGTACGCCGCACGCTGTAAACTGCCAAACCAATACCCAAAGAGATCCCCCAGTTTGTGATATGTGTTTGATGTCTCGAATGTTTTTGTGGAAAACATGTGGCATGTCATTTTTGTCTGGCAAGTCGATCTTGGGATACTTGGTAGCTTGGTGACCTTCGATGGTTGAGATCTTGTATCTTAAGAGTAAAGGTAGCCGTTGATCGTCGCACGCTTTCATTAATTCGTTGGTGGCCGCATAGGGAAGGCCAGCATGGTGGCCCGGCTAAGTTGGCATGACATTGGCATGGAATTGTGGCGCAGCTAGGTTAGCATGAAGTTAGCATGGCATGTTTTGGCATGTCCAAACTTAGGTTTTCGGGCCAAAGGTTACCATGCGTTGTCTGGTAACCTTGGATGGCTGGGATTTGCTCATGGGATTAAAGGGAAATCGTTGATTGTTGCACGCCTTCATTTTGTTAGCCGCGTAGGGAAGGCCAACATGGTGGCGCGGCTAGGGTCAAGACATGGGGATTTTGGCCTGGCATGTGGGGCCAAGGGTTTGCTTATGGGCGCGTGGCGCGGCTAGGTACGGTTTTGGCTTGGAATGTGGGGCCAAGGGTTTGTTTATGGGCGCATGGCGTGGCAAGCTTGGCTAGGTGCGGTTTGGCTTGGCATGTGGGGACAAGGGTTTTCTATGGGAGCATGTTGTGGATAGCTTGGCTAGGTGAGGTGTGGCTTGGCATGTGGGGCCAAGGGTTTCCCATGGGCGCATGGAGTGGCTAGCTTCGCTAGGTGCGGTTTTGGCTTGGCATGTGGGGCCAAGGGTTTACCATGGGCGCATGGCGTGGCTAGCTTAGCTAGGTGCGGTTTTGGATTGGCATGTGGGGACAAGGGTTTGCCATGGGCGCATGGCGTGGCTAGCTTGTCTAGGTGCGGTTTTGTCTTGGCATATGGGGCCAAAAGTTTTCCATGGGCGCATGGCGTGGCAAGCTTAGCTTGGTGCGGTTTTGTCTTGACATGTGGGGAAAAGGGTTTGCCATGGGCTCATGGCGTGGCTAGTTTGGCTAGGTGCAGTTTTGGCTTGGCATGTGGGGACAAGGGTTTGGCGTGATCCAAGATAGGTTCGTAACCAAGCTAGGGTTTTGGTCCAAAGGTCGTTTGGTAACCTTGAACGGCTAGGATTTACACCTGGGATTGAAGGGAAACTGTTGATTGTTGCATGCCTTCGGTTTGGTAGCCGCGCAAAGGAAGGCCAGTATGGTGGCGCGGCTAAGTTGGCATGTGGCCATGGAGAGGTGCGTTTGGCATGGCATGGTAGGTGTGGCTGGCACGGTTTTCCATAGACACAAGGGTGTGGCTAGCATGGTTGGCATGCCTTGGCGCGGTTGGTGTAGCTGGCATGGTTGTCTATTGGCACAGAGATGCGGCTAGCATGGTTAGCATGCCTTGGCGCAGTTGGTGTGGCTGGCATGGTTTGGAATTGGCACAGGGGTGCGGCTAGCATGGTTTGCATGCCTTGGCGCGGTAGGTGTGGATGGCATGGTTTGCTATTGGCACAGGGTGCGGCTATCCTGGTTGGCATGCCTTGGCGCGGTTTGTATGGATGGCATGGTTTGCCATTGACACAGGAGTGCGGCTAGCATGGTTGGGATGCCTTGGCGCGGTAAGTGTGGCTGGCATGGTTTGCCATTGCCACATGTGGGAATTAGGGTTTGCCTTGTCGTAACCCTAATTGGTATTAAAAAAGATACCCCAGTAATTTTTCACAGACACATTAAAGGTTCAATAAATGCGCCTAGTAAAAGATTATTACATAAATGTTATGACGTCACTGTCTGATTAGGGTTTAGGGTTTTATGATTTTAACCCTAAGCTAAAAACCACCTTCAACATTAAGTCCCCTGCTTAGCTCGGAACATGTGCCTTGTTGAGAGGTAAGCATATGATGGTGATACACAAGGAAGGAATCGAGACGTAAATCATTGCAAAGATGGTCAGGAAGATCCGACTAAACTTTTTCGAGAGGTGAAGAGAGTTTTTGCTTCCCGTGTTGGCGGCTGTGACGGACCGGAAAATTTTGCCTTCGGCGCGTCGCCCTGCATGACGTAACTCCCCCGGTGCGCCATGATGAAGATACGATCCGGGCCTCATCCCCAGGAAAATGCACGCTCACTTGCCCTTGCAAGCATGCTCGTGGAGCATGATGCAGCTAACTTAGCTTCCACACCTTTCCAAAGTCACCCTTGTCCGCAGAAGGGTATATGGTGATAAGGCCAATGCCAATGCACTTCTCATGCATCTCCGGCTTTGCCTCCACATAGTGAATACATCACTGAATTTCCTAGCTAGCTGAGAAACCGTCATACCGTCGGGTCTTGTCCAGACTCAAGACATAAGCCATGGAATTAGGCATAGGTCGCACCAATCCCTTGCAGTTTCCTACGTTACTTCGCTTACCAACTCTTTATAACTTGATAGGAAGTATGAGCATCCACTTACTGGCATGAAACTTAGCCTCATTGAGTCTGGCCACAATCATTTCTTTCTTCGATCTACCGAGCTTAGATGATATGAGGGGCCAACATGCTGGACCTGCAATGCTGCAACTCATTACGGCTGCCTACGTATCTTTCCCTACTCTAAAGGAATCAATCACAGACCGTAGTTCATCCTCGAAGGGACAAGCAACTTATTCCAACTCGTTTGCTAGGCCGTGGCCAAGCAATAGTGGTAATGGCCTAGTCCGTATAGGCCGTTACGTCAAATACATCAAAGTGATGCATTATCGAGTCCGTGGAATGGCATAGTGATTCCTTAGCATCATATGATCCATTCGTAAGGCTAAGCAACTATAAATGAGCCTTATGCATCATTTATACTCTCCCGGCTAAGATATGAAGCTTACTTGGTGCATAGTCCGCACCTTCAACCAACTACCCTTCCCTATATATGTTTATTTGACATTTTTAGAACTCTGATTAGGCTAGGAAAAATCATTCATCAACTCCCCGTTTCACTATTCATGGCCGTTGCCATGTATTTTCCTGAATAACCGGCCAAGGTGGCTGTACATTCAGTTCTGGCTCACATGCCAGTTCCTTTGCCAACTCGATGTTCATCCAGGATGGCTATACTCTAGCTTTGGCCCGTAGGCCACTCCCATGCCCAGCCGTGATGGCTGTGCATTCCCAACCCGATGTCCAGCCATGTTGGATGTACATTATTAAGGCCATCTACCCAATTGGCCTGAAGTATTCTTTGTGAAATATTTGGCTCTTGGCCAATGCAACTTCCAACTAATGTCATATTGGCCTTAGCCAATATGCATACGGGATGTGCCATAGTGGCACCCAATATTGACCCTTGGTCAATTGCCCAACGCAATGCGCCATTTTGGCATGATATTGGCCTTAAGCCAATCTAACTCTTACCAACCAACGGAAGCTTTGGATGAAGCTTCATCTCAGTCCATGGCACATCTTTCAGCATGCGCCATGATAAAAATACGGGGTGTTACAGCGGCTCTGCGTAAGATGTACTGGGGATGCAGACCGTGGAGAGGTGAAACGAAAATTTCCGGCTTGGTCTGGTCGTACATCTCCGAGGAGAAGCGGGCGTGGTCTTGGAAAGTAAAGCATAATGGACGGCTTGACTCGTGGGTCCAAGGGGTGTCACGGTCTTGTAAAGGCAAGCGCGCGTGGATGACTTGGAAAGATAGGGCCACGACAGTGGAGCGGGCGGCCTGACATGGTGCGCCCATGGCAAGGCGAGATGTACTCGGACGGCTAGGCGTGGTGGGGCCGCGGGAATGAAGTGGATGGCTTGGCCTGGTGCGGCCATGGCAAGGAGCGGCTCGGTGAGGTGAGGCATGCATGGACGTCTAGGCGTGGTGGGGCCGCGGTAATGGTGCGAATCGCTTGGCCTGGTGCGGCCATGGAAAGGCGCGGCTTGGTGAGGTGAGGCGTGCACATACGTCTTGTCCATTTGTCCTCATGGTCTCAGTTTCCTCTTTTCCTTACTTGGATCAAATATGAAGTCCTTTCTTTATGCAAACTCACAAGTATCATGTCTATAAAAGGGGCCCGAGGAGATTTGTCTGACATTTTTCGAGATGTAAGTAGAATCCGCAATCCTTGCATCCGGTAACTTTGCACAAATCCCAGTATTATTAGGTATCTTTGGGGCCAGGATTTGGAACGCGAGGCGGAGCTGCTAGCATAGACTTGGCTTAAAATGGATTTGTCAGCACCAATAGGCTTGGATGGGAGTGGGACGCTTGGCAAAGCATGGCGTCGGTAATGAAAGCATGGAAGGGGAAACGCAGGTTGCTGGCAAGGCTCTGACATGGTCCAATGGCAAGGTGTTGGCATGGAAAACGTGGATTGTCCTGGCTGGCGTGGAGCGTTGGCGTTGGCTGGCATTAGCATGAAAGGGGCGGAATGTTCCAAAAAGTGAGCGCTAGCAAGACTGGCACTGGCGAAGAAAGCGTGGATGTCTTGGGAGTGGAAAGGCTTGCTCTTGTGGGACCGATTGCCTTTCTTCATGTGCGGATTTAACATGAGATTCTTTCCTTATTCAAAAATATTTTTCGAAAGGAAAGTAGCATCCGCAATCCTTTCACCTGGTAGATTTTCGCAAATCCCGGTATAATTAGGTGGCTTCAGGGCGAGGCAGAGCTGCTAGCATTGACTTGGTATGAAGGGGACCCATTAGCACTGACGGGCATGAAATGGGTGTGGGACGCTCTGTAAAGCGCTTGGTAATGCATGACGCTAGTAAGGGAAGTGCTTTGTAAGGGAAGAGCCTGCAAGGGAAGCGCTTGCGGTTTAGGGTTGGACACGCCGAAACCCTAATTAACACCCTTTACTAGAATCGCTGTAGAATCTGCGTACGGACTCGGATTTTGATGGTCCTCCCCGTTATCGGACACGAAACAGAATTATGTATCTCCCCACTCGGGAATATTTAGGTTTCAAGCTCGCTTAGGAGGTGACAACGGCCCGAAAGTGAAAACCAGGAAGAAATCAGGAGGGATGTTGCAGGCCCGGGATGGCATAGTTGCGCGCCAGTCACCTATTCCCGTTCATGGAGAAGAAGGAATATTCATTCTATTCAAGCTCTAAAAACTCTGTTCGCATCAAAAGAGGTATCGACCCTATTCTGTTTTCCTGTTATTTATCTGGATCCATGTTTTTGTATGCAGTGTGTCTCCAGTGGATTCCAAAATTTTACCAAAAATATGTTGTATTCTTGGGACGGATGGATGAAATATATGCTCGGAAACGATCACGCCAGGGATAATCTTGGAGATTGTGGTTGCATCGTCGGTCCATCCTCGTCCTTAGGTTATTCAGTGGACCTTCTGATCGTGATGATAATGTGTTGTGAATGCTTGCATGGTGAAAACTTCTGGCTCCCCTGGATGAAATAGGGAGACGTTCCATTGCCGATGCGCTGCTTTCAAGTCTTCCAGGACTTTTTTCCAAGTTACATCCTTCGAACCATCTTCTGAATCTTGGACTTTCATATGGAAGGGGATTCAGTGATAAGTCCCAGGTTATACTTCGGTTTGATATGATGGCAAGGATGAATATGTGAATGTAACCTTATGGCGTTCTTTTGGAGTCTTCGGTGCACATGTACGGCTTCATGTTGAGAAATTCCCGTGGCTCATAAAACCACGACAGTAATGATGTTAAAATCAGTAATAACCTGGTTGAGGGGATTGAAAGCGTCTTATGCTGGTAGTTCCCATGCGTAACCTACTTTCATTACATTGCCTTGAATCCCCGTCCATGGGATTTTATATAAGCCTAATGTACTCTTCTGGATGTGACACTGGGATACTCAGAAATTACATGATGAAATATTCTGGATAGTGCAAGCTTGGGATCCTCCGAGGCCTCATAAAGTTTTGAAGGCGTCTTATAGATAGAAATGTGATGATATTATTGCGCTGCACCCTTGAAGAGTAGATAACCTTTTTGTGGGAACGTACTTTTGGTTGGTGAAGCTCTGGTTGGTATTAATGAATGAGCGACAACAGTTCTTGGTATGAGATGTAATCAGGAGAGATTACATTGTCATGAAGTAAAATGCTTGAGTTTCGTCTTCGGATCCTAGAGCACCTTATGGAGAGAATACTGAAGCGGATCGGCTGTTGGAGAAAATGTTAAAGCGGAGCGGCTGCCGAAGTGAACATTGAAGAGGAGCCGCTGGAGAGGCAACGTCAACCAGTGTGATGTAAGGCTGGATGCCCTTCAAGTGGATAGTGGTTAGGAGTCCTCGGTTCCATCTATAAATCATGCTCTCTAAGAGAGGTTGGGATTTGGGAATAATTTCTCTGGTTGGAAAAGGATGCTTCCATGATGCGGCGCGGTTGAGGGATGCAAATATGTTTTGACGCTATGCCTTGGAGGAATATAGAATCTCACATAACTGTTTTATCATAGACTGTACGACTTTGTGGAGGAAGTTCCCGTCGTGCAGGTCCTGACGGGAAGAGGGTCTTTGTGAACTCAGGAGAGTTGCTGATTTCCTTTGCTTTCGATATTGGAGAAGTTGTTCCTGATCTTTACGTGTGATGAAATTGGATTTCTGACCCTACTTCTACTGGTCGTTCAAGAGCAACGCGAGCCTCTTCATCCATAAATGCATGTCATGCTGAAGTGCCTTTTGTATTTTAATCAAATCAATAGTGGTAAAAGGAGGTCGGATTTTTACGTCTCTTCCTGCATCTTGCCCTGATGGTGGAGTAGCGCCTCTGGTGACGGTTGTAGATGTCATGCTTAAATAAACGTTGGGGCGGCAGAAGTGGTTCTGGTTATGATGATCGTAAGTGTATCATGTAGAGATGGCACTGTTTTGATCACGGAGTGCTGGAGCCATGGCGCTGCTTTGGCTGGTTTCGGAGCGGAGAATATGGTGTTGGAAGGGAAAAAGATGTTAGCGCTGGAAGGATGCAAGCTATTATCACAGGGTGTGGTATTGTGGATGGCATGCGCGTGTGGCATATGTGCCTAGCATGCACGTCTGGTAATCGCGTCTGGTAAGCGCGTCTGGCTTGTGCGTGTGGTAAGCTCATCTGGCTTGCGCGTCTGGTAAGCTCGTCTGGTAAGCGCATCTGGATGGCGTATCTGGCATTGGATTTGGTATGGCACAGACTGTTAACTGGGAATGGAGCATACTGTTGGCTTGGCACGACGCTGGTTTGGAATGGCGCGAACTTGTTCTTGCGGACCTAGTTTCCTCTTTCCAGACGTAGCTCAAACAAGAAATCCTTTCGTTATTCAAATTCCAAAAAGTGTTATGCTTATGAAAGGGGTTGGCTCCCATTTTTACCGCGTATCATTGTTATCACGTCTTGGTGTTAGTGGTAGCACGGTAGTGATAAAGTGGGCAAGCATATTCCATCTATGTACTCCAGCGTTTTTCTTTCAATTTGTTTTCTTGTGCTGGTGTTTATAGGTGAAAATAGTTTTTGCTAATTTTGGTAATTGCGGGTGTGAAGGTGAGAAACTGTTTAAACCCTAAACAATGTACTGCAAGGGAGTAATTTAGATTCGAGAGATCAATCTGTACAAGTCCAGCCTAAACCAAGAAATGGTCGTTCTAAACTTGCTTCGTCACTAAGAGGAGGAGAATGGGTTGGTTTTGGGGAGAGAAGCAATGAGAGTGCTGAGACCAGAATAGTTGATTCTAGAAGAGCAGTTGGGTTTCTATGACTTGTTATCAGAAAAGGTAGGAGAGCTCACAAGGAGAGCTAAGTAAGTATTTCTGAGTGTTGTCTTGTCCGAATGAACTTATTATCCAAAGGGAAATATGTAAGACCTATTTATACAAGTCGAGGTAGAAACGTACCCTGGTCTCAATAAGGAGTGAGGAAGTAAATGGGAGGAGGTGGTAACCGTATGCATGGACTTGATGTTCCATAAAGTGGTTAACGTATGAAACTGGTTTTCATGAAACTGTTAACGTTATGGAATTGATGTTCCATAAGGTTGTTAACTCACGGCTTTATGTCCCATGAAATGTTCCCATATAACTCCTGTATTTACTAGGCACCTCACCCTTATGACACTTCCTTATGAAGGGCGTAGTGTATGCTGCACGTTGTAGACCACCAAACCAATACCCAAAGAGAATCCCCCCATTTGTGTTGATGTCTCGAATGTTTTTGGAAAACATGTAACACATTGTTGTGGCTTGGCAAGTCGATCTCGGGGAACTTGCTAGCCTAGTGACCTTCGACGGTCGAGATGTTGCATCTTGAGAGGAGGGGCAACCATTGATCGTTGCACGCCTTTTTTTTGGTAGCCACGTAGTGAGATCCAACAGGGTGGCACGACTAGGGTGTGTATAGATTTGGCATGAGGGGCCAAGGGTTCTCCATAGGTGTATGGCATGGCTAGGGCCAAGGCGAGGGAGCTTGGCATGACGTGACTAGCATGGTTAGGGCCAAGGCAAAGTGTGTTTGGCATGGCACGTGTAGTATCATGATTTCCCACACTACACCCCTATTAAGATCCTATAAAAATCTAAGTGAAACTAGTTGAAGATTAAAGAATTAAACGACACTTTTATTATTTAGATCTCAGAAATGTTTATAGAAAATATTCAAACTCAGAATTACAACTTTCCTTTCTGGAGTTTCTCTCTCTTCAAGATTTTCTCAACTCTCAAAAATACATCATCATCATCTGGACTTACTTGAACCCTTTATATAGGAAATTACATAGTGGGTGACAGCTAAGTTTTCCCCTTCTTTCGGATATATTCTGCGATCTCATCGTGGTATTTGCAATATTAATCTTCACCAACTTTTGTAATCCTCGTGAAACAACACTCTCATAACATGTCTCTTCAATCGTCAACTACTATGATGCTTCCCCGTGATGCTCGCCAAATGTTGCTGATGAATCCTCATGACACTCTCGTGAATAATGTCAATTATACTTATAGGAATATTTGACCTTCTCGTGAAAGCGTTGTTCTTATCATGAGAATATCGTTGTGGCGATATTCTGGTACTACATCTTGCCTCTTCTCACATCTTTTCTGCGAAGAAGAAAAGATCGTGAGAATAAATTGTCGTAATCTCCTATCTTTTCACCTCCATCTTTATTCTAACACGTCTCTAAACCTTTCACCAGCTGTCTTCATATAATTTTATCATCCATATATTTTTCGACACGTCATCTTAAACCGCTGTAATTTTACCATTCACGTCCTTTCATTGTATTAACTATATTTATTTTCTCGAGAAACTTCTTCTGCTATAAATACCTTCTCTCATTCTTCTCTTTTTCTTTCTTCTCATTCTCTTTCCTTCTTATTCTCTGCAAATTTCATTGCTTTCCCGCAAATCGCGCATCTACTATCTTTCGCCATTTTTTCAATCTCCTTTCATTTCCATTCTCTCAAAATGGTTGCTGCTGGTGCTAAAAATCTTATTGCTTTCAATTTGATGCAAGAAAAACTTAAAAATCAAGGATTTGAATTATCTTTAATTCCAGATCAAAGTCCCAAATCAGTTCTTTCTCTTGAATTATTTTCTAACTTCCAGTGTTCTCGTGAAAAAATTATAGTTTCGTTAGGACAACTTGAAGCTGGTCTTCCACTTCCTTTCTACAACCCTGAACTTCCACTCTTTTACCAAATAATTTCTGATAAGAGATTTTCACGAGCGGTGAATCAACTTGGCGGGGATTGTATTAGATTATTACTGGAATATGCCTCTCGTGGTGCTGGCAAAGGATCCAAATATTCCGAAGAACATAAAAGTCTTAAATATAAACATATTCCGATTATCCCTGCAAAGTATACTGTAGATAACTTCTTTCGAAATTACCAATTACTCCCCATGGTAAGGGATAGTACCTGTTGGGGTTTCCGTTTGCATAAAAAGAAGGTCACTGGTGAAGATGCTCTTATGCAAGATATTGATTTTCATACCAATACAAATGATGGCCCTCGTCATTCTAATGACGATAAGTGGTTTATTTTTCCCTTATGCCTTAAAGGTCCTTATATATCCGGTTCTCTCCAACTTCCTGCGAATCTCTCTCACTATGAACCATGGACTTTCAACTGGCCTGATAGGTTTTCCGATGTATATTCTCTCATCTTCTTATGCTATTATTATTTTTTCCTTCACACTCTCGCTAACTTTTCCGTTATCTTGTAGGTTGCCAAAATGAAGCTTAATTACCAGAAATATAGGAAACCTAACACTCTTCTAGCTCTTAGATCTTTCACAGATGAAGTAAGAAATATTCCTTTATTAATTAACAATATATTGTTGCCCCTATTTCTTATCTTTATCTGTGTTTGTAGGTAATTGAAGAATTACCACCTTTAGAGCCAAAACCTAAGGAGAAACCTTCAACTAATCGTAAAGGGATCTCTACTATTTCAAGTGAAGGAAGACGCTCCGCCCCTCGTGATAAAGAACCCAGCGAGCCTCCTTTGAATAAGAATAAAACTCAGCAATCTTCTTCTCAACATACCCAATTGGATAAATTTAATGATGAATTTATCGAAGAATTTGGCGATATTGGAGAAGTTCCCTCTGTGAAAAATTCTTCTCCCTCTGATTCTTCCATGGCCCAACTGTCTATGCTTTTTGGCGATGCTTCTCGTGGAACTGCGAATGAGTATAGTGATGAGACTCTTAATGGGCTAGCTCAAGCGCTCGTCAAAGTGTGCGATGCTCCAATCTTATCTGATAATAATTCTCTTCGTGGAATTTATGGAACTCTAACTCCAAGCTTCTTAAATGCACTTGGTATTCTGGTATGTTTTCTTAATTGTTTCTTAATTCGCCATATTTTTCTCGTCAAATTTTTTGTATTTATAAAACTCTATTGCAGGTTGGGAGAGCTTCTTTTGCTGCTGCTGCTGATTTAGATAATAAATGTGCTTCATTTAAGAAAAATGTTGTTAACCTTCGCCAAGATAAAGAGAAACTAGCGGATGAAGTTGCTGAGCTTCACGAGAAAAATAAACTATTGGAAACTGAATCTTCAGTTGATAAACAGAAGATTTTGGATCTTAACAATGCCAACAAACAACTTTATGGTATGATTTACTTTCTCTTTCTTTTAGATTTTTTATTTTTCTTTTATATAGCTTATCCAAGCAATCATTTTTGCAAATGTTTATGGTCTAACTGACGAGGCTACGTTCCTTCAAACCTTTCCCGAACCTATAGATGATAATACTCTTCTTGCTCGCCTTAATAACTCCTTAAGTAATTTTGCTGACGAACAAATTAAATCCCTCTCTATAGAGGAAATTAAATTTAAGTTTAATCTCCTGACCATTGAACACAGACACACTTTAGGATTATCTAATAAATTTAAGCGTCTTTATCATGAATCAAAAGAAGTGATCAATGGATTAAGAAGTAGAAATAGTGATATTGTTGATGAGAAAGATCAAGCAATTAGAAATGGCAGCGAAACTCTAGCAGATTTCCATAAAATTCTTCTCGAAGTTCAAATGGAAAGAGATAAACTCTTCTGCGAAAATAAAGATCTTCTTGTAAGAGAAACTCAAGTTCGTTCTCGCCTTCTTATCACTAGCGATGATGAGTTTTCATGGGCAGCACAGGTTCTTGATAATGCTAGGAATAATTTAGATATAGATGCTAGTCTTCATGATGATCAATCGGCCTTAATTAGGGACTTGATTTCTGAGAAAAAAGGTTGTTAACCACTCTATTCTATTAACTCTTTTTTTTTTTTTTTCAAAACTTCCATCTTAACAGTGCCTTATTCTCGCAGATTCTGAAGATAGATGCCGTGTAAGGATGAGAGAACTAGAAGATATTAATCACCAACTCGCGAACGATCTTACTGCTCGCAACGATAAATACTCGCGATTGAAAGCTCAATTTGAGATTACTTCTGCAAATTTTAATAGATCCCTCCTTATCACTCGCAATGATACCACTAAGTAGGTTTGTGACGACCAAGGAATTCCTCATTCTTTGTATCCTGATCTTGCAAAGGCAATACCATCAATAATTCCAGATCTTGGTGTCTCTGATTCTGATGAAGATTTTGACGAAAGTGAAGAAGAGAATAATGACGAAGAAACAAATTCTGGCAATGATGAAGAACCCCTCAAAGATAATGAAGCAGAGAAATCCGGTGAAAAAGAAGAATCTGATAAAAATAACAATGTTGATAAATGAAACAATGTATCTGTCTGACTTCTTTCTTTTATGTAATCAATCGCGAGTTTCTTCAATTTGCTGCAACTTTCTTCAATTTAATGTGTAAACTTCTTTGCCCCTTTATCTGTATGAATGAAAGAACATCCTCTTTTTTGCAAATATAACTTGGTCAATATAGTTTGCATCTATTAATTATCTGCGCTTTTAATATCCATATAAATTTCTCATATGGTGATGAATAATAATCTTTATCATTCTATTCACTCCCGTACTTGCCTCTATTATTCATCTACAATATGAGAAAGTTAATAAACGAATATTTTGGCGAATATCATAATTTCTGCGATATTGTCGCAAACCTTGATATTTTTGCGATCTTATGGTCTTATCATGCCTTCCTACTTAAAGGTCTTACTTTGCCATAGTATTCTCTCCGCGACAAGATCGCAGGACGTCTTTACATTTTCACGTATTGACCCATTGATCTTGTCTTATCTGCATTTCTTTATTGTATTGCGACAATATGACGATCCTAAGTTTTCTCGCGAAAACAAAGCCTCGTGACATTGCCGTATTGCGATGAAATCACAGGACGTCTTCACATTTGCATGTAAAAACCCCTTGACCTCATCTTAATTTTTTTCTCTTATGGCTTTTTGCCTCTGTATAATTTATGCGACAATATGACAGGCCTAAATGATCTTGCGATCTTAGAGCCCCATGACATTGCCGTCTTAAGACACTTATCAGCTCCCTAATGGAGGGTGCCGCCCTTATCTTCCCCTGGTTTCCCCTTCAAGGAGGGCACATCGGCCATACAAGACTAGCTCCTCCCATCCAGATTTACCAACAACCAGTTGTTTTCGCAGCCTCTTGTCCTTTATGCCTATATGGATTATAGTTACAAGACTGCACCCTAGGTGGGGTTTTCTTCAGGCCAAGTGCATTGTATCCAAGACTTACCAAAGATGGCCAGGGTAGGTTCGTCCGTCCCGTGCATACTTTGCTAAACCGTGTACCTCGGCGCCTTGATCATACTATGCACTTCTTGGAAGAGACTCTCAGTCGTCCAACCAGGGTATAACCTTATAAAGCTGGAAATCCAAGATCTCTCTCCCGGATAGGTTTTATTTAACCCCTACATCTGTATGACTCAGGTTCCAGTAGCGGTATAACCTTATCCCTGAATCATATAAAGAGATACCCCCTTTATTACGTGCTTGTAGGTCTTACATTTTCCTCTTACGAAATTGTATTCGCGAACTAAGGTGCACGCCATACAGGTTTGTCCCGTTCTCTTAATCTCTGCGAAATTATATTCGCGTTTCTTAAAATTTCTTGCGAGTTTCAAATCTCAATAATTTCTTTTAACTTTTCAATTTCATTTTCTTCACTCAAACAGAAAAAACAACTTTACCTTTCCACTTCTAGCGATATGCTCGTCATATTTCATCTTTCTATAACTTCATTCGTCTCATCTTCCTTATCATCTGTTCTTTTACTTAGTGTTTTCCCGCAAGTTGCTTGTCATTTCTTCCTTTTATGCTTTTTATACCTGTACCTTTGCTGCATTTTATTATTTGCTTGATATCTGCGAGGGACTCGTTAGTTACTTCTTCATGCTTTTCTATTGAATCAACCATTAATTTGTCACTTCTCTGTTGTTGCTTAATTCTGTATTTCCAATTATTGTTCTTCCCTGCTCTTTCTTCACAAGACTTGATATCTATCTCATAACATTTCTTACTTTCTCCCCAATCTCCTTTAATTACTCCAATACCATTTGGATGAGGGAATTTAATGCACTGATTAAAGGTAGATGCAACACCCAATATCCTGTGTAACCAAGGTCGACCAATCAAGGCGTTATATGGTGATTCAATATCGACAACACAGAATAAAATCTTGGAAGTCATTCCTCTTAACGGAATTCTCATTGTGATCTACCCTTTAGGCTTGTTGGCAGTTCCATTAAAACCATAGATTCTGTATGTCGATGGTATCAAATCTTCATCTTTCCCACCCATGGTTCTGTAGGTGTGGTAGAACAGGATATCTACGGAACTGCCAGTATCAATTAGGATTCTATCAATGGCCCAAGACTCTTCCATTTCATTATTGTTTTCTTTACCTTCTTCTTCTTCTTTTGCTTGTTCTGGTTTTATTTCCAACCTTACCACCAATGGGTTATCATGCACCTCGCCAGGCTCTGGTATTTCTTGTGCTGTAAAAGAAAGGATTTGCTTCTGCCACTCTTCTAATGGCGAGATTCTCGCTATATTCATTATTTCTTTTCCATCCATATCTCTGGCAAAGACTCTACTTAAGACATTATCGTGGAAATCTTCGATGGTTATGAAAGAATGCACAATAGAATTACAAAATAAATTCTTTGCTTTAGTTCCAACCTCTATAACAAAAGTTTCTGCTCCTTTTACATTAGTTATTCTGCGATCGTCTGGTGGTGGTGGCAATTGTTGCGATTGTTGATGCCCTTTTAGAAAATGATTTAGCTTCCCCTGATCGATCATTCTTAAGATTATTCTTTTTACATTTCTGTAATTATTTATCGAATGCCTATGAAAATGATGATAAGGACAGAATTCTTGATTACGAGTGTTAGGATGTGGTTCCTTCCCCATGTTCCATGGCGAGGGTATATTTTCCATTAAAATGATAGCTTCCCAGATTTTTTCTACACTAGCATTCAAGGGTGGCATCTTAATCTCCTCCCATATGGTTCTCATGTTCCCCTGATTTCTGAAATTATTTTGCTTTTGTCCACCATAAGTTTCTTGAGGTTGGTCAAGCCTTTGGATTTGACTATTTCCTCCACGATTGTAATAATTCTTCTCTCTTTCAAATTCTTCTTGATCACGACTTCCCATAGCCACTAGCTTTTGTTTGTCATTATTCTCCACTTTCTCTGCTTGAACTTGCGAGGTGCTCGCCATGTTATTAATCATTTTGGGAAGCAAACTTCCATTAGCCACTACAGAACTGGTGTTTGCAATTGGGTATGACTCCATTTCGTTTTGTTTTTCTTCCAAAGCAATGTACTCTTCTTGTAGTTATCTTAGTTCAGTCATTGTGATGGTGTTTTTGATTCTGAAAATTTGTATGTAGAGCAAATTGGTCGCAAACATTGCATTAATAAAGGATAAAATAAGATATCTCTCATCTACTCTTCCCGCCATCTCACTACACATTGTCTTCCATCATATGGTTAGATGTTTTAGACTCTCGCCAATTCTCTGTTTTAATCCAAACACATCTTCGATACCTGGTCGTGAAGAGTTGTTGCTTATGTATGCACCCAAAAATGTAGCTTGTAAGTGATCAAAAGAAGTAATAGTATTTTTCAGCAATCCCTCAAACCATTTTAGCGCCTCGCCAGTCAAACTGGATGCAAAGTACTTTCATAAAACAACATCATGATTCTCCCACTGCAGCATACACCTAACATAATCTTTAACATGTTGAATAGCACAAGTAGTCCCATCGAAAATACTGTTTAGTTCTGGCAAATTGCATTTTGGAGGAATTCCTCTTAGTTGTACTTCCTGTGTGAAGGGAGTTCTAGATGCTTCTTCGATTGCTTCATCAAGTTGCCTTCTTCCACCTTCTCTTCTATTATTTATCATCCCTCTCATTTCTGCTAATTCCCTCAAAATTTGCTCATTTGCAGTTGGGATTTGTTCTATTGGTCTTTTTAACGCACTTTATCTTCTCCTGCGATTTTCCTCTTCATTTCTATCCGAAATTCGCAATTGATTTTGTCTCCTAATTTCTTCTCCACCAACTTCTTCATTTCTCGCCAATTCTCTTTGTTGTCTTTCTATCCTTCTCTGTATTCTGTCATATTCTTCCCGAATATTGCCATTTTCGCGATTTTGTGTACGTCTTCTTTCTCGATTATCATGATTGTTTTGCCTTATTGCTTCTTGAAACTCCTTTTCTTCCATTTCTGCCCTCAGTATTTCTCTCTCGCAAGCTAGGCGTGCCTGTTCAGCATAATGTCTCTCTATTTCATTCTCAATAATTCTTTGATTTCTGACGTGCTCTCGGACATGTAATACTCTTCTACCTTCTTCGTGATTTTCTTCACCATCTTGATTACCTTCATTTATTTGATTTTCAATATTTCGTCTTCCATTTAAAGTTTCTCTTTGTGGATCGTTACAATCATTATTTAGTCTTTCTTCTCCCTGACGTTGTCCTCTATTTGGATTTTCAGTTTCTTCTTGTACATTTTCTCCATTATTTCTTATGGGAGAATTTCTCCTTGGTATTTATCTAAATGATCTTGAACTTGATCTAGTAGTACTTCTTGATCTTCTTCTTTGTAACCTTAAATTCTCCATTCTCAACTCATGATTTTTTCTTGTTAAATTTGCACGTTCCACCGCCTCTAACCTTCTTTCTTCCTGTATTCTTTGCCCTAATTCCTCTGCTGTTTCATCTTCATCTTGATGAATCGACCCTTTTTCTACCTCCTGATTTCTTCCTACTCCATTTTCTTCTCTTAATTGTCGATTTGTTTCTTCTCTCATTGAATCTGATCTCCATATATGCACGCTTATTCTATCATAATCCACTCTTCCATTTTGTACCGATGTTGATTGGTTGGGTTGTTGAATTGAATTTTCCCTTCCATTCCTTGTTCTATTCATCCTAATTCTCATCCTTGAAGATTCTCCTAATACACTTGTTTCTTCACCTGCAAGTCTTTTACTTCTTCTCACTGTTGTTGGTGATTCTGATGTATTTCTTCTCCTTCTTCCAGCCATTTCTTAAATTTCTCCAAATCTTCAAATTGTAATTAGAGATTTTGGATCTTGAGTCCCCTTAGTCGGCGCCAAAATGTAGTAGCAGGATTTCCCACACTACACCCCTATTAAGATCCTATAAAAATCTAAGTGAAACTAGTTGAAGATTAAAGAATTAAACGACACTTTTATTATTTAGATCTCAGAAATGTTTACAGAAAATATTCAAACTCAGAATTACAACTTTCCTTTCTGGAGTTTCTCTCTCTTCAAGATTTTCTCAACTCTCAAAAATACATCATCATCATCTGGACTTACTTGAACCCTTTATATAGGAAATTACATAGTGGGTGACAACTAAGTTTTCCCCTTCTTTCGGATATATTCTGCGATCTCATCGTGGTATTTGCAATATTAATCTTCGCCAACTTTTGTAATCCTCGTGAAACAACACTCTCATAACATGTCTCTTCAATCGTTAACTACTATGATGCTTCCCCGTGATGCTCGCCAAATGTTGCTGAAGAATCCTCACGACACTCTCGTGAATAATGTCAATTATACTTATAGGAATATTTGACCTTCTCGTGAAAGCGTTGTTCTTATCATGATAATATCGTTGTGGCGATATTCTGGTACTACAGCGCGGCTAGCTTGGCTAGGTTTGGTTTGGCTTGGCATGTGGGACCAAGGGTTTTCCATGGTCGTATGGCATGGTTATGGCCAAGGAAAGGGTGCTTGGCTAGTCGTGATGTGACTAAAATGGCTAGGGCCAAGGAAAAGTGTGTTTGGCATGGCGCGAATAGCTTGAATAGGTTTGGTTTGGCTTGGCATATGGGTCTAAGGGGTAGCCATGGGCGCATGTCGTGACTAGCTTGGGATAAGTGTGTGACCAAGCTAGGGTTTTGGGCCAAAGGTCGCGTGGGGACCTTAGACGGTCAGGATTTGCTCCTGGGATTGAAGGGCAACCATTGATTGTTGAACGCCTTCACTTTGGTAGCCGCATGGGGAAGGCTAGCATGGTGGAGCGGCATGAGGGGCCATGGAAAGACGTGTTTGGCATGGATGAAATGATTTTCTATTGGCACAGAGGTACGTCTATCATGGTTAGCATGCCTTGGCATGGTTAGTGTGGCTAACATGATTTTACATTGGCACAGAGGTGCGGCTAGCATGGTTAGCATGCCTTGGCGCGGTTGGTGTGGCTGGCATGATTTGCCATTGGCACAGAGGTGCGGCTAGCATGGTTAGCATTCCTTGGCGTGGTTGGTATGGCTGGCATGATTTTCCATTGGCACATAGGTGCAGATAGCATGGTTAGAATGCATTGGCGCGGTTAGTGTGGATGGCATGATTTTCCATTGGCACAGAGGTGCGACTAGCATGGTTAACATGCCTTGGCGAGGTTGGTCTGGCTGGCATGATTTGCCATTGGAACAGAGGTGCGTCTAGCATGGTTAGCATTCCTTGGAGCAGTTGGTGTGGATGACATGATTTTCCATTGGCACATTGGGGAATTAGGGTTTGGCTCGTCGTAACCCTAATTTGAAAAATATACCCTGGTAATTATTTTAGAGACACATTAAAGATTTAAGTAAATGTGCCTAGTAAATGCTCGTTACTTTAAATGTTGTGATATTGCTGTCTTCTAGGGTTTAGTATTTTACAATTTTAACCCTAAGCTAAAAACCACCATCAGCAGCTGGTGCAAACCATAGCCATAAGTACTCCTTCCATAAATCTGTAGAAACATTTTTCTTCTGAACTGGTGTAAACCCTAACCATGTGTATGCCTTTCATAAACTTGTGGAAATACTTCATCATAAACAATTATTCGAATGTCACCGTAGTAACGTCTGCTAATAGTGACAGGTAATCATTGTTGTGCAAAGTAGGCACGTACGGGTAGGTGACTTTTTTTTTTTCTTGAAAGGAAAACTAAAAGCCTGGTTTATGGTTTTTGATTTCCTGGATTTCTTGGGTTGATAGATAAATATTACCTTGACGGTTTTGGGTTATTATTTTTGGAATGAATTGTTTAGGAATTGATTGTTTTGGTTATGATTAAAAGTGACACAGACATCTCAGGAAAAAAATTAGAACCGGATGTTAGTAGATGACATGGGGTAAAGAGTAACATGGATATCGTTTTTATCATTCCCTTGAAAACTTGAAATAACAAACTATGTATCTTGTCTTGGTAAGACTTACTCGGTTTTTAGGTCTCCTGATAAAAAGTGAACCTTCCATGTGTAAGACTGAGTTTTATGGGAAACACCGCCATGGAAAGTCCCTAGTTGTTACTGAGCCATCTGATAACCAAGTCGTTGATCCTTGGAAGGATCATATGCTTCTATCCACTGGGAAGTCTCCAGTCATCCCTTGTCATGTCATGACTGATAATCGAGCCACCGGGTAACTGAGTCGGAGTGGATCATCTTCCTCTACCTTCTTGACGTCTGGGATGAAGAACGAGATCAACAGTCAAAAATTGACATTATAACCGAAAGATCGAACCTCCTGCTGTGGTCGCCAATTGTTTGTAGGTGAAAATGGTTTCTGCTATTTACGTAATTTTGGGTGTACGGGTGAGAAACAATTTAAACCCTAAACAGTGTACTGCAAGGGAGTACTTTAGATTCGAGAGATCAATCTGTACAAATCCATCCTAAACCAAGAAATGGCCGTTCCGGACTTGCTTCGATCACAAAGTGGAGGAGAATGGGTTGGTTTTGGGGAGGGAAGCAAGGAAAGTGATGAGACCAGAATAGTTGATTCTGGAAGAGTAGTTGTGTTACTACGACTTGTTATCAGACAAGTGGGAAGGCTAACAAATGGTAAGCTAGCAAGTATTTTCTGAGTGTTAATTCCCGAATGAACTTGTTTTTCTGTGGAAATAAGTAAGACCTATTTATACAAGTCGAAGTGAAATGTACTCTAGTCTCATTAAGGGATGGATAAATGGGTAAGTAAATGGGAGGAGGTGATAGCCGTATGCATGGAATTGATGTTCCATTAATCCGTTAACGTATGGAATTGATGTTCCATAAAGCCGTTAACGAATGAAATTGACGTCGAGCGTTTCACCATTAACTCCCTATATTTACTAACCACCTCACCCTTATGACACTTCCTTATGACGGGCGTAGTGTACGCCGCACGCTGTAAACTTCCAAAACAATACCCAAAGATATCCCCCAGTTTGTGATATGTGTTTGATGTCTCGATTGTTTTTGTAGAAACCATGTGGCATGTCGTTTTTTCCTGAAAAGTCGAGCTTGGGAGACTTGGTAGCATGGTGACCTTCGACGCTCGATATCTTGCATCTTAAGAGGAAAGGTAGTCGTTGATCGTCGCACGATTTTGTTCGTTGGTGGCCGCATATGGAAGGCCAGCATGGTGGCACGGCTAAGTTGGCTTTACATTGGCATGGCATGGTGGCGCGTCTAGGTTGGCATGGCCAAACTTAGGTTTTCGTTCCAAAGTTTACCATGCATTGTCAGGTAACCTTGGATGGCTGGGATTTGCTCCTGAGATTAAAGGGAAACCGTTGATTGTTGCACGCCTTCGTTTTGGTATCCACGAAGGGAAGGCCAGCGTGGTGGCGCGGCTACGGTCAAGGAAGGGGGCGTTTGGGTTGGAATATGGGGCCGAGGGTTTGCTTATGGGCGCATGGCGCGTCTAGCTTGGCTAAGTGCGGTTTTGGCTTGACATGTGGGGCCAAGGGTTTGTTTATGTGCGCATGGCGCAGAAAACTTGTCAAGGTGCAGTTTGGATTGGCATATGAGGCCAAGGGTTTGCCATGGGCGCATGGCGTGGCTATCTTGGCTTAGTGCGGTTTGGCTTGGCATGTGGGGCCAATGGTTTGCCATGGGAGCATGGCGTGTCTAGCTTGGCTAGGTGCGGTTTTGGATTGGAATGTGGGGCCAAGGGTTTTCCATGGGAGGATGGCGTAGCTAACGTGGATTGGTTCGGTTTTGGCTTGGCATGTGGGGCCAAGGGTTTGCCATGGGCACATGGCGTGTCTAGCTTGGATAGGTGCGGTTTAGGCTTGGTATATGGGGCCAAGGATTTTCCATGGGCGCATAGCGTGGCTAGATTGTCTAGGTGCGGTTTTGGCTTGGAATGTGGGGCCAAGGGTTTTCCATGGGGGCATGGCGTGGCTAGGTGCAGTTTTGGCTTGACATGTGGGTCAAAGGGTTTGTCGTGATCCAAGCTAGGTTCGTGACCAAGCTAGGGTTTTGGGCCAAAGGACTTTGGGTAACCTTGGACGGCCAGTATTTTCTCTTGGGATTGAAGGGAAACCGTTGATTATTGCATGCCTTCATTTTTGTAGCCGCGTAGGGAAGGCCAGCATAGTGGCGCGGCTAAGTTGGCATGTGTCCATGGCGAGGTGCATTTGGCATGGTGCGGTAGGTGTGGCTGTCATGGTTTTCCATTGGCACAAGGGTGCAGCTAGCATGGTTGGCATTCCTTGACGCGGTTGGTGTACCTGGCATGGTTTGCCATTGGCACAGAGGTGCGGCTAGCATGGTTCGCATGCCTTGGCGCGGTTGGTGTGGCTGGCATGGTTTTCCATTGGCACAGGTGTGCGGATAGCATGGTTGGCATTCCTTGGCGTGGTTGTTGTGGATGGCATGGTTTTCCATTGGCACAGGGGTGCGGCTAGCATAGTTGGCATGCCTTGGCGCTGTTGGTATGGATTGCATGGTTTTCCATTGGCACAGGGTTGCGGCTAGCATGGTTGGTGTGCGTTGGCGCGGTTTGTGTGGCTGGCATGGTTTTCCATTAGCAGAGGGGTGCGACTAGCATGGTTGGCATGCCTTGGCGCGGTAGGTGTGGCTGGCATGGTTTTCCATTGGCACACGTGGGAATTAGGATTTGGCTTTCCGTAACCCTAATTGGTATTAAAAAAGATACTCCGGTAATTTTTCACAGACACATTAAAGGTTTCAATAAATGCGCCTAGTGAAAGGTTATTACTTAAATGTTGTGACGTCACTGTCTGACTAGGGTTTTGGGTTTTACAATTTTAACCCTATGCTAAAAACCACCATCAACAAGCATCAATCACCAAGAGATGTTACTTTTAAGATAAACAGCTGTTACACCAAGCTTGATCTTGATATCCTTGGATTTGAAAGAAAATCTAGTGTGTCCAAGCAATAAAGTTCATCATTGAGTTTCTGAATATGAAAATAGAAACATCTAAAAGATAAAAATGAGTTCCTTAGTAAACCTTACACTTTTTTCATTCCTTTTCTGTATTCGAAATTTGAAATGCGAAGATCAGTTTTAAGTGTCTATCCATGAGGGTGGTGGAAGTACTGTTGGCATTGACTTTACCATAAATGGCAGAAACATTCTGTTGTCCAAGCAGATCTCTTTAAAGCTTCTAGTTTGGATATTGAACCCCAAAATCGTTTCCTTGCAACTGAGGAAAACAACATTTCGGTCTACCGGACGACTGAAACCTAAAACTTGGACTGGTGCAACTTCATCTTCTCCTATCCGAGTGCGCCGTTCTTCTAAGATATCGTCTAGTGAAATATCCTTGTGCAATATTTTTCCAGTTGACCTCATTGAGCCCCCAAACATTCAGAGTCATTCCCGTTCCTGTCCCTCTAGTTTTAGCGTAATAGACCCATCTTTCAGACACCCCAATACGACTATAAAGCTTACTAAATTCAGCCTCGAGAAACTTCTTGGCCGAAAAATTGATCAAACGACATCGACGTACGTCACTTTTATTTATCTGATTAATATTGTAAATTACTAACATCCAAAACAGAACACCATTAAGGATAACAACTTTATAAAAATTAGAAAATTTCCACACAATATTTTATAACAAATGATGATGAATAATCACAAAATATACCACAAACATCTAGTCCCCTGGGCCACTTCTGAGTTAATGGATTACAAACATGATATTTCCTCTGACCATCTGAATATAATGAATAACAAATTACCAAACCATTACTAGAACCTAAGAGGCGTAACTTGGCTCCAGTTGGTTTCTGATTCATAAGAAACTTAAGAAAGAACATATGTTCATTTCTAGAAATAAACCCTAAATGTAAATCAGAATATGCCATCTTATATTTCATATGTTTTTCATCATCCAGATCAATAATTGACTAATATAGTATCCACCCGGGAGAGACTTGTGATTAATTTGGTACAATTTAGGGTTTGAGAGTAAATATCTCAATCAAGATATCATCTGTTAGTGATGAACGAGTAAGAGAAGTCCCCCCCAAAACCATAGAAAAATCCCGAAAAAGTCTATTTGAAGTCCTGAAATGTTTGCTTGGATTTCACGTCAATGCATCAAATCGTGATAGGATAGTGATCGTAGACGCTCAGTAATGTGACTAGATTAATAGCCTTACCATTTTAGTAGTAATAATTTCACGTTGACAACTTAGGATCAATCCCAGAAGCCACTATCTTTACCTGGCATGATCTGGGTATACCCAGCATACTAATTGGGGTATACCTAATGAGACAACATATGGGTCAGTAATGTGATCGTAGCCGCTCAGTAATGTGACTAGATTAATAGCCTTACCATTTTAGTAGTAATAATTTCACGTTGAAAACTTAGGATCAATCCCAGCAGCCACTATCTTTACCTGGCATGATCTGGGTATACCCAGCAGACTAATTGGGGTATACCTAATGAGACAACATATGGGTCATTTAGAAGTAAAACAGGGAACCCATTAACCATGTATTTTGTAAATGTCTAATATATCCTTGTTTAATTAATACTAAAAATTATGATTAGCTTATCTAATGGAGCTTAGATTAAAATTTTGAAAATAAGAATTCAGTAGATTAAATCTTTTGTCTGTCTTATGAGTTCGATTTCGATCAAAAATATCGGTTCTCAAAATGTGAAAAGTCGGCAAGGTCGAATATTGAATAAGGTGCCGACTAACTTTTCCCGGCAAGGTCGACGTTTGAATAAGGTGCCGACTAAGTATAGCCGACATGTTCTTCGGATGAAGAAAACGCCGATTATTTCTAGAATGAATGGTCTATGAATGAAGAATATGCCGACTATCTTTGGCCATCTATATTATGATCGACATATAAATATTTCCTACAATGTCGGCTATTATATAGTCGGCATGCAAATAATTTCTAACATTGCCGACTGACTTATAGTCGGTATGCAAATAATTTCTAACATTACTGGCTGTTGAAAAGTCGACAATGTTACCTTGCCGACCTTTAGTTATACCCAACATAAATTATAATAGGGGTTCACTCCAGAAAAGTCGGATGCCTTGAAAAAAGTTCTTGGATCAACCTCCTCTTCTCCATCCTCTGATGATGTGCATTCTTCATAGTTAAGGGGATTGCTAGGACTCTCCATGAAAATTATACATTTTGAAACATGGTTCTAGTAAGACAGTCGGCATGGTCGATAATCTCAACATTGTCGACTAATACATAGTCGGAGGTGTTGTAATCATCTACCACACCGACTAACACACAGTCGATATGGTCCTATTCAATAAAGATGCCGACTATTAACCAAGGAAAAACAAATTTCTGTGACCTAAAGTCGGAACGATACAAGTTTAAGAAAATACCGATTAGAGATAAGTCGGCAAGGTTGGTTATTGAATACCTTGACGAACATGGTTATTGTTTAACAGTCGCCATGTCTGTTATGAAAGGTCGGCATGATCTTCATGTTACGACCTTGCCGACTACCATTAAAATCTTAAGGCCGACATCTAAAACTTCAAAAACCCTTGCCGACTAAAAACCATGAAAATAATAGTTTTCGATTTCTAACCTAATATAATTAACAATCAAAAAACACAAAACAATAATGGGTTTGAGTTTAGAAATCACTTATAGTCTTATTTTCGCCGGTGGAGGGTTATTCTCAACATTCTCAGGGATTGAATTCTCGGGTTTACTCATTCCAACATTTCCCTTACCTTTTGCCCCTGATTTGGATCTTTTGATGTTACCTGTTGAATCTCTATTGCTACTTGATCGTTTAGAATCAACCATCTTTTGTAGAAAAATCAAAATTGAAATTTTAGGTTGATGGAATAAGATGAAGGAAGGAGAAGAAAAGAGGGATTAGAAAAGATAGATTATAAGAAGATTAAACAGTTTTTAGTTTTTAAGTTTAGGGTTTAGTTTTTAGGTTAATTAGTGCAGGGGTACTAAAGTAACTTCACTCAGTTTTGGCCTCCCCTTAGTAAGGGCACTATGTCCATTTAAATCTGGGTATATCCCAATTAATATGGGTATATCCCAATCAAGCCAGGCATCTTTAGTTCACCTCCTTAAAAGAACCCTACAGAGTCTTTAACAAGAGGGATTATTAAACTCGGAATAAAATTGGTAAAAATAGAATAATGCTTCAAAAAAAAAAAAAGAGCATAAAATAAATATCTTTTTTTAGATCCAATGTATAGTTATTGGCATATGCTTCCGAAATAAAATAATTTAATCATATGCATTTAGAATTATAACTTGGACCTCCATAATTAAAACCAAAACCATTTGTTTGGTCTTTGTGAATTTTCAAATCGTAGCAGTCTGGATTCGTAACGTGTATCTCAAAATCTTTAGGATTTTTGGTCACATTATTTTCTTCAACTACTTGAATCTCATTAAAATAACTCGACGTTCCCAAACCACCTTCAGAAGGGAGATGACCACTACCCATTTCAGTCGAAGTATGATGTCCATTACTTTTCGTATTAAGGATTTCTCCGCCAAAATTGAGTTTTGTTGCGGTCGTTGATAATGTGGTGAAGAGAGAACTAGGATAATAACCGACATCAGTACCTTGTAATCGAACCCACCAATGTCTGGTTTTTTGGTCCTGCCAAATTATCAATGTTTGTTTAGGATCAAAATTATTAATGAGGTATGAAAATTGATCACTTTTATTTTCTTACCTTGTGAACACCGAAGGTAGCATCTTTTTGGATACCATTAAGAGTAGAAACCTCAGAGAAATCACCACCAAGGCATATATCTGAGGTTGTCAGCACAAATCCATTACATTGGTTGTTGTAGCAACCCGAGTGATTATATGCAGCCGCCTAAATGGAGAATAAATAATAAGTGATTTGATCTTATTTAGAAAATAATACTTAGATGAGATGGCTTTTTTAGACATCTCGTCACCAATTTTTCGTAAAAAGAAATTAAATAAAATTTACCGTCCAGTATATGAAAAATCTGGTATTATCGTCACCGTACAATGTTGGGTTCACCTAATTAAAAACAGAGATGGAAATTTCAAGTTGCTACACCAGAGGATATAAGTTATTTTATGTATGATTTTAGACTGATAACTTACTATCCATCCGAGTTCAATGGTATTGATATCGCTTAATTAACCAGCTTCAACCCAAATTTGGGATACGCTCATTTCGTTTCTGGTTTCAGTTAACGGTTTCCAAAGATTTATTTTTGCTTGCACTCCTATAAAATTTCCTCCCACCGTAATTCCCGGATACTATACAAACACTTGGATTACTCCAACATCTACATATATATATATATACGCAAAAATAAATTAATGACAATGGTATGTGATTATATATACCTCATGACCCTCCAATATGCCGTCTTTTTGTGATGTATCACGAGTCTCGTATGATGATAATGGATTATGTTTATGTAAAGGTGTGTGTTTATAACTTTTTCCTTCCCTCCGAATAGGAACTGTTCCGTCAGGACATGATCCATACTTTTGCCAAGTTTGAGTAAGTTGAAGTGTCCCAATATTATCTAATTTCATTCCTTTTGGGTACGAACTTGGTGTCATCTGTTTCATAACAATAAAAGGATAATATAAAGTAATATTTTTTTGGAGATTGAAAACATATAATCACGAGGAATAGTATGTAGGAAGAAAAAAAATTCATACCTGTATTGTATGATTACGAAGCAAAGGATGTTTAAGACTAGGTTGTTTGTAAATATCATAACAATCGATAATCTCATCAGCTCCAACCTATAAGATAAAAATAAATAGTATAAGTAATTACCATAACAATTAACGAATACGTCTAGATGCAATTAAGAACAATAAACTTAACCTTAATGGTTTTGACTATTGGTTGTTCATAATCACTCTTCCTTCGACTGAATCTTCATTAACGAGGATTGTTAATATGAGGAGCCAACATGCTAAGTACATAAATTTCGACATTATTATTAACAAATAAAGGAGACAGATGTTATAGGGAAGGTTTATGGAGAAGATAGATCAATCACAAGGTATTTATATTGACTTTTTTTTTTTTGTAAGGTTTCTTTTTAGTATGCATTAATTCATAATGGAATGTATCTAATCATTTCCATTTGTGTATTATTTCTTTCATTTCATTGAAAGAAAACAAAAAAATCTTATTCATTTCTAATATACTCCAGATTATCTTTGAATACATTGAGATACTCTATGTAAGAGATTCTACTGAAATCCAATCCCAATAAGATTTGACTATATATTTTTGTCATTTTTGGCATAATTTCTTCAGGAATGTATTGTCAAAGTTATTTTCTTCCATTTAATTACTTCTAATGTTGCAGAGTATAATAAGGGAACAATATAATGATCACAGGGAAACATTATTTAACTCTTAACCATAATGGGCTGCGGCTAACAAATTCATAGTCACTTGAGGATATAGTATGGAGCTGAAAATACATAAAAAAGTACGTAATAAGCTATAGGTTTAATTATTTGGTCACGTATGTTTGATTAAAAAATAAAGTGTCCAAATATATACTAGACGACCGCGCGCGCGCTTGACAGTGATAGATGATCGCTTGCACGGTGATGGCCAACGAAGATGCACAGTGTCTAGTTATTTACTCGTACCAACAACACACCTTCTAAACTATACGAAATTCAGAGCATGTCATAATATGTGTAGTTTATGATGATGCAGGATTACGAAGCGTGTATTATCTAAGTCTTAAGATTAATTACTAAAGTGCAGCTGAGCTCAACAGCAAAGCAAAAGAGGGTAAGGTCAGCTCATGTTATTGTTTTATAAATTCACAGAAAGATTTTTTTCAGTTTCCATTGAAGCTTCAGCACTCTTGGAGCTAAATGGGCACCAGATGTTCTTTAAGGATTTATATTTTTCTTATTCTGATACAGGAAAAGCTACAGTCACACTGCCATGGACATCTCTTGTGGTTGCTGTCAGTGCACTGTAGCGTTGTTATCCTTTGTCGAGGCACCCATTTTGAAATATAGATGACGTCTAAGGTTGGAGAGGTTCATGACGTTATTTTCGGTATGGTTGAAAATTTGATCCTTGTATTTCTATTCTCGTTGGAGGCATCAGTCTTGGAGATGAAAATGTTGGTTATATGCAGGCGACACTTAGGCGACATGACTGGCATATGAAACTGCTGAAGTAGAAGACCTGATCACCGTGTCATGCTGGTTGGAGACTTTACCAAACAATACGTATCTATGCCACGGAACTTGAAAGTAAACAACGTGAAGTTGCAAAGTACATTACCCAATATGAGCACTGTCTGGCGATGTTTCGGGGGACCCCTTGCACCTCCCCATACCAGAATTGCTTTTGTGCAGGGTAACAAGGAAGCATTTCGGTTAACAGCAACGGTTTTCGTTCATTACCATAAGCATCACTCGTAGATAGTAAAGGAAAGCAGGCTGAAATGGAATCCTCATAAAATTCGAAGGAGGAGAACTCTAATAAATTTACGCCAGATACTGATGTTTCTAAATTTGTAGGTGCATCTATTAGGACTTGGGAAACCAAAAAAGAAGGAATTGCTAGATGCACATTTAAGAGCAGAACTGATATTCATGATACTGTTTTCATGCCTGTATTTCGTCAACCCATTGGCCGCGCTGGAACCTCATGACTATATAGTTCTCGATAACAAGGATTCACTCAGAAAGGAAGACCCTTCTCACAGGAAACTTAATCTTGAACAACAACAACGTAGGGTGAAGTTCCCAGATGCGGAATCTTTGCACCTATTCATGTTTAATAAAAATAATGTTGTTCTTTATGACTAAACATGTTCGAGGGAAAACAGTGGTGGTGATGTCTGAGGAAAAACGAGGAGAATTAACGATGAAAAAGAAAGAGAGAGGAGCGCCAGAAAGAAAGAAAGAAGATTGTCTTAAATGTGCCAGGGATTGTCTTAATTGGAGATGGTGAGATCCAAATGTGAAAGGATTGCTGAGTTCAGTCAAGAAGAAGCTGTATGAAGATGCGACTGACATATGCACAAGTAGTCAAATTCCATTCTATCCAGAGAGACAGAACAAATATTACTCCCACTGTCTATCCAGAGAGACAGAACTAAAAGCCATTTGACTTTAGTACATGGACATGTGATATGATATGGGTTAAGTCAAAACACCCAAATGGCTTAAATATTCGTATTTCTTACTATTGTCGGAAGATATTATGCATGGCATCCTTTTCCCTCATGTCTTTATTTAGCAATTTATAGAGGTCAAACCTTTATCCACCATGTTGCGATCAGAGAACATCAGCAAGTTTGCTGAGTAATGTAATAGGAATGTAACTTCTAGCAAGTAGCCGAAAGTAAGGGAGTGGACAATATATTTTCTTTTTCTTTTTGATCGGTAATAGCAAGTAGCGCAAAGCAAATCTTTTTGATCAGTAAAGAATTTGGTGTTAGCGAGTTTGAGAAGGTCACTAATATCATCACCCGATGACTTTACCACTGTACTATAGTGACAAGTAGTATAGTGGTGCAATTGGGAAACAATCAAAAATAAATAGATCAAGTAAAAAGAGGCTAGGAGCTTTCAAATTTTTGCACTTACAAAATCAGTCTAAATACATATTTAGATTCACTCAAATAACCAGCAAAGTTGCTAAGAGATATAAGCTTGCTTGACTGTTTTAATGAGCATATCAGGGAGCGTACTGTGGACCCTTGCATTCATACATTAGAATATATTCGTTATGGACACTCATATCCAAGCTTACTTTTAAGTCAAAATTGAAATTTGAAGCCCTCTCGGATGCCTCCTTTAACACCTATAAATAGAAAGCTTGTCAAACTAAGACTCATCATCATTTCAACTGGAACTGAAAAGAAGAATAATAGAAGGAAGAAGAGAGGTCTTACATGAAGGAAAGAGTCTTAGTTTAGTAGCCAAGGATGACTTGCCTATGTGCATCCCTCAGCATTAGGGAATGAGTCTACTTCATTTTCTTCTATAAATGAAGCTCATGTCAAAATGGTGGATTCATAGCGAGTGTCCTTGGCTATCTTAACTGGCTCTTTTCTCCCATGCTTGGCCTCTTTTTCTTGTTTCATTTCGACAACCAACAGTGCAACACAGAGAGCATGTCATCAGCTAGTAATTTGAGAAAATTGGGGCCAATATAAAGAATGATAGACTGCACACTGCCTTGCTGCCGATGACTAAGTTAAAGCCAAGTAAGGATGCAAGGTAAGGGAGGTATATATAATTTTTTTTCTCTAAGATGGCTTTTTTCTTAATCATGATTGCACCCGAATTGATTGAAAATATTGATTATTTTTCAAAAACATTAATTATATTAAATATCTTACTCGATTTTAATTATAAAAATTAGATAATTAACTTTTAACTTTTTTATTATTTTTATTTTTTTATTGATTTAGATATTTAATGATTATCTTATTATTTTGAGGTACTATATACTAATTGGTGAGCTAGTTTAAGTATTAATTTGGGTTATGATTAACAAAAGGATGAGCTACATAAGCATGATTCTTTTATTTTATTCTTTTAAACTGAATATTGACTACATTTTGATTAATTTTATTCCATATTTTTTCTCTCCTATTAACAAGACTCCTTCATAAACGTATTCTTTTGTATTATACAATGTGATGTATTGTGTAATGTTATGTAGTGTTTTATATATGCATGGTATGACATGCTTCTTAACGTGCTGTGATAGACCACGTGTTGATTAAGCTAGACCATCACATCCCGTGAAACTACATGCTGGGCTAGGATGGACTCAAATTTTAACGCGCTGTGTTGGATTGTGCTAGTGTTGGAAGGGCCGGCCCTCCCAGTAAAGCAAGGAAAGCCTTGCTTGAGGCCACCAATGGGAGGAGGCCACAAAATCTAAGTTAGGTTAATTAAAAAGGTAAAAATCGAAGGATTTTTTTTTTGGTTAGCATAAAACTGTGGAAAGAAATGTGAAAACGAAACATACAGGAAGGAGATTCTTATTAAAACTATTGATGCGCAAGGTAAATTTTATTTTTCTCCTTGTATAATATTTCTCTATTTGAAGCATCATAGTATTCTCTTGTTTACTTTTACACTCCTATTTTAGGTTTTAGGTTAAACCAAATTTAAATGGTTTGGCTAATTTGCTAATTGAAAGTTTAAAGATGCTTTTCAGTTCTTGGTTTCTTTTTTTCTTATTGTGTGAATCGATAATAATACATAGATTATATGTTAAAGAGTTTATTGAAAGTTCAAATATGGTTTTTACACTCATATTCATTAAAGAGTTTATTGCTTGTAATTTTTAAATGTTATCAAACGGCAGGCATGTAAAACATTGTTGTTTAGACCTAGACTTAATTAGTCTGTTGAAAGTTTAACCCATGGATACGATAACGAACCATTTATGTACACATTAACTAAATTTTTTCTTATTTCATGGTGGTAGTGAAGGTCTGTGTGCTTCTAAGTTATTTATTGATACAACAACGAAAACCCCAGATGATCAACAACAAGAACAAAATCCCCTATTAATGGCAAATCCTTTGTCCGGTTAGTAAATTTCTCAATCTATTATCTATTTTTCTCATGACTTACCTATTTTTGTGCATTTCCTTTGAAATTTGTGAACTACGAGATATTTAGAACTTAGGGAGTTAGGTGCATCTCACAGCTTAATTGATCTACACATGAACTCAAACAAAATCCGAATACATTGCAACACTTAACTGTACATTATGAACTGCATGTGATACCAAAATCCGAATACATTGCAACACTTAACTGTACATTATGAACTGCATGTGATACCATTAATTGTGAATTTTCAGTTTTGAGTTATCATAAATTAGGATACCGAGTGAGTGTTATAAACATTCACCGATTAATTTGTAGCTATAATGAGCATTTCCATAGTGAGTACGGGTTTTTTAAATGATGAATTTGTGGTTTTCAACAATGTCTTACATGTCTGCTGTTCGATCACATTTTAGTTAATTTTTTTATACCGGTGTAATATTTACACTTAGACTTAGTTTGTTTGCTATTTAGTCATTACATTAGCTATATATGTGTATATTAAAGTATCTAGAGATCAATTTAAAGTGATTACAATAATCTAAGTGATTCAAGTCAGGTCAAAGTTGTATGGATAAAGTTGTATGGACAAAGTTGATATGAAAGAGGGGCCACAAAAAAAATTCTTGCATTAGGTCACAAAAAACGTAGGACCGGCCCTGCGTGTTGGCGCATCCCAACTTACACCTCTAAATGTAATGGTGATAATGCATGGTATAGAGTTATTCTGCTTTTTGACTCATGTTCTGTAAATCAATGGATGGAAATTATGCAGCATCCATGGTATCCTTTTAATTGATTTACCAATAGAAAACTCGAACTGAAATGGACAAACAAACAAAGCAATATTAAATTACGTGTAGAACCGTGATAATCAACAGTGAAGCTCCGAGTGATAGTTTTTTTGGTGCTGTTATGAAGATAATGTCATCATTGAGAAAATCAGAAAATGAAGCATACCTACACGGTACATCTGATACACATTCTCTCAAATTTAAGCCGGTATCATTCATTTTCAGGTTACAAAGCACAAAAGTCTCTCTCCAATGACAGTAACAAACGCATGTACAACCATTTTGTTTTCAACTGGGACCATTTGCACTCATATGAAATTTAGTTCATCATGATTCATCTGTGTCCCTTTTCAGTTTTTGGCCCAATCTTTTGCTTATCCTTGGAACGGAAATTAAATCTCTACCATAACCTAGTGTTATTATGGTAGAGGACATGCGACTTGAGGTTGTAAGTGTGGACGATAAGGGCACAATTTCGTGTTGATTTTAACTATTTTATTTAGAGTCAAATAATGTTGTTAAAATAAAAAAATAAAAAAAATGGATTGCGTATACACTATCCCCACTCACTGACTTCGTTACCTTGTAAAAGTATAAAAACCAACTCACGAACAGGCACGACTGAAAGACTCAAGACAAGAAGAAATAGGGGTAGTTTTCTTCAGATTTTCATTCTCTGGTGGGAAGGCTATTATCAAAAGCTAAGAATGCTCTTCTTGGCTGCCACTTTTGCCTTCCATCTAAAGACTTAAAGGCTACATAAATAAAGCACTCACGTTGAACGGTAAGGAAATCCTTGTATATGATTTTATATAAATGCGTATATCTGGTAGAAGTAATAGTACTAATGTTCGTCGTCTACCAATAAATTATAATAGACAAACTTTAGAAAGGAACTTGTGTTCCTTGTTAAGGACCATTGTATGCTAGACTGGGCCGGGGATTCTATGCTGGACTGAATCAAGTTGGGAAAATTAAGGGGAGACCCGAAAAAAAAAATATTTTCATTGTCAAGCCAACAATTAATTTTTGGTACTGTGACACCCATAATTATATGAAATTATCAATGAATCAATACATAACTCGTTATGCATACTATCTTTTTAGGCATAACTCGTTATACAGCCTAATTTTTCAGGGGTATAATTGGAAGCGCAACTTGGACATAACATATTTAAAAATTCGCGCCTTAAAATTTTACAAATTTTATATCGTTGGAAATCTTTTTAAAAGAGCTACGCAACGAGTACAAACATGAATATCAAATTTTTGTTTTTCACAAAAAAATCGGAGGTGATCCTCACTTTAGGGAAATTTTTTGAAAACTTGATACATAACTATTATGCAGCCACCAAAAAACAATGCATAACACATTCTGCAGTCGCATAACGAATTATGCAACCTTTTTTCCACTGCATAACAAATTATGCATTTGGATAACAAAGTTATGCATCTATAACAAGTTATGTAACCATTGTTACAAAAGACATCCAAATACAGGCAATACAAGCAATAAGGAATAAGTGATTTAATTACTTTAGAAATGAATGTCATCGATGATTAAAGTGACCACGCTCCCCATTCATTTTTCCATCCACAACACCCCAAAACAATGGTAGGATAACTAATTTTGTAGATGCATAACCTGTTACTTCCGACCAAACAAACTATCCTCTCTACAATCTCTGATATTGTCGCCCTGAACCCTGCTTCTGGTTGTAATGTTAAGTTGCCACAATCATTACCACGCATACAAAAGACATCCAAATACAGGCAATACAAGCAATAAGGAATAAGTGATTTAATTACTTTAGAAATGATCAATCGACATTTTTCCAAAACCAAAACAATGGTAGGATAACACGCCAGCGATCCACAACAAGTCTTGCCGAAAAATATAGCTAGACCGCAACTCTAACCTTCCCTGGCACATTCGTCACAATCGACAGAAAACAAAGAGAACGAAAAGCATAATAACTAACACAAACAACAAATTCTTCCTCTCCATTGGTCTCTTCTTATTAATAACTAAATTTCTTCTCTTATGAGTTATGATTATGAATGGTACTTGAATACATAGAAGCTTTCTAAATGCTTATATATAGTTGCACGTACCATTTGGAAAGTCAACTTCCATCCATCCATGTTAATCTCAATAATTCGATCTGTATGTCGACATTACTTAAAGGAAAAACCAACAATCTAATCAGATTAGGCCATTACTTAGATTACAACATCAAATCGAATTTCAATTCAAATAAAAACACAAAATCTATCCCATAGCTACCGTAATCAAATCTCTAATCATCGAGTCATTAGATCGACATCAGGAAAAAAATATCGATACTAACAAGTATAATGATCGAATTACAAAGATTAAATTTTTTATAATAAATCTCAACATCAGAAAAAGAGAGTTGAAAATTGAATGCGGGATGGGATGGAAACAATGAAGTCGATCTAAGTAAAAATAGTCGACTAGAAATTTGGAACCAAGAAATCGATGAAACTAGAAGAAAATTTGTTGAAGAAAATCCCAGTTGCTCGTTGAAAGAAATCAGAGCTATTTATTGTCGCCTCTTTGTTTCTCACTCTACGAAATGGAAAAGAAATTAGAATACGAAGATTTTGAGACTTACCTGTAAATCGAGAATTAAAGAGGAGTACCTGATACAATTTCTGAAGGAAATAATTTTCTGAACTTGGAAATCCGGAAGAAACAAAAAAACGAAGAACTCAAAAAAAATTTAATTTTGGGTTTGAGAATAATTTTTTACCTAAAAATGGGTGCGCGCCTGTAGTTTTGGGAGCGTGGGTTTCACAGTGAAAAAATCTGTGAGAATGGGTATCAATGTAGTTTTCACAATCAAGTTTGTGTAAGTTAGAAACCATACATGGTTTGGCATTAATTTCGCCATCATGTCAATTGTTATCATCTAGGATTCTACATTTTTCGAAGCATACAAACTGGTCTGGTTTCAAGTAATGACTCAACTGCATTAATTATGAGAAATTACACAAGTCCTTGATTTTTTTTTTTTGAAGTAGAAGGTTATATTAAAAAGAAAAAAGAGCCCTTTTAACCCGGGATCACACCTGAATTAAAGCGAAGCTACATACACATCAGAGTGTCCCAATTACTCCAGATTAAACTAGTGTCGACAAATTTAAAAGTGTCACAAGACCATAAAACTATAGTTTGCTTAACCAAATCAATACTTTCTTGGACGCTCTTTTGCCGTCCTCCGAAAACTCTTCCATTCCTTTCCTTCCATAAAATCCAACAAATCGCATATTGTAAGATTTCCCAAACTTCCTTACCTCTACCTTGCAACACATTGTTAGACCACTGATGGAACAATTGAAACACAGTATTTGGAAAAGGCCATGATATCCTAAAGGATCTGATGAAGTAATTCCAAATCTGAAAAGAGTACTCGCAATGAATGAACATGTGATTTGTTGATTCCCTGACGTCGTTGCACAATACACACCGGTCGCTGTCCATGGTAACCCCCGGTAACTCAACATATCCCTGGTCGGAAGCGAATTATGAAAAGTAGCCCAGATAATGAAACTCACCTTGTTTGGAATATTAACTCTCCAGAGAAATTCATCAAACCCACACTGGTCCAGAACGCCTGATAGTCTTTCATAACAATCTGAGACACTGAAATTTTCCATAATCTCCATTTCGTCGTCTTCTTGAACAAGCATCGGAACTTGATTTAAGTTGCGCCTAAGAAGGTCCCATTCCAGTTGCTCGTTTGCATTCAAATGTCTCTTAAAATCCCAGACCCAAGATCCGTTTGCTATCATGTCGTTTATCGTTGCATTCCTCGCCCTTGCCGCCTTAAAGATAACAGGGAACAAGTCTTGCAACTTCCCCCTATTCAGCCATCTGTCCTTCCAGAATCGGATGCATTTACCATTTCTTACCGTAAAGGTTTCCATGTTCATCATTTTAGTAACATTCCTCCACAGACTCCTACCCTGCGGCTTAGTATCCACCTCCGGAATTAGCAAATCATTATTATGGAAGAATTTTTCGTTTACTAACCTTCTCCACAGACTATTTTTGGACTTAGAAAATCTCCAAATCCATTTGATCAACAAAGAATGGTTAGTTCTCCTCAAATTTTTCACACCTAGACCCCCATTCACCACAGGAAGACTTAGCTTTTTCCAGGAAACCCACACCAATTTCTTTCTTCCTTCCACCGCACCCCACAAAAAATTGCACATTATTTTAATCATTCTTTTTTCCACACTCACCGGTAAGAGAAAGAGAGACAAGTAATAAATTGGAAGACTTGCAAGACAACTCTTAATAAGAATTAATCTACCTGCTTTGTTAAGATGCCTTTTCTTCCACGGGGCCAATTTTTGTTCCATTCTGTGCAATACATGGTCCCAAACTGAAGTGCTACGCCAATGAGCACCAATCGGCATCCCAAGGTAGGTAAACGGTAGTTTCTCCGTTTTGCAACCCAACTCTCTATCCAAATTGTGTATCACCTCATCTGCACCCACACTTATCATAGTACTCTTCTCTAAATTCAGCTTCAGACCTGTGATAGTTTCGAACACCGACAAAATGATGAACAACCGTCTAACTTCCTCCACCGAAGCATCTAGAAAAATCAAGGTATCATCCCAAATTGAAGGTGATAAATAATAATACCTTGATTGACCACCTGAAATCCCGACAGCTTCCCTCTTTCCACCGCCTCATTAATAAGCTTTGATAGAATTTCCGCTACCAGAAGAAACAAGTACGATGATAATGAGTCTCCCTGTCTTAAACCCTTACCCGGTTTAAATTTTTCCGTCGAGCTACCGTTCACGAGAAGAGAAAGATGTGTAGAGGAAACACACCATTTTATCCAAGAGATCCATTTACTTCCAAATTCGTGCTTTTGTAAAATTTTGAATAAGGCATTCCAATTAACATTATCGAAAGTCTTCTCCATGTCGATTTTGGAAAGAATACCTGGTTTCCCAGTCTTCAACCTGCTGTCTACACACTCAATTGCAATTAAAACACCATCTAGAATCTGTTTGCCGTGAATAAAAGCCCCTTGGAAGTCCGAGATTAGGATCGGCATGACCCTCATGAGTCGATTCGCAAGTAACTTAGATAGAATCTTATACACAATGCCAATCAGACTTAAAGGTCTGTAGTCTTTAGGAGTGCAGGAGTCTTCCTTTTTAGGGATAATAGTAATAAAGGATCAATTAAATCGCCAATCGATTGAGTCATACCTGTGAAAATCCTTGACCAAATTCATGAAATCGTCTTTGATCGTTGGCCAACACTTCTTAAAAAACTCCGCCGTGAAACCGTCAGGACCCGGAGATTTGTTACACCCCATTTTCCTAACCACATCCCAAACCTCTTCCTCCGAAAAGTCACGCTCAAGCCATCTTCTGTCCTCCTCCGCAATTTTTGGGAAATGCAGATTTTCCATATTCGAGTTCACCTCGTCGCCTTGAGTTAAAAGATTTGTGTAAAAACTTCGCAGTTCTTCCCTAATGCCTTGTTGGTCAAAGCTATCGACCCCTCCAATTTGCAGTTTCAGAATAGTATTTCTCTTTTTCCTTGCGCTCGCTATACGGTGGAAGTACCTTGTGTTCGAATCTCCCCATCTAAAGTTGTTTTGTTTTGACCTCAAATGCCATTTCCTAGCTTCCGTAACTTCCACCTTTCTTAACTTCAGCTTGCACCTAGTTCTGTCCTCTAGCTGAGGTTGGAGTAGAGCACCCCTTTCCTACAGAATATTAAGCCTGTGTATTCTTTCCGTAAGCTCCTTTTTTTCCTGATCCACATTATCGAACTCCTTAATTCTCCACGGTTTGATTAGGTGTTTTAAGTTTTGGAATTTCAGAAAGAAACGAGTGCTAGCACTGCCAGTAAAATTCATCATCCCCCACCAACTTCTCACATTCCAAGCAAAGTCTTTGTGTTCTGTCCACATCCTGTCAAGCTTAAAATACGGTTTTGCAGACATAGATGGTTCCAAAATGACAATAAAAGGATTATGATCAGAAAAGATTCTAGTCAAAACCACCTGTAAGGCATTCGGAAAAGCTGCTTCAAAGTCATAGCTGAATAAGAAGCGGTCTAGTCTACATAAGAGCGGGTCAGCTTGGTTGTTCGTCCAAGTGAAGGCACCTCCAATCAGCGGCTGATCTATGAGCTCGTTCTCAAGGATGAATTTGTTTAGGAATCCTGTGTTGCGGCTATCTCCCTCCCCTCAATTCCTTTCCTCATTAGAGCGCACTGCGTTCATGTCTCCTCCAATGCATAAGGGACCTGCCCACCAGTTTTTCAGAGCAGCCATATCCTTCTAGAACTGAGCTCTAGGGTCTTGGTCACAAGGGCTGTAACGTTTGTGACTCCCCACTGAAAACCATTGCACCTAGTCGAGAGGATCGTTGTAATGTTGTTGAAGCCGAGTCTCTCGTCCAGTTTCTCCAAATTATTGCTATCCCAAATTGATAAAAGACCACCACTGCTGCCTATCGATGGAATGTACGCCCAATCAAAGTTATCGTCGTACCACAGCTGTCTCACAAACCAAAAAGACATACACTGAATTTTTGTTTCCTGAATCAAACAAATCGAACACTTATGCGCAGAGATCAAATTCTTAACCGAAATTTGTTTATCAAAACTATTCATGCCTCTAATATTCAAAGACAGGATTTTAAAATCTATTTAAGATAATTTCTTCCCTTGCAATTCTAATTTTTTCAGCAGTATTATGCTCATCACAGTTCAGAACTACCACTCTCATCGCAGTGTTATTTGCTTCACTGTCTTGTTCAGTAGTATTAATGTCTTCACTATCCTTTCCATCCACTATCCTTGCAGTCATATCATTCTCATTTGCCTCATCGTTCTCATTATACGAACCCTCCGTGTCCTAATTTTCCTCGACGCTGTCGTCCCCCTCACATTATCCCTGAATTTTTTTGAATCTTTGCCTATAGCTATGAACCAAAGTAGTCATGTTATTTTTTAACGTGTGATGTTGAGCGATGTTAATACTTCCGTAGCTACGGGCTACCTGAACAAGAGACTGCACTGTTGTTTCAATTAGATTCTCTTCATCTTCTTCTCCCTTTTGCTGCAGGTCTTCCAAATTCCGTACCACCCTCTCTTCCACGTCAATGCATGTTGCTGTTGTTACCAATTTGTTGTTCTCCGAGTTTGCCTCTCCCAGGTTCTGCTGGTGCTGTAGTATGCGGAACCTTGACCGTGAGGTGTGTTGGAATTAATTACAATAATCGAATGCAAATGGGAAATAATACTTAGATTACACTGATAGTAGTAACAAATAACTCAATAAACTTAGTAGAGGCACGTATGACTATGATCAGATGCTATAGCAATTAACAAATTACCTCCAGGATCCCTCTATTCATACACAGAGAGAACTTCTATTTCTAGTTGGTATATTTTCCCATTTTCCATCATTCTCCCTTGTTTTAGTGAAGAACTCAATTCCATCTTAATTATTTAAAAAGCCAAAAAAAAATGTTTGTTCGATGCAAGTTCGAACGAAAAATCATCTCGTATTTATAGCACAAGAAAAGAATATTTGAAACGTCACGCGCCTCGAACGTTACAAAAGGTAAGGTAAAAAATCGCGTAAAAGAACAATTACCTTTTGATATCCAAAACCGAAGTTTATTTACATGCCCCCTCCCTCCTCATTATGGTCATATCATTGTTGTTTTCTCCCATTCACATGAAAAAACATCTAGGTTTCTTGGGATCAAAACATGGTCCATGCATTTTTTGATTAAAACAAAACATTGTTTTTCTAACAAGGTGTCCCTTTCGAATTTTTTCCACTTCTATTTCTAGTTGGTATATTTTCCCATTTTTCAAATAATCTTGATAGTTGCCCCCTCCTCCTCATTCTCGCATATCATTGTTGTTTTTTCTCCCCTTTGGTTTTAGGATAGCACTTTCTGCTTCACATTGTAATGTGCATCCCATTCCACAGTAAGAACCATATTAAGTCCCCCTATTTTTTTCACGATAACATCTGGTATATTTTCAATGCCTCCACCCACTGAAATTCTAAAGTACTTCATTCTTGATGATTTTTTTATATCCAATATTTCCACTGCAATAGCTTGCAGACCACCCAGATTCTCCGCCACTGACTTAAAGCATTGATCCCCCCAATGTTTCAAAGGCAGTCCTCTAATCTTGAGCCACTGCGATGTTCTGTGCAGCATCTCCATAGAAACAGTTGATTGTTTACCAGCTTGCCGTCTAGACATCTTATCGTTGCCACCATTCTCCTGCCTAGTATCTGTATTCTGACTCCTGAATTCTGGAATTTCTTCTCCCTTCCATTTGTAAACCTTAATTATGACTCCTTACTCCTCCCAAATAACTGGCTTCCACAATTTTCTCCATTCCGAATCCTCCAATGGTACTAAAGCTGTCAGTTTATTAGCTTCATCCATTTGAAGGTATCTTTCCCATCCCAGCCTCCTTTTCACCAGTCTAGCAATTCTTCCCCATCCAATGTTCTTAGACACCTTCACCGCACCTCTCAAATCCTCCTTATTCAAGGAAGGGTATTCCTGAATAGACCTCAAATTGCCCATCAAAATTGTATGTCTTATTAATTGAATGAAATGTTGAACAACTTGAGTTAATATGTGCCAGCAGTATTGTCTTTCGCCGCATGGGAAGCATAAGCTATATATAATGTTTTTCTTGTTTCTTATGTCTGAATCTTGACACCCTTAGGTACTTCCCTTCGCCATTATTTTAAACTTGAGCAAAGTACATATCTTCACCCACCCTCTCCTTCCATTTATCATCCCCAGATGCTTCCTCCAGCAAATTGTCTACCACCATTTTTAGCCATTCCATTACCTGCGGGTGGAAAGCTAGCCAAGCTCGATATCCTCTCTTCCCTCTTTCTGTAATTTTGACTGTTTTAGTGTTTCCATAGTATTCAATTCCAATTGTAAAAGTCTTACGTTCTAGCTGGAAATTTCTCTCTTCTGGGTCCTCAGTACTTACGTTCTAGTGTTTCCAAGGAACTGAAATAACTTGGGAGTCGATGCACAAAATATTGAACAACTGAATTGGAAAGAAATGCATCAATTGGGTATTAGATTAGTCAATATTGCCAATACAAAACACGTCACGCGCAATACGGATTCTCTGATGAGGCCTGATTGTTGATTTGGGGAAGTAAAACGAGTCTTAATCAACGGACAAATTTTCAGTTTGAAGTATTCTTAAGACAAATTTATGGGTTAAATAATTAGTCCCACATTATACAAGGCGGTTTGAAGACCTTTTATATACCGCAATAGTGTTGCAATATTGATCGCCAATTGACAAGGGATTGGATGCTCACTAATAATCCGTCATGGGCTATCAACAAACCTCAATTTCTGTTTAAGAAAACACTGAGCCGAGCCTTTCCATCCATTGCCGATTGGTTTTGGTTTTTTCCCATAACCTATTTTAAAAAGTAGAGGAACATCGTATTGCAAAAAGTTAACAGGTATAAAGACTGTTCCGAGCCTCTCCATCCATTGCCGATTGGGTTTTACCCATAACTTATTTTAAAAAGTAGAGGAACAACGTAATGCAAAAAGTTAACAGGTATAAAGACATAAAACTTGAGTCAGTTCTATTGAGTTAACTATTGTTGCTGTCGACTGGAGCAAATTGCTTCGGTCCTTCTTTTTCTCTCATCTGTTCTTCTCCTTTTCTGTAACTTTCTTTCCCTATTTATAATTTTTTTTTTTGAAGTATTGATCAGAAGAAAAAAAAACATAAAATAGTAACACTGGCAGTAAGGGACTGACAAATTTAGTGACAAAAAGTCGGAGAGTTACTTATCTAAACATACCAAATTAAGAACATTGAGCAAAACGAGCAATGTATCATTTTGATTATATACTTCGATCAAGATGATCTACATCCACTTTGGAAGACGACGATAACGTTGTACTATGATATGAACAAGATTACAAGAGTGTAAACTCCTCTCAAGAACAAGACCTTGTTCTTGCTCTTACTCTCTCTATACACTACTAATGTTTCTCTCTTTTGTTTAGGAACTTTAACTGATTTTGGGATGCTTATACAATGGAAACTAGAAGGCCTTATATAGGTTCTATGAGGTAGTGTATATGTTGACATAGAGCACACAAGCAACATAATGGGAGCTCCACTTCTTAGTGGTTGTTCCACTTCTCTTAGTGGTAGTTCCACTTCTTAGTGGTTGTTCCACTTCTCTTAGTGGTTGTTCCACTTCTCTTAGTGGTATCAAGGCACATTACACTACAAATCTCCACCTTGACTTGAATACCATCACCACTTATCATCATCGTCTTCGCTCAGCCCCTCAGGGGCTCTCAACACCTGTTGATACCAACCAAGTCCAAGCAGTGCTTGAACTTGATACTTGGAACTGGTTTCGTCAACATGTCCGCAGGGTTATCCGCCGTAGGAACCTTTAGCATCGCTATCCTACCTTCTTCAACTGCATCCTTGATAAAATGATACCTGACATCGATGTGCTTCGTTCTCTCATGATACATCTGGTTCTTGGTCAAGTGAATGGCACTTTGACTGTCACAGAACAAAGTTGCATTCTCTTGCTTGAAACCTAAATCACCAACCAAACCCATCAACCATATACCTTCCTTCACTGCTTCACTGGTTGCCATGTACTCTCTGCCTCAGTTGTAGACAATGCAACCGTGCTTTGCAAAACCGACCTCCAACTGATAGTACTTCCACACAATGTAAAAGTATAACCTGTCAATGACCTTCTTCTATCAAGATCACCTGCATAATCAGAATCAACATAACCCACAACATTTGTCGAATCACCATAGTGTTTATCAAACACTAAACCAACATCTGTACTTCCCCTTAGATACTTCAGATCCACTTTACATCTTGCCAATGAGCCTTCCCGGGACTTCCCATGTATCTACTTACCACACTCACACTTGTGCGATATCCGTCCTTGTACAAACCATAGCATACATGATGCTACCAATCTGCGCTTGCATATGGAACTCGAGACATATACTCGCCTCATCTGCAGTTTGAGGTGATTGCTTTCTAGAAAGTTTAAAATGAGCTGCCAAAGGAGTACTTACTGGTTTTGCATCTTTCATACCAAACCGCTCCAACACCTTCTCGATGTAAGCCTTCTGGGACAAATGCAACTTGCCTTCAGCTCGGTTTCTATGAATCTCCATGCCCAATATCTTCTTTGATGCACCCAAATCCTTCATCTCAAACTCACTACTCAACTGCTGTTTCAGCTTCTGTATCTCTGACATGTCTTTGCAAGCAATCAACATATCATCAACATACAAGAGTAAATACACAAATGAACCATCTTGGAGTTTCCTGTGAAATACACAACTATCATACTTACTCCTGTCATAGCCATTTGCCACCATAAACGTGTCAAAACGTTTATACCATTGCCTTGGAGATTGCTTCAAACCATACAAAGATTTCTTCAACAAACATACATGGTCTTCTTTGCCAGGAACTTCAAACCCCTTTGGTTGTTGCATATAAATACGCTCTTCCAAATCACCGTGAAGAAAAGCTGTCTTAACATCTAGTTGTTCTAATTCTAGATCTTTCAAAGCAACTATAGCAAGTAATGTTCTAATAGAACTATGTTTAACAACAGGAGAGAATACCTCATTGTAGTCAATGCCTTCTCTTTGCGTAAACCCCTTTGCCACAAGCCTTGCCTTGTACCTTGTTCCTTCACCATCTGAAGTGCCTTGTTTCTTCTTGAAGACCCATTTGCTTCCAACAATCTTCTGACCTTTTGGTCTTGCTACTATCTCCCAAGTCCCATTCTTGTCAAGAGACTCAATTTCTTCAATTGCGGATGCTCCCCATTCTGCTGATTCTTCACCACCGATTGCTTCTTCATAGGTTGTTGGATCATCCCTATCTATGCTCTCACCTACTGCAAATGCATATGCAACCAAATCAGCATGGCCGTATCTTTGAGGTGCTCTAACTTCCCTCCTCTCTCTGTCTCTTGCAAGATTGTCTTGATGACCTTGTGCTTCTTCTTCTGGGCGGGTTCTTGCACAATATCTTGATCATCATCATCATCGAAACAACAGTCTTATTGCTTCCTTGAACTTGCACCTCAAGTTCCACCTTGTCACCAAGCTCCACCTTATCACTAACACCCTCTTCAGCTTCTCCATCTAGTTCTTCATTCTTTGGCTTCAACATTGATTGCTCATCAAATTTCACATCTCTGCTGATAAGAAACTTGTTTGATCTTTCTGCTGGACACCATAACCTGTAGCCTTTCACTCCCTTTGCATACCCAATAAATATACACTTCTTTGCTCTAGGCTCTAGCTTCCCCTCATTCACATGAGCATAGGCTGGACATCCGAATATCTTCAAGTCTTCATAGTTAGCATGCGAACCTGTCCAAACTTCATTTGGAGTCTTGCACTCAATGGAAGTCGATGGAGATCTGTTCACTAAATAAGCTGATGTGTTTGCTTTGCTTCTTCCCAAAACTCGCTTTGGTAACCTGGCATTGGAGAGCATGCACCGTGCCTTCTCCATTATGGTTCTGTTCATCCTTTCTGCAACACCATTTTGCTGTGGTGTTTTTCTGACTGTCGATTGTCTTACAATCCCTTGCTCCTTGCGAACTCGTTGAACTCACCCCCACAAAATTCCAAACCATTGTCTGTCCTCAAGCACTTGATTTGTCTTCCTCCGGTTTGCTTCTCAGCCATAGTCTTCCATTGCTTGAACTTGACAAAAGTTTCATCTTTGTGTTTAAGTATGAATACCCATACTTTCCTTGAGAAATCATCAATGAACGTCAGCATATATCTACCACCACCATGTGAATCGACCCGAGAAGGACCCCAAAGATCAGAATGAATATAATCCGAATACCTTTGGTGTTATGAATAGCTGTACTAAACTTGACTCTACATTGCTTTCCAAAGACACAATGTTCACGAAATCAAGCTTTCTGTTTTATGACCACAAAGCAATCCTGCTTTCTCAAAACAGCCAACCCCTCTCGCTCATATGCCCTAGCCGCATATGCCACAACTTGGTAGTATCATCATCGAACTTGAAGAACATACCGCATTTGCATCACCCGTCACAGGAGTACCTTGCAGCGTATAAAGACCATTAATTCTCTCGCCCTTCATAATTGTAAGACTTCCTCTTGAGACACGAATAACTCCACCTTCACCTTGATACTTGCAGCCATTTGAATCAAGCGTACCCAAAGAAATAAGATTTCTTCTCGGTCCTAACATGTCTAACTTTAGTTAAAGTCCTCACCATACCGTCATACATCTTAATTTGAATTGTACCTACACCCACCACTTTACAAGTGACATTGTTTCCCATAAGAACTTTACCACCTTCTCTAGCTTGATAAGTAGTAAACCACTCTTTATGAGGACACATGTGAAAGGTACACCCCGAATCAAGAATCCACCCGTTCTCCGAGCTTTCGGTATGAACCGTGAGAACCGCTCCATCATCACTTTCTTCTTCAACATTTGCTGCGGTGCCTTGGTTGGTATTCTTCTCGACAGTCTTCAATTTTGGACAATCCTTCTTGAAATGCCCCTTTTCCTTACAATGAAAGCAATAGAATTTACCGATTTTGATTTAGACCTTGACTTTGATCTACTCCTATCAAATCCGCCTTTTGGTTTCCCTCTTCCTCTAACGAACAACCCATCTCCGAATTATCTTTACCGTCGATACCCGTCTTCTTTAACTCCTTAGAGTTCAAGGCCGCTTTAACGTCTTCCATGGAAATTGTATTTTTTCCATACATTACGGTATCAACAAAATTTTCATAAGATGGTGGTAAGGAACAAAGCAAACCCAAAGCTTGGTCTTCATCTTCAATTTTGACATCAATATTTGCCAAATCCAAGAGAATTTTATTATAATCATCAATATGATTTATAATAGACGTTCCTTCATGCATTTTAAGAGTATGTAATTTCTTCTTAAGATATAAACGATTAGTTTCTGATTTAGTCATATACCTTTTCTCCAACTTGTTCCATAGCCCGTCCGGTGTCGTTTCCGTTTGCCACTTCTCTCAAGACCTCGTTGCTCAAACACAATAGAATTAATCCATGTGCTTTCTCCATGAGTTCTTCTTTTTCTTCTTCCTTCAATGTTTCTTAGAGCCGTTTTCCCCTTCAAAGTTTTCACCAAACCTTGTTGCACCAAAACAGCCCTCATCTTTAGCCTCCATAAATTGAAATCATTTCTTCCATCAAATTTCTCAATCTCATACTTTGCCGCCATCGTAGATCGTTTTTAACCGGAGCTCTGATACCAATTTGTTATGACCAATGGCTCTTCTAAGCACAATCAATAGAGAATTGAAATAGAAATGAAAACAAATGTAAAATAGGCACACACACAACACAAGGATTTATAGTGGTTCGATCAAGATGATCTACATCCACTTTGGAAGACGACGATAACGTTGTACTATGATATGAACAAGATTACAAGAGTGTAAACTCCTCTCAAGAACAAGACCTTGTTCTTGCTCTTACTCTCTCTATACACTACTAATGTTTCTCTCTTTTGTTTAGGAACTTTAACTGATTTTGGGATGCTTATACAATGGAAACTAGAAGGCCTTATATAGGTTCTATGAGGTAGTGTATATGTTGACATAGAGCACACAAGAAACATAATGGGAGCTCCACTTCTTAGTGGTTGTTCCACTTCTCTTAGTGGTAGTTCCACTTCTTAGTGGTTGTTCCACTTCTCTTAGTGGTATCAAGGCACATTGCACTACAGATTCGAAATAAAATCTAGTGCATCTAAGACATATAGTTCTTCATTGAGTTCATAAAACCACGAAGATGAAGATTAGACATAGCTAAAGAGAGACAAATGAGTTCCTCAGTCGGAAATGCCAAGATCACTTAAAGGGAGGTGGAAAGTACTGTCAGCATTGGCTTTAGCACAAATAACAGGAATATCTGAGCTGCATCCTATGCTTACGTATGTAATCAAGCAGAGCTCTTCCAACTTTCTGCTAAGCCAATGCAAGTGGTAATTGATGCTTCCACGTGACTTTCTGCTTACACCAGCCTGCGACAGAGATAATCAATGGGCATCAATGCAAATGGCTTGAGAGATAAGCTCGTTAATTAAAGAAGAAGGTGAAGGTTAAATAATGAGTAAATTCCCAAAACATAATTAGTTGTGCACCTGGGAATCCGTGCAAGTACCCAAGAGGTCCTTATATGCTTAACTCACTTAGCGTCATTGTTCCCACCAGTGGCGAGAAGCAATTTAGAAGCACCGTCAAATTCTTTCTTGCAACGATTCTTCAGAATAGACCCCCATCTTCCTAGGATATATGTACAACCCACCAGCTTTGGGGGCCATGCTTCTCTAACCTGCAAAATCTCATCAAGCTAAATTCATCTAAGAATAGTGACAATAAACCTAACTCTAGATCTCCAATTAAAAGAGAATCCTGACGCTTAAAAGTAACTCTTTCGTACAACAACTTCTTTGGCTTAGGATCTTATTCACGTCCATTTTTCCAAGGAGAAAAGAACAACATCCTTGATAATCAAAAGCTACATTCATTTTAAAATAATGAATAAATAAGCTACATTAAATTTATGACACGCTACCCTGTGCTACTTCATTCTTAAACACATACATTTCAAAATCTACTAGGCAAGACAAGAAAAAAATAGAGAGCTCGATAATATCCACTCAACTGATAATCCTATCTCACAGTCAAAACACCATTATGGAAAACCAACAATACTACTTTAACATAAACAGCTGTTACACCAAACTTGGCATACAAAGCCACTTAAATGCAGTCTGTATCTCAATCTCTTCAAAACACCTCTTATGCAACCCTAGTAAGCGCTTTTTCCCAACGAAGTTTTGTGCAATATCTTCATTTATCATTCTAATTCGTGTTTCTAACAAACAAAATATGAAGATCAAAGTATTGGGGAAGAGCGAACTGGCATTGGCATTCCTGTTGGAATTGGGGAAAAGTCTTACATAAAAAAAGTCATATTACTTGACACAAAGCACAAAATAATTTAATCTTCAATATAGTTATATCCATCAACAAGTCCATAAGACTACCCCAGTTTGTTTCTACATTTAATCACTGGAGTCTGGGATCCTCTCTAAACTAATAGTGTTCTAGGGCTGTTTGTAGATGACGAATAAAGACAATGTCCAAGAAGGAAACAGAGAAGCGTTGTTAGGGTACATATTAGTGGAGGAATAGTCATTGTCTTAAGAAATGCAGCCATCTCAAATGGAAGCATACCATGACACTGCTAAGAGACACCATCAAATTTTTATTTATTTTAGGAAACAATAGAAAAAAGAAAGAAGTGTAACTACAGAAAAGCTTCATATCGTATTATTTTCCCCGGATAGTTCAGAAAAGCTTAGTGCTTAAATCATGTCTAAACAAGCTTAGTTCTTAATACTTGAAATACGAAATTTATAGTTAATCTTTTACTTCACTATTATTGTACTTTTTACGGTTGTATTGCAATTAGCCGAATGAAAGTTGTTCAAATATGTGTCCTCGTCATTCGTCATTGACAATTTTGCTTCCATCAGTTCAGCATCAAATCAATTGGTTTGACTTGATCAGAAAGGTTAAGGAAAATCAAGTTAAAAAGGAAAAATAATAGACTTTGAGGGACTTACCTCGAGTAAGAGAATTTCAAGTCTTTCATCACTGAACTAGAAATAAATGTGAAGGACTCCAAAGAAGGATGATGATGATCTGGAAGGGGGTCCTTAGTAAATCCTGGACCTTTGAGTCTTATAAATTTTTTTCACGACCCATTATTAAAATCATGTAATGCAGGTCAGACCAATGATTCTGCTATATATTCACATGTTAATCTACATGCATGGATCACATCTTGACTATCATTTGAATTAGAGTAAATCTAAGTCCAACTCCATTTTATGTAACTAACATTAATAGTGCTAATGCCCTAAAGGTATTGTTCTCCCCGATGTGACCGCCTGGTTAGCCACAGTGAGAAAAAATAAAGAAAAAAAATTGGTTGTGCTACAGAGAACGAATGTAGGGTGGGGCGCGCATTACGAGTGGTGCAATAGTCCTACACCAATCCTGAGTAGTCCCGGTCTCGAATGTCTTTTCCATAAAATTATAAAGACGAAAATAAGAGATATAGTAACTTCTGAGTTTACAGTTTCTTCTGGCATAAATGGATCTCATGAAACCGAAATTAATGAATTCACTTTCTAGTGTCCAAAGAAATATACTAGCTTATGACTTCTTTACTCTCGAAGTCAAAAAGTAACATTATAAGTAGTATCCAAACATACTATTCTTGCGAAAGACTTTTCAATCTTCTATTTACCCTCCTCCCTTGATCGAATAGATTGATAAATTAGAAGGAAAAAAAGATCGTTCCAGCCACTTGCTACTACATACCTCTTTTCTCTTGGAATCTGGTAACTGAAATTCATTCCTTAAAAGGTAATTCTTGGTTTCCATCTGCCGAAATAATTTTCATGTAATTCTGTGTTAGTTATGCTTTTAATTGGTAACTTGGTATATATCCGATTTAGAATTATTTCGTTTATATCACTTGAGTAAATGACAATCGAGATTAGAACTTGTTTTCAATTTCATGAATTTTAGCACAGTTTTGGTTTTATTTATGAGTTCCTCACGAATTGTTGAATTAATCAGTTTCCTCCAAAACAGAACTGGAAGATTTGTGAGACATAGGAGAGCATACAAAAGGGTAGTAAAATATGATTTCTGCCTTAGTTGTTTGGATGACTTCGTTGAAATGCGCATTAATCTGAGCTCTAGATCTATATAACTCCCCTTGAATGTGTATTATTAGTCTTACCTTATCTGTCGTCTGGTTAGGAATCAAGGAGAGGAAGGTAACATTTTAGTTGGACACCGAAAAACAATGGTTAGTAAACAAACCGTGCCAACTTCGTCAACATCATCAATTGCTGCTTGTCGTAGTAAAGATAATCGGCTATCAACTGGTTACTTGGCTCACGAGTTTTTAACTGAAGTTTGCTCGGGCGGAAATGGTACCCAGCAAGAGCTGAAGCCAATCCCGTAAATCCATGCAAGCCAAATGTTAGAAGATTATCAGATACTGCAGCAGTAGGTGGACTGCTGGAGTAAAAGGAGGAGGTGGGACGATAATGGCACGAACTCAACAACGGCATAGTAGTTACGCTGACGTTGCAAATTTGCTGTAAATTGAAGGTTGCACATAGAAGGGATTGTGGGCCCAACCCAGCACGCAAGGTGGTTACAGATGTGAATCTCTAACTTTTTGAAGAGATAAAAGAAGGACGAAGAGTTGAGTTCTTCTGAACAAACAAAAGTATGTGAAAGGGTTGAGTTCTCTCCCCTCTCTCTCTCTCTCTCTCTCTCTTTCTGTTTGCTGGAGTCAAAGCCTATTTGAAGGAGTTGGTGATAAATCAAATTCCAGAAACAAGTGAAGAAAGTATTTACGTCGAAGATGAGAGTGAGTAAGAATCAAATATTTGTAGATTCTGATATATTTCTCACTGCTTCCAATATTGTTTGCTGTAGGATAAGTTTTTTCCCTCATTGTAATAATATGTTACTAGTTACTACAATTCGTAAATAATATATTTGAGATTACTGACACTGTTAATTGGGGTTACTAGCTTCATCATTTTGATTTTCAAAGGGTTATCAATTAGGCCTCAATTGGGGTACTAGCTACAATTAGTATATAATACCATGATCAGGAGACGCATAATTACTTAAATCAGACTGCTAGTTTATGAAATAGTTTTAGTACACTATATATAATTAATTAGTTTAAGTTCTACACAAACATAATATATGCAGTAATAGTACTGTTATTACTACTAAAAAAACAAGTAGAGTGCACGTGCGTTGCACGTTGGAAAACACCTATCTTTTCTCTCACACCTCCCATTTTTGGCACTCTGCAAAGACATCAAAATTCTACTCATTGAATATGTTGCAAATCAGGAGGAATATGTTTCTTATCGACATAATAATGATTTTTTAGATAATGAGAAACACATTATTCTTCCAAGCTAATTTCTCTTTCATTAGCTCGTTGATCATAGGTCATCATGTTTTTCCGAACAGCAAAAACATTTCAGGCAGTACCCATCCTTTTCCAGGCAAGGAAGGCAGCTGAGATAGTAAAGGGGAAAATTAGGGATATGCCCCAAAATCCAGTGTCTTCTTGGGGATATGTCCCAAAATTCCAGTTCTTGGGGATATGCCCCAGCCGTCCAAGTTTTCATCCAACCCAGTTAACTTGTCAAATACCGCACACATGTGGGATTACACGTGTGACAGAAAGACAAATTTATCCTCCAAAAAATTGAAAAATGACTTTATTGTTATGAAATGGTGTTCTTCACGGTGATCTTACTTGATCAAAAACTAAGATTTAATAAATCATTGAATCTGAAGTTAACATTGATTCCATGGATTTGTTGTATTATAATGCTCTCTAAACAAAAAATTCCACTACGACAAAAAAAAAAAAAAAAAAAAACTACCACACATCATGAATGAAACATATTCAGTAAGATGATGAGCATTCGAAATAAAATTGAAGGAAAAATTCAACAGCGTAGGTTTCAGGAACATCAAACATAAGAATATTATCATTCACCCCGTCGATTACCACCGTTACTACCACCAGAAACATCAAATTATATATATACAAAACCTAAACCCTAAGTACAGTAAACATATTGATCTCAAAATTAAAACCAGATTTTATAATAAATTCAAAATTAAAACAGACCCACTTCATAAAACTGATTGATCTTCATCACTTACATTTCAATTTGATCTTTAATTAATATTTACAGTGAAATCATTCCCTAACGTGTCGGGCACAATATGGACTCTTTAATGAGTCCTGCTCGTTGATTTGAAGAAGCAGAACATGGCATTAACAGACGGATTTTTCATCTTGAAGTAATCATAAGGTTAAGTGAAAATTATTTAATCCCACAGTTAAGATAGAGATGGAAGTGGAGATGGGATACGCAGTGAAGAGGAGTTGTTCATAAACTTAAAAGAGATGGTGTTGTCGGTGAAGGAAGAATGAGTTTTGTTTAAGGTTAAATTTGTAATATGATTCATCTCACGAGATCTCAAAATCTGAGATTTTGACTGGTCAATGTGCGAGAAATTGACTTTTTAACTTACCTAGACGGAAACGTTATGTTGGGGCATATTACCGAAAATTGGAATCTGGGGACATATCCCCAAGATTACACTGGATTTTGGGGCATATTCCCCATTTTCCCATAGTAAAGCTATGAAGCCAATTTTCCCTGAATAAAAGTTCAAGCATTTCAAATGAAAGTATTACCATTAATGACCCTGATTTTAAGATAATTACCAAATTGAACCAAAATTCAGAAAATTAAACGAAAACTTACATAAGATTTTTATTCTATACAATCACAGCTATTGTTATGCTAAAGATAAGAGACATGGTAGAAACTGATCATACACATCCAGAAATGAGCAAAGAAAATTCATAAAAGGTTAAAGTAATTGTGTCGTTTTATACAAGAAACTAAATAACTAACATGTTCTTTCAAATAAAACACTAAATTCCAGCCATTTTTCTATTCGTTACACAATTTTTAGTTAAACATGTGATCCACTGAAAAAACCCTCCACTTTTGGTACAAAAGATGCTCAACTGGATGAAATGCAAGGCCTTTCGGTGAGCATTATAAAATGCTTAACTACACGTGCATAGAAAATACACCAACTAAATTGTCGCAATGGAACTGACATGCTTAACCATCTCCCAAATCTTATGCTTCTGATGTATTTACCTAGGTTCCCTAATGGTAGCAATAATTTTGACCTGTCAACTAACAGAATCCGATGATCAAAATGATTTAATAAACCATAAGCAAACAGTACATCTAAGGCAATAGAGGATTTCTACCAAAATGTTAGCAATTCAAGCGGAATGCAAAAATAAAATAAAATAATAATAATAGGTATTCAAGTGCTACCTTTCCAAACTCTAGTGCGCTTTGATGGCATGGGACTTGGGGATTGAGGGAAAATACAAATACACCAACACTACCAAACCTCTGCAATTGAATTCATCAAAGTTATATCATTATGGCATCTTAGAGAAAGGTAGAGATTATCTGAATAAATCTAGACATAAACATGCTTATAGTGAAGATAATATGGCATAGATTTCCATTCCAACATTAATAATTTAATCAGACACCCATTGATGGACCAATGGAGCGAGTAATGTAAAAAAGCAAAGTATTTGTGCGCCAAACCCTTTAGATTCTGCTAAATTACTAAGTGTTAACATCAGTCTCATTTTATCTGTTGCAAGTCTCATAGCACATGCATAGCATAACTTCAATAACAACATCAAAACAATCATTGGGAGGCAATCAGTAGCCAACATCAGTGAGTCAGTCTTACAGTAAGATTCTGGCTGGGTATAAATGATATGCATTGGGAATTTTTAAGAAAAAATTGGATTTAGGTTTTGAGTTTGTGCTGGTGGATATGGAGAAGAGAAAAATTTGATAGACGATATGTACATATAAATAAGAAGAATCAAATTGTTCGATTATGGAGATGAATCAGTACAAATAAAGCCCAACTTTTATAAATTAATTTTTGAAATTCTTTGTTAAACTTGTTGTTAATCTTCAAATAATTGCATCAAACAAATATTCATTGTAGACATAAGATAAGAAAACAAAAAATTCATTGATAACAATCTATAAAACAATGATTTTCTCTTAAGCATTTACACAAACATGTATGTTCAAAAACGTAATATTTTCATACAAAAACTGACAATGTGATCCAACTCATACCCAAAACTAAACAATGATTTTCAAATTGCATATCAATCAAATCACGAACACCTAATATCAATCAAATTGCATACCAAACTACACATGTCAAACCAAATTGGAAACCATACACTTACTGTCCAAACACAAATTTACCTATTTATTTTGCCCCAACTGAGAAACCCCTAATTCCAAACAATCTGATTGAGAAAAACCCCTAATTTCCGCTTTTTGTTGTCTTGGTTTGGTTCAGGGGAAACCCTATTTCAAGTAAAAATCAAATAAGTAAGAGTGTGAAATTACATACCTTATGAAGAAGACAAAAATTCAACCAAATTGAAACTAATTAGATAATCTCTGGACCACCATTCTTCAATAAAAAATAAAAAATAGATTGATTGATTTATTTTTTGAAATCAATTTATAATTTGAGTTCTAGGGTTTTCACGTAAGATGTGAGGGAGAAGAAGTTAAACTACTTGGTGCTAGATAGAGTTGATGCCGGATACGAAACTTGTTAATGGAGAAGGTGAGGGAGAAGACGAAGTTAAACTCTTTGATTCTATCGATTTCTGTTGTGACCGAGTGAAGAAGAAGTAACGAAAAAAAGAGGGGTATAGTTGGGAAGTAACCAAAAAAATGTCACACGGAATTAGTTTCCTATCATCCGATGGTCTTCATTAAAAATAAGGAGATCCAACGGCTTTAGTCAGTTTATTTGTTGACTTTTCAATTCCCTTGCGCTCATTAAACGGGGGGAGATGATCGAAATCTAACTTATAAAGAATGGCAAAATCATGCGGTTGTGCGCAAGTAGCAAGAAGCTGATGACATATACTATGTGCTGGTGGTCGAGATGAAATAAGAAAAAGATGTCAAGCATGAAAGGAAAGAGCCAGTTAAGCTAGTCAAGGACACTCGCTATGAACCCACAACCATTATAAAAAAAAAAAAAAAAAAAAAAAACCAAACACTTCCTTAAATGATGAGGGAGTACATAGGCAAGTCATCCTTGGCTACTAAACTAATCAAGACTCTTTCCTTCATGTAAGACCTCTCTTCTTTTACTACGCTTCTACGTTTAATTCCAATTGGAGTGATGATGAGTGTTAAGTTTGTCAACCTCCTTATTTTTATAGGTGTTATAAGGGGGACATCCAAGAGACTATTCGTAATTCAATTCTGACTTAGTAAGTTGGTTATGGGCGTCCATAATGGATAATATTCTCATATCTGATATTCTTTTCTCCATTTTACTGAGCATATAGCCAAGCTTATATCTCTTAGCAACTTGCTGATGTTCTCTGATAACAAAAACTTTGTACAAATTTTGACCTATAAGTTAAAGGAGGGAAGAAGATGCCATGCATAAAACCTTCTGACAATAATAAGAATAATTATAAGCCAATTTGGGTGTTTTGACTTTTCCAATATTTATCACATGTACATGTGCCAAACTAAAATGGCTTTCAATTAGACTATTCCCTTCTTAATGAAGAACAGTAGGAATATATTTTGAAGCATACTTTACATAAAAGGATTTTGGAACTCACTTTAGAGTTAGTCAAACCACTTGCACACCTCACATACATAGAAGTGACAGACTGGGACATGAATAACATTTGAGATAGAAATGTTAAAGGAGGTGAGCTGTTGGGGAGGTTTTAGTGAAAAAGAAGCTCAGTATAAGGCGTGACCTATGTATCACAAATATTCAAAATTAAAAGCCATCTGATTTTATTATGGTACATTGACATGTGATAAATATGGGATAAATCGGCACACCCATATGGCTTAATTATTCTTATTATTGTCAGAAAGTCAAAAGACACAAAACTTCATCCACCTGAACAGTTAAAAGGCATGGATATTTACAGTGCCATGGTTAACTGGTTACAAGCATTTTTTTTTTTAGATTTCCTAACTCTGATATTTAGCAACTCGTAGAATCACTCTTAACTTTTAAGGTTGAAGCCAACCTAATAGGTCCCTTGACGATTGTATGTGAATGCCATGTATGCATAGAGCAACTATTTATTTATTTTTTGCTCTCTCATTTTTCTGGTTGCTTGTCATTGGTAACCGGATAAACTATTGTCATGGCATTTCTTGTTGCAAAACCATTGCTTCAGTTGCAAATTTAATTGCTGCCAACTCTTGGATTCCCATTAAATAAGGTGCCCTTACATCTTTTGGTCAGATAAGTGGATATGTGAGAAGCCTCTTAAGTTATTGTTCCCATCTCTTTCCAAGATCAGCAATCTTAAGAAAGGTAATGCACGTGAGCATGCGTATTTGTTTCTCGTATAAAATTTTGGTTGATTGGAACTGTTATTTTAGACTAAGCTAGTGGTAGTCTGTGAATCAGTTGGTCCCTGAACTGGGATTTCTATGCTGGACTGAATCAAGTTTGTGTAAGTTAGAAACCATACATGGTTTGGCATTAACTTCGCCACCATGTCAATTGTTATCATCTAGGATTCTACATTTTTTGAAACCTACAAACTGGTCTGGTTTCATGTACTGACTCAACTGCATTAACTATAAGAAATTACACAAGTCCTTGATATTTTCATGCATGGGGGAACAGATGGATCCAAAGAAAAAGAAAGTTTTTCTGTGTACTCGAGTATTATTAGAGGTATGCTTGACAAGGAACTGAAAGAACTTGGGAGTCGATGCACAAAATATTGAACAGATGAATTGGAAAGAAATGCAGCATCAATTGGGTATTAGATTAGTCAATGTTGCCGATACAAAACACGTCACGCGTAATAGGGATTCTCTGATGAGGCCTGCGTGTTGATTTGGGGAAGTAAAACGAATCTTAATCAACGGACAAATTTTCAGTTTGAAGTATTCTTAAGACAAATTTATGGGTTAAATAATTAGTCCCAGATTATACAAGGCGGTTTGAAGACCTTTTATATACCGCAATGGGGTTGCAATATTGATCGCCAATTGGCAAGGGATTTTTTTTTTTTTCGAAAAGGAAGTGTATATTGAAAAAGAAAAATAGGAAGAATGTACATGGTCGAAAGACCAACCCAGGAAAACGAACAAAAGTGACTACATATTTAAGACATCCTCCCATTGCGATATGATTTGGCTTGCAGATAAATTTTTGAAGGTTTCATCGTGCGAACTCCATAAATAAATCCATTGCTTTATGGCTATCTGAATTTCATACAACGATTTTTCCTTTCCTCCATGTACTCTCCTGTTGCGTTCATTCCATACCTCCCAAAAAATAGCAAAAGGCAGTAGCTTCCATACCGTCTTTCCTCTATCTGATGTTCCAACCAACTTCCATCTAAGCATCAGGGGCGTAAAGCTTCCAGGCATCACCCACTTCACTTTCATCGCGTTCATGAAGTATTCCCAGATTTTTGAAATCTCACTGCAATGGATGAATAAATGTTCCACCATTTCTACACAAACGTTTCAATATAGGCACAAGTTCGATTGTATCGTAATCCCCCTACTTCTTAACATGTGACGAGTAGGAATAGCTCCCAAGAGAGATGCCCAGAATAAGAACAAGACTTTTGGAGGTACTTGCTTACTGGCTAAAATTGTATGTCCCTCCCAATCTGGTTCGGTCTCTGTTAACTTCAAGTAAATACCTTTTGCCGAAACCTCACCTTCCAAGCAATCCTCCTCCCCATTTGTTATCTCCACCGATCTCATGTCATGTTTAATTTCCAAAAGATCTATACTTTCTGCCGGGTTCAACTCTCTGCTGAAATTAAAATTCAACCTCGAATGAAGCATCGTGTCCAGCATTGCCATCTTGTGAGAACTAATTTTGTAGAGCCTCGGATATTTGTCTCTTAGAGATTTCTTCCCGCACTAGCCATCATGCCAGAATCTAATAGAAGACCCATTCTTAACCCGCACAGTTACTGCATCGTAAAAAACCTTGTTCTCTTTTAGAATATCAAACCACATACTCTTTTTTACTGGCACCTTGACCTGTACCGGAAGTAGGGCAGTCTCCTCAGCCTCCTATTTTTCGCAAACAATACGTCTCCATAACGCCGTCTTTTCCTTGCAATACCGAACATGCCACTTAGCTAACAAAGATTTGTTCACAAGCCTCAAGTTGTGAATGCCCAGTCCCCCCTTGTTTTTTGGTTTGCACACCCTCTTGTAGGAAACCCAACTCATCTTCTTCTTGTCCTCGTCTTCACCCCATAAGAACTTTCTCATTATTGTGTTTAAACGTTTTTCTACCGCCACCGGCATGTGGTGCAACGACAAAAAATACACAGCCAAGCTTTCCAAAGAACTCCTTATCAAAACCACCCTTCCTGCCTTATTCAAATATCTTCTCTTCCATTGTGCTAATCTCTTCCGCATTCTCTGAATTATAATTTCCCAGATTAATTCGCTTCTTCTGTTTGAACCAATGGGCATACCCAAGTATGTCATCGGTATATATTCCACTCCACACCCCAATTCCACCGCCAATTCATGCACTAACCGATCTGCCCCAATGCTTATCATTTTACTTTTTTCCAGATTTAGATTTAGTCCTGTCAGAATCTCGAAAACAGCTAAGATAACAAGCAGTCTTCGCACCTCCATTGTCTTGGCGTCTAAGAAAATAATTGTGTCGTCTGCGAATTGCAAATGCGTCACCACAGTTCCACCCTCCTTCACATGAAAGCCATTAAGTTCTCCCTGATCTGCCGCCTTGTTGATTAGCAACGACAGGACTTCCACCACCAAGAGAAAAAGAAAGGGAGACAAGGGGTCCCCTTGGCGAATTCCTTTAGTAGGTTTTATTAGCTTTGTCGCTTCCCCGTTCACCAGGATTGAGAACTGAGAATCAGTAACACACCAACGCATCCATTGAATCCATTTCTCTCCAAAACCATTCTTCGCCAAGATAGAGAACATAGCCGGCCAGCTTACATTGTCGAACGCCATTTGCATATCGATCTTACAAATGATCCCTGGAATGTTTTGCCTCAGTCTGCTATCTATTAACTCATTAGCTATCAAAATTCCGTCGAGAATTTGTCTATCCTTTACGAAAGCTCCCTGCGCATTAGAGATCAGTCCCGGCATTACCACTTTCGATCTTTCCGCCAGAAGCTTGCTAATAATCTTGTAAAAGCTGCCAATTAAACTTAACGGCCTAAAGTCCTTCACTGTTGTTGCGAGTCTTCCTTCTTAGGTATGAGCTTCAAAAAAGAAACATTTAATCTCCATTCCAACTTCCCCTTGCAGTAAAATTCATTAATGGCCGCCATAACATCCTTCTTCAAAATATCCCAGCAAGTCTTGTAGAACTCCAAGTTGTTTCCATCCGGTCCGGGAGCCTTGTTGGTTCCACATTGATTAATAGATTTTGAGACCTCCTCCTCATCAAACGGCCTCACCATCCAGTTCTGCTGAGCTGCATCAATAGACCTGAATTCAAAGATTTCGAAAGTTGGGCTAACAGGATCATTTGCCGTGAATAAATCCCTAAAGTAATTATGGATTTCTCTTTTAATAACCTCCTGATTGAAGACGTCCACTCCATCAATTTCCAGCTTAGTTATATTGTTCCTCCTCCTTTTTCCACTCGCAATTTTGTGGAAATAATCCGTGTTCTTGTCTCCCTCTTTGAAGCCCTTTACTTTTGCTCTTTGATATGCCATTCTAGCTCTAGTAATCTGCACATTGTTTAGTTGCTTCAGAAAACCCGCCCTCTCCGTGTGTTGCGACGAATTTAGAGCCACATTCTCCTCTTCCAAATTCAAAACACCAATTTGCTTTTTAAGATCGTCCTCCACTTTCCTCGCGTTCCCAAAAGTGCTTCTACTCCAATTCTTAATAAAGAACTTCAAGTTTTGAAGTTTCCTAAAAAGAACATACCCCGGTGTGCCTTTGAAGTCTAGAGCATTCCACCATAATCTCACTAGGTTGACAAAATCTGGATGCTCCAGCCAGTGATTTTCAATCTTGAAACCCGATGGAGGTCTCAAAGCAGGAGATAAATCCAACAAAATAGGATTGTGATCTGAGAAAGTACATACCAAAGCTGTTTGGGTTGCATTGCTGAATTTCTCATCAAAATTCACCGAGACCAAACATCTATCCAAACGGCAGAGTAAAGGATCGGCCTGCTTATTACTCCAAGTGTAGGCGCCTCCATTAAGCGGCAAATCCAGTAATTCTTGGTCATCAATGAAATCGTTTAGGAGTTTCATGTTCGCAGCATCCCCTCCAATCTTGTTCCTTTCCGCGTCTCTCCTAACCGCATTCACAACACCCATGAAGCACCAAGATTCTGAAGACCAGGTTCTCACGTCTGCCAAGTCGTTCCAAAACAAGATTCTCCTATTATGATCGCAAGGTGAGTAAACATTTGTCAATAAGAACTTAAACCCATTGATACGAAATCAAAAAAGACAGGTTATTGAATTTAAATCCAATTTCCTATCAAGCAGCTCCAACTTCGTGTTATCCCAGATTGTTACTAAGCCACCGCTGTTGCCAACATTTCCTTGTGAAGGAATAATCTCCATTTCAAATTCCGAATCATACCACATCTGTCTAACGAACCAATGTGACATAGTATTCATTTTTGTTTCTTGAATGCAGCAAATGATGCTTTTATGCTCAGCTATTAGGGCCTTCAGAGCGATTTGTTTGCCGTATTCATTTAAGCCTCTGATGTTCAACGATAAGAGCTTAGTTCCCATCGGCCACATCTTTTTCCCTTGAGGTGACCTCCTCGTTTTCTTCTTCATCATTTGACGAAATGGAGGCGTTTGAGTCACAGCTATCAACCACTTTCTTCCCTTCCGCTATTGCTCTGTACCTATCTCTGTATTTTAAAAGAATTTCGTCAATAACCGCTTTTGCCTTCACCTCGTCATTAGTCGATATACCGCCCATTTTGCAACATAATTCCACTACTAGCTTTGAAGTGGAGAAGATGACTTCATTTGAATCTATATTTGTGCCTTTGATGTCTCCCAGATTAATTAGTATTTGATTGTCCACCACATTAAACAGCTCCGTATGGTCTGTTTTTGACTTTTGCTCTTGTGTTTCAGTTTCAGGGACCACGCTGCACTCCAGCTGACTCGTGTTTATACCATGTACCCATCCCTCACTTCCAAGATCCAAAGACACGTCACCAACTAAGTCACCTGTTGCTTCCATGGTGTTCACAACCTGTGAGCCCAACGCCTCAGCTGCAATGATGCCGTCCAAAAATTCTAGTCTATCTGTAGTTGAACTTTCACACCCCTCCGATATTTGCTTATTTCTTTCATTATCTCTCAAGCCCAAATCCAGTCCATTGTCTGATATTTTTTTATTACTCGCCTGACTCAAGTCTTGGTGAAAAACTGAGTCGCCCTTTGGATGCTTTTTAGATCCTTGAATCACGCTTGTAGTAGATTTTTCTTTATCTTTTGACAATTTGTCGAACTCCTCGAGTAGTCCAACATACTCCTCCATTCGTGGATTTGATTTTGGATCAAATTTGTGGTCCCATTCTATCGAAACAATCCATTTTTCTTCACCGTCTTCCACCAGCAAAGCCGCCGGGATTACTGTAAAGTCACCCCTCACCTTAATTCTGAAGTAACTCCGATTTGTTCTTCTCAGTGTGCTTGTCGCGATTTCGATAAGTCCTCCCAGCATATCCCCCACCAGTTTGAATAACGACGAGTTCCAGCCAGTTTGTGGGATTCCTCTAATCTTTAGCCATTTCCCATACCTCGCCATGGCCTGTAATGGGATTATATTTTCCTTTCGTGTTATAGGCCTTATTTCTTCACCGCACTCGTCACCTTGAATATTCTTGCTGCCCGATTTGTCCTTGCTCCTCGTCTGAGTGATGCTCACCACCGCCGTGTCGACATATATTATCTTCGGTTTCCAAAGGTCAATCCAGCATTTCTTTTCCAGTATTATTTTAGCATTGTATTCATCTAGAATCTCCATATCAATAAATGAATCCCATTTCAATTTCCCCCTTATCTCTCTTGCTATCTTTTCCCAGCTAGCTGATCCTTGCAACCTCACGAAAGCTTCAAATTGTTTATCAGCTCCCTTTCTCGGCAGTTCAGTTGCAAAATCTTGACTAGAAGGTATAATTTGTACCGGTCTTTGCAACCAATTCGCCATTTTCAAAAGCCTGTTTATTTCCTTGTACAAAACTCCCCAGTAATATCCATTGTCTCCACACAGAATGCATATTGCATAAGATCTATTGGAATCTCCCCTCTTGATCCTTGCTATTCTTAAGTATCTTCCCGCATCATTCTCCCTGATTTCACACATGAAAGAGGATTCGTCCTCCCTCAGCGGCCACTTTTTCTTCGACCCACCCGAACATATAGCTTCCTCCAAAACTTTGGCAAACCAATTCGCTACTCCTACTGATAAGTCCATCCAATCTGTGAAGCCTCCCCTCTTCCGTTCCTATAATCTCAATCATTTAGATCCCATCGTAACCTTGAAAATTTTTCTATCGAGATAAAGTTGCTTTTCCGCACCTTCTCTCTCCATTTTGGCACCTAATTGGCAAGGGATTGGATGCTCACTAATATTCCGTCATGGGCTATCAGCAAACCTCAACTTCTGTTTAAGAAAACACTGAGCCGAGCCTCTCAATCCATTACTCCGATCTGGTTTGGTGGGTTAATTATTTGAAAGAAACAAATCCTGGATCTTATGTGGATTTTCAGTATAACGACGCAACTCAGACATTTGAAAGGTTATTCATTGCAATAGGCGCTTGTATTGAAAGTTATCAACTTTGACGACCAATGATTTTTGTTGATGCAAATTTTCTGACCAAGAGATTTAGAGTTACCCTTATGGATGCGACTTGTCTAAATGGGAATCAAGGCAAGTGCTCTTTCTTACGTTTTAATTGTTATTGTTTACAAGTTATTCATTGCTTTTAATTGTTGAAGTTTTTGATTAATTCTTGATTATGTACTGCAAATTAACTAGTTTGTTACTAGTATACCCTTTATGTACTGAAATTTATTATGTCTAACACACAGATTCATATATGTAATCATAAGACATTTTTTTGTAAACAGTATGGATGTTATGTACTGGAAATTCTTAGTCTATTTTCCAGTTTTAACTAGTATAGCGACATAGTTTGTGATAGTATATGATATATGTACTGTTTGCTTTCTGCAGGTTTTTATCCGCTAGCATATGCATTGGTCCCTGGAGAAGATGTTGACAATTGGGATTGGTTTATGCGCAATCTTAAAAACATTGTTGATGACCGCCCTATCACATTTATGTCTGATCGTCATGAAGGATTGTTTAGGTCTATTCCTGCACATTTTTCGAATTCCCATCATGGCTATTGTTACTACCACCTGAAAGGAAACCTACCAATCAGGAAATCAGACGAGAAGTATAAAGAACTTATGGCTTGTTTCAAAAAAGCAACTTATGCTCTCACACCACCAAGATATGAAGAAGCACTTATGGAAATGGAGTTAATGGGAAGGCCTGGGGTTGCTAACTATTGCCGCAATATTCTTAGGGAACATTGGTCCAGCGCGTTCTTCACTGGATGTAGATTTGGTCAGACTACATCAAGTGTTGCTGATTCTTTCAATAATTGGATTCGGAAAGACAAGAGGTTTCCTGCCTGCACCCTAGTTGACATGATCAGGTTTGTGTGATTTTTTTTGGGTGTTTTCTTTGTTTTTTGTTCAAAATTTATTACAAGTGTTCTTTTTGTTCCATTCATAGGTTACGCATTATGGAGTTGATGAATGAACGTCTCAAACTGAGTGTTTTGATGGACCCCGAGTGGCTCACTCCTATATACAAGGCGTTGCTTAAAGATAATAATCAAGTTGGTCGAGTTTGGAATGTTACTCAATCATTTGATTATGTCTATGAGATTCATTCACCTAGGTTAGCTTCATCAAAATGGTGTCATCAGTTCTTCTTCCTGCCATTCTTGGCATTCCAAACATTACACCCATTTTTTCTGGTGTTGACGTGACAATGTGTATTTCACCTCTTCTAAGAAACTCAAATGTGAGCTCATTCTTGACTCGACCCCTTTTGTGACACTTCAAGTACTTTTTAACGGCGCCTTCTACCTTTTCTTAATGACTTTCTGTGTACTTAGGGTGCCATAACATTAAGAATATTTGTCCATAAGAAGATTCACGTATCTTTTGTAACCGGTCTTCACTCAAAGTATAATTACTCGCCTTCATTTTGGAAACCAGGCTATGTAATGCTGTGAAACCAGACCTATATAACTTCCTAAAAGATTTTGGCACAACCTTACTTGCAAAATTTAATTAGTTTTTTTCATTATAGCATATATGGACTGCACATTCATCATCTCTGAAACACAAACAATCACTATTAGCCTTATGTGCTTCATATTACTGGTTGATTATGACTATTTTGTGTCACAAACAATCATGCATGGTTAGCATAATAAAGAATTTAACGAATTTAGAGTACATAAACACTGTTATGTCTTAGTATTGCAAATATAAGCATGCCACACACTGTTATTTAACAGTTTTTGAATTATGTAATGACAATTTATGTGCCAGAAACACTAACAATGATAAATAATAGACATATAAACAATGTTACCCATTCACTATTGGACTTATGTACTGTCAAAAAACAACCTAATTCATAAAAAATCTCAGTATTTGATATACGTACTTGTGGTTCTATGTATCTAGAAAAAAAAAACATATTGCATGTCAATTTTAATTACTATTATTCTACAGTTTTTTTGTAATATACTGCCAATTCTAAGTGCTAGAAACACAAACCAGAAGTTGCATGTAAACTATGATGGTATTCATCAATTTTTCATCAGTACTTCACATATGTACTGGTGGATCTTTGTCCAAGAAACACAAAAAACATACTAAAAAAGTTAGAATCGGTACCTTTTTTCTGATTTGATTCCTTTTACTTTATGTTCTTCCTTTTCCTCTTTGTAAATCTTGAGATTCATCTTCCGATGAATTTTCAGCAACTTTCTTCTTTGATTTTTGTGTTACAACCTTTTTACTCTTTTTCCTCGTTGATTTTCATCCTGAAATTCCTAGTTCTTCTTCTGCTGACCTAGTAGCAGTATTGTCATCCTTTATTATTTCTTCTTCTCTGATGGTTCTTCTGATTTTTCTAGTAACCATTATCAGAATCTAGGTTTTTAGGTTTTTCTCTGAATCAGACATTGTTTTCAAAGGGAAATCGTATGATTGAGAATGAATTTTGAGATCTATTTTGTTAGAATATGGATATCTCAAAATGATTGAGATTCTCTCTGTGAAGATTTCAGTTTCTCTGTGTACGGGAATAGATAGTGGGTGCATTCTTCACACGTGGTAACTACTAGGGTAAGCTCATCATTTTGCTCTTTTCAAAATACTATGTACCTAGTGATAAGTCTAAAACCCGGTTGGACCCTACTATAACTAAATATCCGGGCTTAGGATCAAACAACAAATTTTCCATCCTACATAACCACTCTTTCACTATTCCATCACCTTTATTACCGTCTGCGTTTTTACTTCGTGGTGAATTACAACCTAACATCCATTCTGAAGATGTTGGCAATATAAGCATGAATGAGGCATCAATGATGGAGTTTCACCCTCGCTGACAATGAACTAGCTAGACTACATTGGTAGTTCAAATTGAGTTTAAGCTGTTGGAAAATTCAGGGTCATAGAGGATGAAAACAAAGAATGAAAAAAATGTTGTATCACTGGAGCTTCAAGGCCTTGCAATTATTTTCAACAATTATTTCGACCCTTCCCAATAAATTGGCGAGTACAATCGGTCAGCGAAATATTGATGTCAGGATACAATGAATCCCTAACAACGTTGCAGGATTCAAAGGTTGTACTCCCTTGACCCAACCAAGAACACACTGTTATTGATTCTGAAGATGCTTAGAGAGAAAGAGTTTTCCGATGATTGTAATGGGAAGAATCATTCGCTATTTATAGAGGGTTTCATGCCTTTTGGAGATGTCGTTTCATCTTCAACATGCGCTATCAGAAGTAGTCATCCATTAATGGGAAGAGACATGACTGTAGAAAATTATGGAAACCGAATTAGGTCGAACACAGCCGGGAGGGGCTACGCCCCCGGACCCCCGGATAGCGGCAAATAATATTGAGAATAACCAACATAAGCACGGATGAAAACTGGATGTCATTACCTCTGTATATTTGCATCATTTGCCATGAATGCGTCGTGTATGCATCATAGGGTATTAGTGTTGAGTAACAATAACGTTCAATTTTATAACTAAATTGTTAGCAGGGGTATAATATGTTCGTAACAGATAAACCCACCTGTATGTTGAAGCATAAACAATTGTTTTCGGTTCGTAATGCTAGCTAACGGATCGATACAACCTGTTAAGTATACGTTTGAATTGTCTGTTGAACCAGTCCTCTGGAAAGTGGCAACACATCCCATGTTCATACATGTATTACTATTATCTAAATGTACGTACCTCCCTATAAACGTCTTTTTCACAGACTTAATTTTTTTCTGGTGAGTTTCATGGCTTCTATATGGACCCACCATTCCCAAATGGTTCATTCCGGTTTATTACAGCTTGAGGTTTAAAGAGAGTTTGTTGGACGGATTTATTTAGGACCATTGGGCATGGTGAGATCCAAATGTGATAGGATTGCTGAGTTCAGTCAAGAAGAAGCTGTATGAAGATGCGACTGACATATGCACTAGTAGTCAAATTCCATTCTATCCAGAGAGACAGAACAAATATACTCCCACTGTTCATCAAGAAGGCCGGGGAATAGTCTAACTAAATCCATTTGACTTAGTACATGGACATGTGATATGATATGGGTTAAGTCAAAACACCCAAATGGCTTAAATATTCGTATTTCTTACTATTGTCGGAAGATATTATGCATTGCATCCTTTTCCCTCATGTCTTGATTTAGCAATTTATAGAGGTCAAACCTTTATCCACCATGTTGCGATCAGAGAGCATCAGCAAGCTTGCTGAGTAATGAAACTTCTAGCAAGTAGCCGAAAGTAAGGGAGTGGACAATATATTTTCTTTTTCATTTTCTTTTTGAACGGTAATAGAAAGTAGCGTAAAGCAAGTATTTTTTATCACTAAAGAATTTGGTGTTAGCGAGTTTGAGAATGTCACTAATATCATCACCAGATGACTTTACCACTGTACTATAGTGACAAGTAGTATAGTGGTGCAATTGGGCAACAATCAAAAATAAATAGATCAAGTAAAAAGAGGCTGGGAGCTTTCAAATTTTTGCTCTTACAAAATCAGTCTAAATACATATTTAGATTCGCTCAAATAACCAGCAAAGTTTTTTAAGAGATATAAGCTTGCTTGACTGTTTTTATGAGCATATCAGGGAGCGTACTCTGGACCCTTGCATTCATACATTAGAATATATTCGTTATGGACACCCATATCCATGCTTACTTTTAAGTCAAAATTGAAATTTGAAGCCCTCTCGGATGCCTCCTTTAACACCTATAAATAGAAAGCTTGTCAAACTAAGACTCATCATCATTTCAACTGGAACTGAAAAGAAGAATAATAGAAGGAAGAAGAGAGGTCTTACATGAAGGAAAGAGTCTTAGTTTAGTAGCCAAGGATGACTTGCCTATGTGCATCCCTCAGCATTAGGGAATGAGTCTACTTCATTTTCTTCTATAAATGAAGCTCATGTCAAAATGGTGGATTCATAGCGAGTGTCCTTGGCTATCTTAACTGGCTCTTTTCTCCCATGCTTGGCCTCTTTTTCTTGTTTCATTTCGACAACCAAAAGTGCAACACAGAGAGCATGTCATCAGCTAGTAATTTGAGAAAATTGGGGCCAATATAAAGAATGATAGACTGCACACTGCCTTGCTGCCGATGACTAAGTTAAAGCCAAGTAAGGATGCAAGGTAAGGGAGGTACATATAAAAAAAATTTCTCTAAGATGGTTTTTTTCTTAATCATGATTGCACCCGAATTGATTGAAATATTGATTATTTTTCAAAAACATTAATTATATTAAATATCTTACTCGATTTTAATTATAAAAATTAGATAATTAACTTTTAACTTTTAACTTTTTTATTTTTTTTAACTTTTTTATTTATTTAGATATTTAATGATTATCTTATTATTTTGAGGTACTATATACTAATTGGTGAGCTAGTTTAAGTATTAATTTGGGTTATGATTAACAAAAGGATGAGCTACATATGCATGATTCTTTTATTTTATTCTTTTAAACTGAATATTGACTACATTTTGATTAATTTTGTTCCATATTCTTTCTCTCCTATTAACAAGACTCCTTCATAAACGTATTCTTTTGTATTATACAATGTGATGTATTGTGTAATGTTGTGTAGTGTTTTATATATGCATGGTACGACATGCTTCTTAAGGTGCTGTGATGGATCACGTGTTGATTAAGCTAGCCCAGCACATCGCGTGAAACTACATGCTGGGCTAGGATGGACTTAAATTTTAACGTGCTGTGTTGGATTGTGCTCGTGTTGGCAGGGCCGGCCCTCCCAGTAAAGCAAGGAAAGCCTTGCTTGAGGCCACCAATGGGAGTAGGCCACAAAATCTAAGTTAGGTTAATTAAAATGGTAAAAATCAAAGAATTATTTTTTGGTTAGCATAAAACTGTGGAAGGAAATGTGAAAACGAAACATACAGGAAGGAGATTCTTATTAAAACTATTGATGCGTAAGGTAAATTTTATTTTTCTCCTTCTATAATATTTCTATGTTTGAAGCATCATAGTATTCTCTTGTTTACTTTTACACTCCTATTTTAGGTTTTAGGTTAAACCAAATTTAAATGGTTTGGTTAATTTGCTAATTGAAAGTTTAAAGATGGTTTTCAGTTCTTGGTTTTTTTTCTTTCTTATTGTGTGAATCGATAATAATACATAGATTATATGTTAAAGAGTTTATTGAAAGTTCAAATATGATTTTTACACTCATATTCATTAAAGAGTTTATTTCTTGTAATTTTTAAATTTTTAAATGTTATCAAACGGAAGGCATGTAAAACATTGTTGTTTAGACCTAGACTTAATTAGTCTGTTGAAAGTTCAACCCATGGATACGATAACGAACCATTTATGTACACCTCAACTAAATTTTTTCTTCTTTCATGGTGGTAGTGAAGGTCAGTGTGCTTCTAAGTTTGTTATTGATACAACAACGAAAACCCCAGATGATCAACAACAAGAATACAATCCCCTATCAATGGCAAATCCTTTGTCCGGTTAGTAAATTTCTCAATCTATTATCTATTTTTCTCATGACTTACCTATTTTTGTGCATTTCCTTTGAAATTTGTGAACTACGAGATATTTAGAACTCAGGGAGTTAGGTGCATCTCACAGCTTAATTGATCTACACATGAACCCAAACAAAATCCGAATACATTGCAACACTTAACTGTACATTATGAACTGCATGTGATACTATTAATTGTGAATTTTCAGTTTTGAGTTATCATAAATTAGGATACTGAGTGAGTGTTATAAAAACTCACCGATTAATTTGTAGCTATAATGAGCATTTCCATAGTGAGTACGGGTTTTTTAAATGATGAATTTGTGGTTTTCAACAATGTCTTACATGTCTGCCGTTTGATCACATTTTAGTTAATTTTTTATACCGGTGTAATCTTTACACTTAGACTTAGTTTGTTTGTTGTTTAGTCATTACATTAGCTATATATGTATATATTAAAGTATTTAGAGATCAATTTAAAGTGATGACAATAATCTAAGTGATTCAAGTTAGGTCCGCTATCTTGATGTTTTTTGTATGGACAAAGTTGATATGAAAGAGGGGCCACAAAAACATTCTTACATTAGGTCACAAAAAACTCAGGACCAGCCCTGCGTGTTGGCGCATCCCAACTTACACCTCTAAATGTAATGGTGATAATGCATGGTATAGAGTTATTCTGCTTTTTGACTCATGTTCTGTAAATCAATGGATGGAAATTATGCAGCATCCATGGTATCCTTTTAATTGATTTGCCAAAGAAAACTCGAACTGAAATGGACAAACAAACAAAGCAATATTAAATTACGTGGAAATTTCGTGTAGAACCGAGAGAATCAACAGTGAAGCTCCGAGTGATAGTTTTGTTGGTGCTGTTATGAAGATAATGTCATCATTGAGAAAATCAGAAAATGAAGCATACCTACACGGTACATGTGATACACATTCTCTCAAATTTAAGCCGGTCTCATTCATTTTCAGGTTACAAAGCACAAAAGCCTCTCTCAAATCACAGTAACAAACGCATGTACAACCATTTTTTTTTCAACTGGGACCATTTGCACTCATATGAAATTTAGTTCATCATGATTCATCTGTGTCCCTTTTCAGTTTTTGGCCCAATCTTTTGCTTATCCTTGGAACGGAAATTAAATCTCTACCATAACCTAGTGTTATTATGGTAGAGGACATGCGACTTGAGGTTGTAAGTGTGGACGATAAGGGCACAATTTCGTGTTGATTTTAACTATTTTATTTAGAGTCAAATAATGTTGTTAAAAAAAATAAAAATAAAATGGATTGCTCAGTATACACTATCTCCACTCACTGACTTCGTTACCTTGTAAAAGTATAAAAACCAACTCAGGAACAGGCACGACTGAAAGACTCAAGACAAGAAGAAATATGGGTAGTTTTCTTCAGATTTTCATTCTCTGGTGGGAAGGCTTTTATCAAAATCTAAGAATGCTCTTCTTGGCTGCCACTTTTGCCTTCCATCTAAAGACTTAAAGGCTACATAAATAAAGAACTCACGTTGAACGGTGAGGAAATCCTTGTATATGATTGTATGTAGATGCGTATATCTGGTAGAAATAATAGTACTAATGTTCGTCGTCGACCAATAAATTATAATAGACAGACTTTAGAAAGGAACTTGTGTTCCTTGTTAAGGACCATTGTATGCTGGACTGGGCCGGGGATTCTATGCCGGACTGAATCAAGTTTGTGTAAGTTAGAAACCATAGATGGTTTGGCATTAATTTCGCCATCATGTCAATTGTTATCATCTAGGATTTTACATTTTTCGAAGCATAAAAACTGGTCTGGTTTCAAGTACTGATTCAACTGCATTAATTATGAGAAATTACACAAGTCCTTGATGTTTTCATCCATGGGGGAACAGATGGATCCAAAGAAAAAGAAAGTTTTTTTTGTATATTCGAGTATTATTAGAGGTATGCTTGACAAGGAACTGAAATAACTTGGGAGTCGATGCACAAAATATTGAACAGCTGAATTGGAAAGAAATGCATCAATTGGGTATTAGATTAGTCAATGTTGCCAATACAAAACACGTCACGCGCAATACGGATTCTCTGATGAGGCCTGATTGTTGATTTGGGGAAGTAAAAAGAGTCTTAATCAACGGACAAATTTTCAGTTTGAAGTATTCTTAAGACAAATTTATGGGTTAAATAATTAGTCCCACATTATACAAGGCGGTTTGAAGACCTTTTATATACCGCAATCGGGTTGCAATATTGATGGCCAATTAGCAAGTGATTGGATGCTCGCTAATAGTCCGTCATGGGCTATCAACAAACCTCAATTTATGTTTAAGAAAACACTGAGCCGAGCCTCTCCATCCATTGCCGATTGGTTTTTACCCATAACTTATTTTAAAAAGTAGAGGAACAGCGTATTGCAATAAGTTAACAGGTATAAAGACTGAGCCGAGCCTCTCCATCCATTAACAGGTATAAAGACTGAGCCGAGCCTCTCCTTTCATTGCCGATTAGTTTTTACCCATAACTTATTTTAAAATGTAGAGGAACAGCGTATTGCAAAACGTTAACAGGTATAAAGACATAAAACTTGAGTCAGTTCTATTGAGTTAACTATTGTTGATGTCGACTGGAGCAAATTGCTTCGGTCCTTCTTTTTCTCTCATCTGTTCTTCTCCTTTTCTGTAACTTTCTTTCGCTATTTATAATTATTTTTTTGAAGTATTGATCAGAAGAAAAAAAACATAAAATAGTAACACTGGCAGTAAGGGACTGACAAATTTAGTGACAAAATGTCGGAGAGTTACTTATCTAAACATACCAAATTAAGAACATTGAGCAAAACGAGCAATGTATCATTTTGATCATATACTTGGATTCGAAAGAAAATCTAGTGCATCTAAGACATATAGTTTTTCATTGAGTTCATAAAACCACGAAGACGAAGATTAGACATAGCTAAAGAGAGACAAGTGAGTTCCTCAGTCGGAAATGCCAAGATCACTTAAAGGGAGGTGGAAGTACTGTCGGCAATGGCTTTAGCACAAATTACAGGAATACCTGAGCTGCATCATACGCTTACGTATGTAATCAAGCAGAGCTCTTCCAAGTTTCTGCTAAGCCTATGCATGTGGTAATTGATGCTTCCCCATGACTTTATGATTACACCAGCCTGCAACAGAGATAATCAATGGGCATCAATGCAAATGGCTTGAGAGATAAGCTCGTTAATTAAAGAAGAAGATGAAGGTTAAATAATGAGTAAATTTCCAAAACATAATTAATTATGCACCTGGGAATCCGTGCAAGTACCCAAGAGGTCCTTTTATGCTTAACTCACTTGGCATCATTGTTCCCACCAGTGGCAAGAAGCAATTTAAAGCACCATCAAATTCTTTGAAACCTATTTTGAGGCTTTTTTTTTTTTTTTTTTTTCTCGAGGCATACTCATTCATTATCCCATCTAGGGTGGGTTTATAAAGGGTGTCTAAAGGTAGTGCCATTACCTATATATCCTTAAACATTTTAAATTAGAGTGATCTTATCCTCAAAAACCTAAAATCAAAAATCAAAACAACCTTTTAACTTAAACATCTTGGACTCCAATTAAATCAAATAATTAATCAAGCAAGGAAACACGATTCGAAGTGAGCGATGTTGGAGTGCGAAATTGAAATCTCAATTGGTCTCAGATGTATTTTAGAATGTATTTGTAACAAACCCATCTTGTTTTTGATTGATTTTATTTTGTTTGTGTTGATGGTGGTTTTTAGCTAAGGGTTAAAAACGTAAAACACTAAACCCTAGCAGACAGAAATATCACGAACATTTAAAGCAACAAGCATTTACTAGGCACATTTACTGAAATCTTTAATGTGTCTCTAAATTAATTACCCGGGTATATTTTTCAAATTAGGGTTACGACGAGCCAAACCCTAATTCACCTCTGTGCCAATGGAAAATCATGCCATCCACACCAACCGCGCCAAAGCATGCCAACCATGCTAGTCGCACCTCCGTGCCAATGGCAAATCATGTCAGCCACACCTAGCCCAAGCTAGTCGCGCCTTGCCAAACGCACTCTTCCTTGGCCCTAGCTATGTCAGCCACACCAAATGCCCCAAAGCATGCCAACCATGCCAGCCGCGCCTCCGTGCCCATGGAAAATCACGCCAGCCACACCAACCGCGCCAAAGTATGCCAACTATGCTAGCCACACCCCCGTTCCAATGGAAAATCATTCCAGCCACACCTAGCCCAAGCTAGCCGAGCCATGCCAAACGCACTCTTCCTTGGCCCTAGCTATGCTAGTCGCACCAAGCCAAGCCAAACGCTCCTACCTTGCCCTAGCCGCGCCATGCCAAACCATGACCCCTCATGCCGCGCCACCATGATGGCCTTCCTCATGCGGCTACCAAAGTGAAGCCATGCGATAATCCACGGTTTCCCTTTAATCCAAGGAGCAAATCCTGGGTGTCTAAAGTCCCCTCACGACTTTAGGCCCAAAACCCTATCTTGGTCACACACCTAGCCAAGCTAGCCGCGCCATGCCAAACCATGGACCCTCATGTCATGCTACCATGCTGGCCTTCCTCATGCGGCTACCAAAATGAAGCCAGGAGACAATCCACGGTTTCCCTTCAATCCTAGGAGCAAATCCTGGCCGTCTAAAGTCCCCTCATGACGTTAGGCCCGAAACCCTAGCTTGGTCACGCACCTAACCAAGCTAGCCACTCCATGCCAAACCATGGCCCCTCATGCCGCGCCACCGTGCTGGCCTTCCTCATGCGGCTACCAAAGCGAAGCCAGACGATAATCCACAGTTTCCCTTCAATCTCAGGAACAAATCCTGGCCATCTAAAGTCCCCTCACGACTTTAGGCCCAAAAACCTAGCTTGGTCACGCACCTAGCCAAGCTAGCCGTGCCATGCCAAACCATGGACACTCATGCCGCGGCACCATGCTGGCCTTCCTCATGCGGCTACCAAAGTGAAGCCAGGCGATAATCCATGGTTTCCATTCAATCCTAAGAACAAATCCTGGCCGTCTAAAGTCCCCTCACGACTTTAGGCCCAAAACCCTAACTTGGTCGCGCGCCTAGTCCAATCTAGTCACACCATGCACCCATGGCTACCCCTTGGCCCCACATGCCAAACCAAACCTAGCCAAGATAGCCGCTCCATGCCCTGGCCCTAGCCGTGCGAGTCACACCACGGTTAGCCAAGCGCCCTTGCCTTGGCCCTAACCATGCCATACGACCATGGCAAACACTTGGCCCCACGTACAAAGCCAAACCTAACCTAGCCAATCTAGCCGCGCCATGCCAAACGCACTTTTCCATGACCCTATCCAGGCCATACCCCCATGGCGAAACCTTGGCTCCTCATGCAAAGTCCAAACACACCCTAGTCGTGCCACCCTGTTGGACCTCACTACACTGCTACCAAAACGAAGGCATGAAACGATCAACGGTTGCCCCTCCTCTCAAGATACAACATCTTGGCCGTCGAAGGTCACATGGATAGCAAGTACCCGAAGCTCGACTTGCCAAGCCACAACAATGTTTTATATGTTTTTCCAAAACATTCGAAATATCAAAAAAATAGGGGGCTTTTCTTTGTGTATTGGTTTGGTGGTCTACAACGTGCGGCGTACACTACGCCCCTCATAAGGAAGTGTCATAAGGGTGAGGCGCCTAGTAAATATGGGAGTTATATGGGAAACTTTCATGGGACATAAAGCCGTGAGTTAACAACTTTATGGAACATGAATTTCATAAACGTTAACAGTTTCATATGTTAACTACTTTATGGGATATCAAGTCCATGCGTACGGTTACCACCTCCTCATATTTACTTCCCCAATCCTTAAAGAGACCAGGGTACGTTTCTACGTCGACTTACTTATTTCCATTTGAACAACAAGTTCATTCGGACCACACAACACTCAGAAGTACTTACCTGCTACCTCTCCTTGTGAGATCTCATAATTCTCTAACAACAAGTCGTAGAAACCCAATTGCTCTTCAGAATCAACTATTCTAGTCTCACCACTCTCCTTGCTTCCCTCCCCAATACCAACCTATTCTCCTCCTCTTTGTGACCGAAGCAAGTCTGGAACGGCCATTTCTTGGTTTAGGCCGGACTTGTACATATTGATCTCTCGAATCTAAAGTACTCCCTTGCAGTACATTGTTTAGGGTTTAAACAGTTTCTCACCTTCACACCCGCAATTACCAAAACCAGCAGAAACTATTTTCACCTATAAACAATTGGCGACCCCAGCATGAGGATTGATCTATCGGTCCCAATATCGGTTTCTAAATATGTCTCTCTAACAAGGAAGGATGGTTGGTCTTTGGACTGAATCTGTATCCTCGGATTCCACTCTGGAAAACGACAATGTTTTAATGCCCAAAAACGCGGCTGAATGAGGATTTCCAAGGTTGATTGACCTGGAACGGGTCCAGTAGATTCACACCAAAAACATGGGTCTGATGAGAGACGCGATTAATACCATACTAGATTTCCTCATCAACTTGACGGAAGAGTTGAGCGATCCACCTTCCTCAAAAACTTCGGAGCTGGGGACTGACGTCTTGAATGATTACCCTCAAGCCAATAGCTTCACTGCTAATCAGAGACCCGTGAGCCAAGAAGCGGCCTCGTTGGTGGAAAACCTATGTGAACTCTTACATCTTTCAAGGGATCAACGGGTGGAGACGTTCGCCGCCATCAATAGGAAAATTCTAAATGTGCCCTTCGTTCCTCCGCGCTCAGAAACAGTAAAAATGCAAGATCTGTCCATTAATAATATCACGTTCACCTACAACGACATGATGGCAGAAGATGGCCATAACCGTGCCTTACACTTCGCGGCTCGAATAAAAAATATGGAATTCAAAGGGCCCTCGTCGACACAAGAGCATCCTCCAACGTTGTCACCCTTAGGACGCTCAGGACGGCCAGAGTACAACCAAGCGAGGTGACGCGACAACCTACTACCATGACAGATTTTAAACGCAACCAAACCAATACGTATGGTTACGTCAATTTGAGTCTGTCGGTAGGACCTATCCAGTCAAAAGTAAGATTCGAGGTAATTGAAAAGGAACCGGACTACCACATGATACTGGGGAGACCATGGCTCCACGACAACAGGATCATTCCTTCAACATACCATCAGTGCTTGAAGACCATGCTAAACGGAGAAGTATTTCGAATCGCAGCGTCATTATCTCCCTATGTGCCAATCTATGACATGGAAGTTTTTGAGCTAAGACAGGGGCCGCAGGTCACAACCAATGAGTCTCACCACACCCCACTGCCAAAATGGACGTCCATTGGAAAAAGTGATAGTCCCTTGCAACCCCGTATAGAAAATCGGCCTTATGTCACACCAACATAAGAGAGGCGCACTCCCCCCCATCCACAAAACCAGAGCTTGATTCCAACCAAGCGAGGACAGACTTTCATTGCGGTCCACGATGAAAAGGGAAAAACCGTGTATCAACGCCGTTGTTAGCAATTAACAGGAGAGAATACCACGCAGTTTCTCCGCCCAATAGAATCACAGCTCGGTGACGAGTCACGAGAAGAGATACCTGACTACCACGACATCTACAAGATGGCACCAATTCAACCACGGACGAACTCGAAATTATTAACATATTGAATGTGGAATCTCCACGACCCATCTCCATAAGCTCGACTCTACATGCGGACGAGCGCGCAAAGTTGGTAGAACTCCTCAAGGAATATCAAGATGTGTTCGCATGGACGTACGAGTAAATGCCTGGCCTAGACGAGAAGATGGTAACTCACCATTTACATGTGATGTCCGGATCCAAGCCGGTCAAGCAGACCCCAAGGCAGTTCCGGCACGATACTGAAGAACAGATTAAGGCGGAGGTTCAAAAGTGATTGGTGGCCGATTTCATCAAACCCATCCACCACCCCCACCTTGTTGGAAAACATAGTTCCGGTGAAATAGAAGAATGGTCAAATCAGATGATGCGTCGATTTTAGGGATCTAAATTAATGTTTCCCTAAAGATGATTTTTCACTTCCCAACATCGATATGATTGTAGGTGCCACCAATGGACATGGCATGTTTTCTTTCATGGATGGGTACAGCGGCTACAACCAAATAAATATGTACGAGCATGATGCAAGAAATACCACTTTTCAAACTCCTCTCGGAAACTTTTACTATACTGTGATGCCCTTCGGTTTGAATAACCCTGGCGCTACATATCAACGCGTTATGACCACCATTTTTCACGATATGATGCACAAACAAGTTGAGGATTATGTAGATGACATAGTGGTCAAGTCAAGGACCCAGGAGGCTCACACAAAAGTTCTAAAACAACTGTTTGAAAGATGCCGTGAATACAAGATAAAAATGAATCCGTTAAAGTGTTCTTTCGGTGTCTCCTCGGGCAAGTTCATCGGCTTCCAAGTAACCGCAGAGGGGATAAAAGTTGACCCGACCAAGACAAAATCCATCCTCATGATTCCACCACCGCTAAACGTGAAGGAACTCCAAAGTTTCATGGGAAAAATAAACTACATCCGCCGCTTCATACCCGGATTGGCTCAACTTATTGCTTCGTTTACCCCCTTATTAAAGAATGGAGCAAGCTTTGTTTGGACCACATTACAACATGAAACATTCCGGAAGTTTCAACGAACATTATCTTCCCCAGCCGTCATGAGATCACACATGCAAGGAAGACCCCTACACCTCTACACCGCCTTCAATGACACTGCTGTTGGATACCTCTTTGCACAAGAAGATGACGAAGGGATTGAATACCCCATATAGTATATCAGTCAAACTTTGAGAGACACCGAACTCAGGTATCCCAAGATAGAAAAGGCATGCCTAGCCTTGGTCTACTCCATCCAGAAATTCCGGAACTACCCGCTGTCCAAAAAAGTGGTGCTAAAATCCAAATCTGATCATCTGAAGTTCCTCCTCTCAAAACTTGATCTGATAGGAAGGCCGGACAAATAGCTCCTCCAGATGTAGGAATTCGACATAACATGTTCTTCCCCGAGGGCCATCAAAGGGGAGGCAGTTGCAGATTTGTTGGCGGAATTTCTAGGAGAAAACGTTGTAACATTACGCGAATATCTCCCTGGGGACTTTCCCGTAATCAATTTCATCCAAGAGGAACCCTGGCTATTATTTTTCGATGGATCCTCCACCCGTAACAACGGCACGGGAGGGGCCGGTGTGGTTCTAGTATCCCCGACTGGCGAAGTCTCCTCACACTCCTTTAAGCTAGACTTCCCCTGCACCAACAACTCGGCAGAGTACGAAGCCTCCCTCATTGGTTTGTCCATGGCTAAGAAAGCTGGAGCCACACATCTGGAAATAAGAGGGGACTCTAAACTACTGGTCAACCAAGTAAACGGAGTATACGCACTAAAGGAGTATACGCACTAATGGAGGTAACCCTAGCCCCATATATAGCCGAGGCGCAAAACCTGCTAAATTATTTCCCCGATGCAACCGTAGCCCATGTCGGGCGTGGCAGCAACCATCATGTCGACTACCTAGCCACCTTAGCATCAAAACTGCGATTTGAGGGCCTTGAGGAAACTCTGACAATGAAGAGAAGAACCGTGTCTTCAACGTGGCTTTCACAACCTGAAAAAAATGAAGTCGATGACTGGAGAATACCGATCATCCAAGAGTTTAGCAGCTCACTTTTTCAAGGAAATGTCAGTCTCAAAACCTTGCGTGATTTCTTCATGCTTCGAGGGGTACTTTATCATCGAAAGCCAGACGGCTCTTTGTCAAGATGCCTTAGAGAAAAGGAAGCACAACAATATATCAATCGCATCTATGGTGAGGTCTGAGGATAGACATTGGTAGTGATCCTCTATCGTCGTTTGCAACGCCTTGGATATTATTGTTCGGAGATGGAAGTCCAAGCTCGGTTAGTTCAGAAAACATGCTCGAATTGTCAAGCACCACCGTATCAATTAGAAATTTTCAAAATTAGTCACGCCGGGGACTGGCAGGGACCATACGTTAGTTTCCTTCGCGACGGGATACTCCCCACCAACGAGAAGGAGGCGTCCAAAATAAAACAAAGGTCCAAGAGGTTCGTGTTCCACGAAGGGACCTTATACCGTAAAATCTTTGGAGGGAGCCTTCTGCGATGTTTGAACGAGGCAGAGGTCCCAATCATGCTGAAAGAGATGCACGAAGGCGAACACCAACGAAATCGGAAGTTGTTTCTCCAAATATACGAGAAGTACTATTGGCCAACCATGGAGGATGACACGGAAGTTTTCGTACAGAGGTGCAAGGAGTGTTAGGTCCACGGGAACCTTATTCATGTACCGGCAACCACCCTACATTCAATAAGCAGTCCATGTCCCTTTCATAGCTGGGGACTCGACATCATTGGGAAGATCAACCCACCATCCTCCAAACATCACGAGTATGTGATAACAGCAACCGAATACTTTACCAAGTGGGTCGAATCCATAGCTTTACGATGGACGAACGGAACCACGATCGCGACATTCATTAAGGAATGCATTATTCGCCATTTTGGTGTCCCTAAACATATAGTTACCGACAATGGAACTTCTTTCGCAAACAGGCAAGTATGAGAGCTACTCGAGGAATACGGAATTAAACAGGTCTTCTCCACCGTATACTACCCTCAAGGAAACGGGCAAGCTGAAAGCACCAACCATACTCTAATTCGAATCCTCAGTCAGACAGTGCACGATAATCCTCGAACATGGCATGAGCAACTTCCCATGGCGCTTTGGGCGTACCGGACGTCACCAAGAAGTTCCACTGGGTCTCTCCTTATTCTCTTGTTTACGGCGCAGACGCCATCCTCCCAGCGGAAATTAAAATCCCATCAGCCAGGATTCTCAAAGCAAGCGGGATTCGGTGGAATGAAGTGGAAGCCTTAAACGCCAGGGTTGCGGAATTGGACACTATAGACTCCAGGAGGGCTAAAGCGGAAGAACACGCACATGCATATAGAAATAGGTTTTCCAGAGCATACAATAAAACCGTGAAACCCCGAATTTTTCAAGTAGGGGACTTGGTACTGAAGACTGCTAAACACGTCTAGTAAGACGTGTCTGCACCAAAATTCTCCACGAAGTGGGAAGGTCCTTATATAGTCACGAAGGTATACAGCAGTGGGTGCTACAAAGTCATTAAGGAAGACGGAGGAAAACTGGAAGCGGTCATCAACGAAAAGTGGCTAGATGCATACTACGCCTGAGCGCCGCCTCACCCCACCGTATCACAAGCACGGATAGTTAGGCATATTTCCACTTTCCTCCATACCGTATTGAGTATTTCTTTCATTTAGTTGAAGGAAATCAATAAAATTCTCGTGTTCTTTCAAAAAAAAAAAAAAGGAGTTGCTCAACCCCCCCCCCCCCCCCCCAAAAAAAAAAACGGCATATCACAACTACATGAATCAGAAAAGCCCATCCAAGAGATGGTAATCCCTAGAAAGAATCATCTTCAAACGACTCTGGTACCTCTAAGTCCTGCTTTTCAAATTCTGGATGAAATCTTCCACCTTATGTGACTCCACGACCAAGAATTTCTCCTCTTCCAGAATGGCTTTCGTAGCGGGGATATCGGCCCTGTCAACCTTCACAATTTCAAGGAGGTGCCGCAACCAACTAACATTGAACTTTAGAGATTCGAAAGTAGACACCATGTTCTCCCACCTTTGTATATCTGCTTCCACGACGGAACGAATAGACATACTCCCCATTTCAACAACTATTGGCAGGAGGCAATTAACGACAGAAACTAAGGCATATGAACAATATTGCATCACTTTCCTGGTAGTATTGTGGCCGTATACTTTCCATATTTTCGTGTAAAGGTTTACGAATTCTTTTCGCACGAGGAACCCCCCAAAGTTCCGATAGTTGGGAGAAAGGCACCTCATGTAGGTTCCGAACAACAAACCTGCATTGGGATACTCATGGCAAGAAATTCCCAAGTCCGCGTTCTCCATATCTGCAGCAGCTGGAAAGATCGAGCTTGAAGAAAGAGGGGTAACCAGGTCATCTTTATCAATGACGGTAACGCATGCTCCAACAGGATACCTCTACACATAATGAAAACTTCCATTATTCATCGGCAAATAAAGAAATGTATGTTGATTAATGAGAACATACCGGTATGACCTTCTTAACCTGAATGACTCGAATGGGGGAGCTATCGCAAGAATCAAGCCTATCATGTTTTGTTGGAAAACCTGGTCGACTCGAGGAAGATTCGCTTCTGAGCGACATGATGGAAATTAGGCTTGACGAGAAGAAATCTATGTTGAAAACTGGGAAGAAAAAGTAACTTCACCAGGCATAAATACTGTGGAAACCCTAAAGGAGGAAAGAGAAATTCAAACTGAATAGGCGGAACATGCCTGAATCACAGCCGGGAAACCAGCCTCAAAAGGAAATGCCCCATCAAACCGCGCCTCACCTAGCCACGGCCCGGCCAAGTCCTCGCTTCATCACAACGTCCCCACCACGCCTAGCCTCCCCTGCACGTTTCACCATGTCACTGCCGCAGCCAGGACCACGCCACCTCTTGGCCCTTAGAGCCAAGCCGTCCACTTACTTTGCGTTCCATAACTGCGCCCCCTTGCCTTAGAAGTGTATTATCGAACCAAGATGGTAACTCTCTCCTCACAACTCCACGGTCTGCATTTCCAGTACAACTTACAAAGGGACGTAAGAAAAAGTTCTCTTTACCACTCAAAAATGTTAGTCAGATTCTCCAGACTATCTTTGAAATGATTAAAATATCGATTTCATCCCTGTCTGGCACCATCATATGCTTACCTCGCAACAAGGTACCTGTTCCGAGCTAAGAAGGGGAGTTAATGTTGATGGTGGTTTTAATCTTAGGGTTAAAATCGTAAAACACTAAATACTAGCAGACAGTAATGTCGCGAACATTTAAAGCAACAATCATTTACTAGGCACATTTATTGAAATCTTTAATGTGTTTCTAAAATATTTACCCGGGTATATTTTTCAAATTAGGGTTACGACGAGCAAAACCCTAATTCACCTCTGTGCCAATGGCAAATCATGCCAGCCACACCAACCGCGCCAAAGGATGCCAACCATGCTAGCTGCACCTCCGTGCCAATGGATAATCACGCCAGCCACACCTAACCCAAGCAAGTCGCGCCTTTCCAAACGCACTATGCCTTGGCCCTAGCTATGCTAGCCGCACCTCTGTGTCAATGGAAAATCATGCCATCCACACCAACCGCGCCAAATCATGCTAGCCGCACCTCTGTGCTAATGGAAAATCATGTCATCCACACCAACCGTGCCAAAGAATGCCAACCATGCAAGCCGCACCTCTGTGCCAATGGAAAATCATGCCATCCACACCAAAAACGCCAAAGGATGCCAACCATGCTAGCTGCACCTCCGTGCCAATGGATAATCATGCTATCCACACCTAACCCAAGCAAGCCGCGCCTTGCCAAACGCATTATTCCTTGGCCCTAGCTATGCTAGCCGCACCTCTGTGTCAATGGAAAATCATTCCATCCACACCAACCACGCCAAATCATGCTAGCCGCACCTCTGTGCCAATTGCAAATCATGTCAACCACACCAACCGCGCCAAAGCATGCCAACCATGCAATCCGCACCTCTGTGCCAATGGAAAATCATGCCAGCAACACCAACCGCGCCAAAGTATGCCAACCATGCTAGCCGCACCTCCGTGCCAATGACAAATCATGCCAGCCACACCAAGCCCAAGCTAGTCGCGCCATCCCAAACGCACTCTGCCTTTGCCCTAGCTATGCTAGTCACACCAAGCCAAGCCAAACGCCCCTACCTTGGCCCTAGCCGCGCCATGCCAAACCATGGACCCTCATACCGCGCCATCATGCTGGACTTCCTCATGTGGCTACCAAAGTGAAGCAAGGAGACAATCCGCGGTTGCCCTTCAATCCCGGGAGCAAATCTTGGCCGTCTAAAGTCCCCTCATGACTTTAGGCCCGAAACCCTAGCTTGGTCACGCACCTAACCAAGATAGTCGCGGCATTCCAAACCATGTCCCTTCATGCCGCTCCACCATGCTGGCCTTCCTCATGCGACTACCAAAGCGAAGCCAGGAGACAATCCACAGTTACCTTTTAATCCCAGGAACAAATCCTGACCGTCTAAAGTCCCTTCATGACTTTAGGCCCAAAGCCCTAACTTGGTCGCGCGCCTAGTCCAAGATAGTCACACCATGCGGCCATGGCTACCCCTTGGCCCCACATGCCAAACCAAACCTAGCTAAGCCAGCCGCGCCATGCCCTAGCCCTAGTTGTGCTAGTCACGCCATGGTTAGCCAAGCGCCCTTGCCTTGACCCTAACCATGCCATACGACCATGGCAAACCCTTGGCCCCGCGTTCCAAGCCAAACCTAACCTAGCCAAGCTAGCCGCGCCATGCCAAACGCACTTTTTCTTGGCCCTAGCCATGCTAGTCACGACATGCCAAGCCAAGCGCCCTCGCCTTGTCCCTAGCCATGCCATACGCCCATGTAGAACCCTTGGCTCCTCATGCAAAGTCCAAAGACACCCTTGCCATGCCACACTGTTGGACATCACTATGCGGCTACCAAAACGAAGGCATGTAACGATCAACGGTTGCCCCTCCTCTCAAGATACAACATCTCGGCCGTCGAAGGTCACCTGGTTAGCAAGTTCCCCAAGATCGACTTGCCAAGCCACAATAATGTTTTACATTTTTTTCCAAAACATTCGAGACATCAACACAAGCAGGGGGATTCTCTTTGGGTATTGGTTTGGTGGTCTAAAGCGTGCGGCGTACACTACGCCCCTCATAAGGAAGTGTCATAAGGGTGAGGCGCCTAGTAAATAGGGGAGTTATGTGGGAAACGTTCATGGGACATAAAGCCGTGAGTTAACAACCTTATGGAACATCAATTCCATAAACGTTAACAGTTTCATACGTTAACTAGTTTATGGGATATCAAGTCCATGCATACGGTTACCACCTCCTCACATTTACTTCCCCACTCCTTAAAGAGACCAGGGTACGTTTCTACCTCGACTTGTATAAATAGGTCTTACCGATTTCCATTTGAACAACAAGTTCATTCGGCCCACACAACACTCAGAATTACTTATCTTCTAGCTCTCCTCGTGAGCTCTCATACTTCTCTAACAACAAGACGTAGAAACCCAATTGCTCTTCAGAATCAACTATTTTGGTGTCACCATTCTCCTTGCTTCCCTCCCCAATACCAACCCATTCTCCTCCTCTTTGTGACCGAAGCAAGTCTGGAACGGACATTTCTTGGTTTAGGCCGGACTTGTACAGATTCATCTCTCGAATCTAAAGTACTCCCTTGCAGTACATTGTTTAGGGTTTAAACAGTTTCTCACCTTCACACCCGCAATTACCAAAATCAGCAGAAACTATTTTCACCTATAAACAGTTTGGTTGATATAATATGATTTCTAAGATGGAATAAGGGTTTTCTGAAGATCAGTTCGGCTGATCTTGGAATCAATTTTGAGCCGAACCTAGTATATGGTTTAGACAAATACTATGTTCGGCTAATGCGAATTTGCTAGATTTTCTTCGAAACAAGCCGAACCTAGCCTTCTTCTTCATTTTAAATTTTCAGAAGATCAGTTCGGCTGATCTTGGAATATCAATTTTGAGCCGAACCTAGTGCATGATTTAAAGAAACAACGTGTTCGGCTGATGCGACTTTGCTAGATTGTGTTCGAATCAGCTGAACCTTAATGTTTTAAAAACCGGACCGAACCGGCCAGTTGGACCGGTAAACCGGTGACCCAGTACGAAGAACGGTCTTGTTCAATACTGACCCATTAACATGTTAAAAAAAACCAGTAAACCGTTTGAACCGGCCGGTTAGACGAGTGACCCGTGACACCCAGACCGATCTAGATGGTTTGACCCACACAAATTATTTTATTTCCATAAAGAAAAAAAAATTACTCCCTCCGTTTCACAAAGACAGTCCGCTTTGACTTTGCCAAAATATTAAGGAGACCATGCTATTTTACTTGACTACCCTTAGTTACTTACTTATTTTATTTTAATAAAAATGCTAGTAATAAAGACTATCCAAAATTGTTGTGAGAATTATAAATATGAAATATAAAAGGAAAATTTAAAAGATATCGAATTTATGAAGTATAAACTTTATAAGAAATTTAATTTTTAGAGTTAAATGTATATTTCCTTAATTATACTAATTTCTTTAATATTTTAGACTGGGTCACATTAAAAATGGATTTATATGAATATAAAGAATTCAAAGGTATACTAGAAAGTTCATTGAAAAAATATGACTATAAACAGAAGTTGGACACAATTTTGAAACTGACGAAAAAGGAATAAAGGACGGTCTTTCAGAAACAGAGGGAGTAATTCTAAATGATCTAGCATTCATTCTGATTCATGAATCTTCTTGATTCCATTTATAAATCAATCAAACATTAAAATCTTCATAAAAATAGCATCTATATATTTTTTTTTTATCTTCTTTCGGTTCTTCCGAATCTTAATCTTAAGTCCTTCTTTTCTCTGCCATTATGAAATCTCTTATCTCCTTCATTTAATTGAAGAGCTAGGAATAGTAGAAGATCAAGAAAAATTAAGAACGACGCTATTTTGAAAAATCACCGGTGTAAGATTTCACAAAATCCATGATAAAATATCTTACAATTAGATCCTGTAGATGTAGATCCAGAAAATTGATATTAAATTTTATATTAACAAATCTTGGATTCATATAAAGGTGTGGTTAGTTTGGATATAGATGGAGTTGTAGTGGGTTTTAATTTATTTGATAGAGTTGGAATGGTAGTGGCGTTTATTGATGGAGAATGGCACAGACTTAACTAGGTTAGAGAGAACAAGTTTAGATAGAGTGGTGTCGTCAGATGGAGGAGGCAGAGAAAGTTTGGTGAGAGAGAATGGGCGAGAAGACTTAGAGGGCCATAAACTGGATCTGCAAGTTTCCTTCCAAACTTAATTACTCACGCCCATCGGGGCATCTCTAGAGCAAGTTTAATAATTATTTATATATAAATATTGACCCATTGACCCAATGGTTAAACCAGTTAACCCTGAACCAGTAATTTTTCCAGGTCGTTGTCCGGTCTGGGTTTTGAAACATTGCCGAACCTAAAATCCGTCAGTTACAGAGCGAAATTTGGCTGATAAGTTGTCAGCCGAACCCCCTCTTAAACACATACATTTCAAAATCCACTCAACTGATAATCCTATCTCACAGTCAAATCACCATTATGGAAAACCAACAATACTACTTCAACATAAACAGCTGTTACACCAAACTTGGCATACAAAGCCACTTAAATGCAGTCTGTATCTCAACCTCTTCAAAACACCTCTTATGCAACCCTAGTAAGCGCTTTTTCGGAACGAAGTTTTGTGCAATATCTTCATTGATCATTCTAATTCGTGTTTCCAACAAACAAAATATGGAGATCAAAGTATTGGGGAAGAGGGAACTCGCATTGGCATTCCTGTCGGAATTGGGGAAAACTCTTACATAAGAAAAAGTCTTATTACTTGACACAAAGCACAAAATAATTTAATCTTCAATATAGTTATATCCATCAACAAGTCCATATATAAGACTACCCCAGTTTGCTTCTACATTTAATCACGGGAGTCTTGGATCCTCTCTAAAATAATAGTGTTCTAGGGCTGTTTGTAGATTACGAATAAATACAGTGTCCAAGAAGGAAACAGAGAAGCATTGTTTGGGTACATATTAGTGGAGGAATAGTCATTGTCTTAAGAAATGCAGCCATCTCAAATGGAAGCATACCATGACACTGCTAACAGGCGCCATCAAATTTTTATTTATTTTAGGAAACAATAGAAAAAAGAAAGAAGTGTAACTACAGAAAAGCTTCATATCGTATTATTTTCCCAGGATTGTTCAGAAAAGCTTAGTGCTTAAATCATGTCTAAACAAGCTTAGTTCTTAATACTTGAAATACGAGATTTATAATTAATTTTTTACGGTCGTAGTGCAATTAGCCGAATGAAAGTTGTTCAAATATGCTTCTATCAGTTCAGCATCAAATCAATTGGTTTGACTTGATCAGAAAGGTTAAGGAAAATCAAGTAAAAAAGGAAAAATAATAGACTTTGAGGGACTTACCTCGAGTAAGAGAATTTCAAGTCTTTCATCACTGAATTAGAAATAAATGTGAAGGACTCGAAAGAAGTATGATGATGATCTGGAAGGGGGTCCTTAGTAAATCTTGGACCTTTCAGTCTTATGAATTTTTTTCACGACCCATTATTAAAATCATGTAATGCAGGTCAGACCAATGATTCTGCTATATATTTACATGTTAGTCTACATGCATGGATCACATCTTGACTGTCATTTGAACTAGAGTAAATCCAAGTCCAACTCCATTTTATGTAACTAACATTAATAGTGTTAATGCCCTAATGGTATTGTTCTCCCTGATGTGACCACCTGGTTAGCCACAGTGAGAAAAAAGAAAGGAAAAAAATTGGTTGTGCAACAGAGAACGAATGTAGGGTGGGGCGCGCATTACGAGTGGTGCAATAGTCCTACACCAATCCTGAGTAGTCCCGGATTGAGTTTACAGTTTCTTCTGGCATAAATGGATCTCATCAAACCAAAATTAATGTTGTTAGATTGAATTCACTTTCTAGTGTCCAATGTAAGTGAATTTCCAGAAATCATTTGTAGAAAAGCTATAATCCGCATCTCAATTCATCTTTTATTCACAGTATCATGAAGCACCGAAAACCAGATTGGTCGTTATTAACTGCAACTCAATGGGAAGATAATCCCAAAGATGAACCATATCAATAGATACAAACCACGAGGAACCAATGTTGTTTCATAAATGTCACGCACATGATATGGCCTCTCAGGCTAGCTCCATACATGTTTTCTTTCATGCTCTATATTTCCAACTTCATGCAAGTTTCATATGTCAGTCTAAATCCTTATTCCTTCCCTAGTGTTGAATGCATGAACCCGATTTTTAATAGGTCTGCTCAATGCAAAAAAATTATCCAATTGATCAAAAAAAAAAAAAAAAAAAAAAAAAATTTATCCAACCAAACTCTTAAAACATAAAAGCCAAATGTGGGACTTAATTAAAACAAGGACAAAACAATATAAGGTCGGAATTCACTTAATTTTCGATTTTTACTTGTCATCCTTGAGTGAAATATGAACTTAAAACATATTAAACAGCACATTAACAAACTAGATAATACTTCTAGTAAACAAGTTGCCCGTGATTAAAACATGTTAATCACTACATTCTTCAATTAACTAAAACAAAAAATACCTAGAAAAGTATATTGTTATGCATACTTATAACAACTTAAATCTATAATCCATTGAAATTATAGGTTAGATTAAGTATTCTTACTAACATAATAGTTTAGCAGGACGAACAATATGAACTTTAGCATCAAGGTATATGGATGTCATCTCCTCCATTAGCTCCATGATTATTACATCTCCTACTACCAGATCATTATCTTTCAGAAATGGTCCAACTCCAACAGTTAGTCTTCCTTTGTTATTCTTTGGGAAATTCAGTAGCCAATATCCTTCTTTTCCCTCAGTTTGAGCTTTAATTCTCTTTCCAGGGCTAAACAAGTGAGTCTGATTGAAGGAAGCGGGTATTGGCTGCCAAAAAAAAATCACAAGTAAACCACTATATTACTAAAGAGTCTTAACTTATTAATCATTTAATTTAAATATGCTGATGTTTAATTATTAATCAACATGCTTGAATAATACTATATTTTGAAGGAATATGATCAACTTACCAAGTATTTGTGAGTGATATAAGATGGTTGTAAAACAATTGAGAAAAAAGGATTTTCTGAATGGAACGCATCGCCCATCTCCGTTGCTGTTTGCCGTCTCCTACTCATTGCTATATTCTCATCTTTGGTCTTCTTCGAATAATTTTTTTTCTTACTTTTCTTCTCGTTCTTCTTAAGATCTGTGACTTCTTCTTCCTCAGATGACGAACACAACCATGATTTATCTTTATCTTCTTCTTCTTTTTCTTCACTACTCGTCTGGATTTCAGAGGGTACTTGTGCTTTTGGTTTATCTTCTAGTACTCTTCTCCTAAGATGTGGTTTTGGTCGTTTTGAAACCACTTTCTTAGGTATTCCAGAAATCAAAACATTAGATTCACAGTTCATAACTTTTCGAGAGAGAATGCAACTAATTTATGAAAAAATAGCGAATCAAGAAGGTTCAGGAATTTTGTAAAAGTTTTTGAATAGTTGAAAACTGAAAGGGTTTGCTGGTAGGTTTTTATTTTTCTAAAGGGTTATAAAGAATTGACAAGAACTTACTGCCTTCAATGAACAGATAATGACTAGGAACCAACGAATGTCAGACTCCCATAACTTCATTAAATAATTTCGACCAGTAAATATTTATTATTAGTCTTTGCTCAACAAACTAAGTGAGTAGCTCAACGTGATGGAACTAAAAGTCTGAAATTGAGTAGTTGAGTTCAGTGCCTACTATTAATTCCAGCTAAGCTCTTGCTATCCATTGACGACCTCAGTAAAGAAGGTCACATGACCGGCTTGAAAATTTTACCATCTACTCTAACCAATAATTACAGAAACAAATATATCATTGCCTAAGGCATTCAATCAAAAGTGGTAAACAACCTTTAATTCGATGTTTGTTGGTTTAACTTAATTATCAATTTGTAATGGTGCGATTATGTTCAAATTTTCATAATCAATCTCATAAACATTGATTAATAATCAATTTTTTTTTTTGAAGCATGAAATTTATTAGATTAGATTGAAATTACACGGGGTACGTAATACCTATAGAGTCCGCTATTACAATAGAACTGATGGATTGCGGAATTGTATGTTCCCATACTGCTGTCGTGAGTCTCCCTATGGAGCATTCATCCGCTGCTCTGTTTGCTAAACCATCTGCTGCTTGATTTGCTTCTCTGTAGACGTGGCTAACGGTATATTGCTGGATTTGGGTGAGCCTTTGTTTGATCTCTGTAATCTGGTCAGATATATACCAAGGGGGCTCTGTATCTGAGGTTATAAATTTCATTAAATTTTCCGAATCCGTTTCAAATTGGACTTTTGACCAGCCTCGTTCCGTCGCCATTTTAGAGGCTATGTGCATGGCCCAGGTCTCCGCTGCAAGTGATGTGGTGATGCCTAGAGGTTGTGCTATTGCTAGGATAGTGTTGGCTTCCTCGTTTCTACAAATAATACCTGCTCCCGCTATTCCGGGGTTTCCTCTTGATGCACCGTCCGTATTGATTTTGATCCAATCTGAATGAGGCTTGAGCCATCCTACAAAGATGGTTGAAGTTGTAGCTGTTCTTTGTGTTGGGTTTGGACCTGGATGCATCCCAGGGAGCACCGGTGGGAGGTGTGTCTGGGCCCAAGAATATTCCTGCTGGAGCTTGATGGCCATATGCATTACATTTATCGGATTTTGTTGTTGTTGGAGATACATCACACCATTCCTAGTTAACCATAAGGACCAAAAAAGGAAGCAAAAGGTTGTTGTTATCGGTGGAGGTACTTTTTTTTGAAGAAGTTCAGATATGGTTATCTGGTGAGGTAGTGAAATGGGAATGCCTCGCGAGGCGACGTGAAGGTTTCTGAGGTGGTTTAATAATAGGTTCCAAGAATCTATAGCTGTCTGACAATGTAGCAGAATGTGATTGGATGTTTCGGGATTAGAACTGCATTGAGGGCATAGGTTGGAGTTGGTGAGATGGATGCGATGAAGAATATTGAGGGTTGGTAAACCCTCATTAATTGCTTTCCACAAGAAAAGCTGTACTTTTGGGGGACATGGGAGTGTCCAAAGGAAGTTGGATGGTGGAAGGGGATTTTGATGAGTTTGCGCAGAAGCGCTAATGAGGAAGTTATATCCTGAAGCAGTAGTATATTGTCCGCTTTTTGTAAAAGGCCATATGATCCTATCTGGTTGATTGCTCTGTGGTATGTGGATGTTGATGATTCGTTGAATTATGGGTTGGGGTAGTAGGCTTAATCTTTCATGATTCCAATTCATAGTTGATGAGTCGATGATGTCTACTACTGATTGTATTGGATAACAAGAAGCTGGGTTAATGGTATTTTCAAATTGTGGTATCCAATTTGCTTGTATAGGGGTGTGTAATCCATCTCCTATTTGGTGGAAGAGATGTTGTTTGAAAAATGGTATGAGCGAGGCCATTTGTCTCCATTGAGGGCTAGGGGATGACGGGAGTGGTGGGATGTTTTCGAAAATGGGGATCTGATCAAGGTATTTTGCATTATATAGTCTGGATAAGATAGAATTAGGGTTTTGATGAATGTGCCAAACTCGTTTCATGAGTAGTGCTTTGTTGTGTTCCTTACTATTACGGATACCTAGCCCTCCTTGTGATTTGGGTTTGTGGAGCTTGTCTTTTCCTAGTGGGTAGAGTTTTCTGTTTGAAGAATCATGTCCCCAGAAGAAGTTTGTCGTGATACGATCCATTTTTTGGTGGATATGAGAAGGAAGGATCTGGGTTTGCATGAGGTGATTGGCAGTAGGGGTTAGTGATGATTTTATGAGCTCGAATATTCCCGATTGGTTGAGGCATTTGGTCATCCATCCTTTTGCCTTTCGTGCCAGCCGTTGAAGCAGAGGGGCAAATATGTGGCTAGAGGTTCTACCATGTTTAAATTGTACTCCTAAATAGGTAGGGGGTTCGATGTTGTTTCCATGTTGAAATCTTGGGTTAACTTATCTATCTGGGGTTGTTCTAGCTTTGGGTGAAGAATCAGCATGTAGCAGCAGTTTGAGGTGATTGGTGCCTTCTGGAGTTGCTTTATATGTTATCAAGAGATCATCCGCGTACATAAGATGTTGTATTGGTGGAGCTTTTTGAGAAATGCGGAGCCCCTCTATCTTATTTTGTGCTTCAAGTATTCCCAAATTGGTGGACAGTATTTCCGCACAAATAATAAAGATATAAGAAGAGAGAGGGTCTCCCTGTCGTATTCCCCTGGTTGGAGTGATGTATCCATGCGGTGTGCCATTGATTTTGATTGAGTAGGTTACCGTAGATATGCATAGCATAATATAATCAACAAATTTTGGGGGGAAGCCTAATCTGGTGAAAGCCTGTTGGATGAATCCCCAATCCAAGGAGTCATAGGCCTTTTGAATGTCTAGTTTCAATGCTATTTTAGGATCTTTCGTACGGTATGATGTTCTGATGTGGTGAGAACGTTCAGTTGCGATAGCTATATTATCATGAATAGAACATTGAGGCACAAAGGCACTTTGGTATGGACTTATCAAGAATGGGAGTAGAGGTCGGATACGATTGACCAAGATCTAAGAGATGATTTTGTAAGTGACATTACATAATCCTATCGGTCTAAATTGAGATGGTTTTGAGGGATGTTCGATCTTTGGGATTAGAGTGATGTTAGTGTGGTTCATGAGAGGGTGAATGCTAAATGACTCAAAGAAACTTCGGACCATTGCAATAAGTTGTGGTTGGGTTGTTTCCTAGAAAAATTTAAAAAACTTACTGGTGAATCCATCTGGTCCTGGAGCGCTGTCTCATCCTATGGAAAACAGCGCCTGTTTGATCTCCTCAGTGGTGACTTCCATTGTTAGCTTCTCACATTGTCGGGGGGTTAACCTTGGTGTTATTGCCTCGAAAAGGTTTTCATCAATTATTGTATTTGGAGACGTATACTGGTTTGTAAAATGTTCAAGCATGATCCTGATAATTTCTTCTTTGTCGTTAATCCAATTGTTTTGATGATCCTGAATTTGTTGTATATTGTTGCAGCTTCTATGAATTGTTGCCTTTGTATGGAAGAATGTGGTGTTACGGTCGCCTGATTGAAGCCATTGTATTCTAGATCTCTGCTTCCAATATGTTGCATGGCAATCCAATAGGTTCAGGTGTTCAATTCGGAGTTGCTTCTCTTGTTGAATCCAGTTTTCTAGCGCAGTTCCATTTTGCGTAGCACATTGATGTTGGGAAGCTTTAATTTTCGCGGTTTACTTTTTGATTAAGGTGGGTAGATGGCCAAAGTTAATCTTATTCCATTCTGTTAGAGTTTCACTAGTTGAAATGAGTTTGAGCTGGAGGTTTAAAGGTGGATCTGAGTCATGTTGTTTATCCCATGCCGAGGTAACCACTTGATGAAGTTGAGGGTGAGATATCCATAGATGCTCAAATTTATAATTCTTACTTCCTTGCCAGTCCAAGGCTTTGGTTTGAAGTAGGATGGGAGCATGATCTGAGGCTATTCGTGGTAGGTGTGTGATTCCAGCATGGGGGTTAGACGTTCTCCAATGCTGATTAGTTACTTCCCTATCAAGTCGTTGTTGGATGTTATCATGACCTTGTTGGTTGTTTGTCCAGGTGAACGGATCTCCTCTGAATCCTAAATCAATATAGCCCATCTGATCCATTAAATTGAGAAACGGTTGTGTTTGTGCATACGTAACTGGTCTGCCTCCTTTTTTTTCCGATTGGTCCAAAACTTCGTTGAAATCTCCCATTAGCAGCCACGGTGTTGAAGTGCTAGGAAAAATTGTTGGAAAATCTTCCCATAGGTTTTTCCTTGGGTCTGGATGTGGTGGGCCATATATACCCGTGCAAAACCAAGGTTGGGCTGGAGCAGCAGGTGTGACGAGAGCATGAATATAACTTTGGGACTTCAGGATGATTTGGATGTTGACCTCATTTTTCCATAATAGACATAAGCCCCCTCTTCTTCCGATTTTAGGAACTGTATAGTGATTTGGAAATTGCAAAGTCTGTGCAATTCTCAGCATTTGAAAGTCATTGGCCAAAGTTTCCGATAGAAATAATATGATTGGTTTGTACATTGATATAAGTCCAATAAGGTGCTGAATGGTTGGCGGCTGGTTTAAACCTTGACAGTTCCAAGCGATAATAGACATCTTACCAAATGAACTGCTAGGGAGAGGTGGATTAGGTTGGAGGGGCTTGACAATTGGGAGGTTGTATAGGGTAATATAATGGTAAATGATGCGGGTAATGGGCTTGGGCTAAGGTGTTACGTACGCCAATTAATTACATATATAAATGAAATTATCTAAACTTGTATGAAAATATCTAAACTTATCTGAGAAACTCTAGTCTGGATACAGCTTACAAAAATTAACAATGCTTGAAAATACTTTCTATTACAAAATATAGCTTAGAAAATTGAACAATGCTTGAGACAGGAGCAGGCTAAACGATATAAAGAAAACTGTAATTATATGAGAGATTTTAAAAGGTCAAAGTATTTTGAGTGGACTTACCCGGAGGAGTCAGATCAGAGGACCATGGGTTTGGGACATTGGAATTTATTTCTTCATATTCGGCACGTGCAAAAGAGGCACAAGGGGGTTCGAGTTAAACCGACTTCTAACAAGTAAACAAAGACACCAAGACACCGACAGAGTTTGAAAAACAAGAATAATTGTAAAAATCATTCGAAAAAGATTGTACACAACGAAAAAGAGATCCTAAATAAACGATCATTAAACAAATAAGCCCTTAAAAGAGAAGTCAAAAGAGAGTAAAGAGATACAATAAGGATTCCTATATATGTTTAATTAGATCCAATTCAAGGTGAACGTTGACACTGCTTAATCTATATAATCAAGTCCAGAACAAATCATCAATATCATTAAACCAGAGACTTCCAAAGGAACACAACAGGGCGTAATACAAGTTGAAGAAAAACAGGGGGATAAATAGGGGTCAAACAGGACAGTGGCAAGTTTGTTTTTTGTTTTTTTTTGTTTTGAAGCAAACTAGAGTTTCAAACAAACTGCATAATAACAAGCAGACCATCATACTGACAACTTCTAAGGAAGTTACACAATTTTAAAATTTAGATAAAACTCACATAATTCCTTTTGGCTAAAACCAAAATTCACAGGAAATTACACAAATCTGAAAACAACTCATATAATTCTTTTGGCTATTACCAACAATCAAAAGAAATTATATAATCCCGTGTCTAATAATCAATTGATGGCCTCTGATCAATTTTTTTTAGATCCACAAAGTTGATGTTCACGCTATATACAAAACGAAGTTGTTAGATTTACAAACTCAGTCTATGGCACATATGAGTTATAGTGGACTGTGGACCGCCAAACTCACGAATAAACCAATTTTAAGTATTTAAACCTTTTTATTTATGGTTTGGCGAACAGGCGAAGTATAAAAGAAAAAATTGAAAAGAAAAAGAAGAAGGGCGTTTATGGATATTGCATCTAATTTCTTGGGAGCCAAATACAACTATTTAAAGTGATGGATACTTTTTTTTTTTAATAAGCAAAGTGATGGATATACTTGGTTCGGCCCAAAAGGTATCATATCAATTCTAAGTGGAGAAATGATAGGTTGACCAACAACTGCCACCGAATTTCATCCCGTGTCTAATAAAAACAGATTCCAAAACTGCCCACTCCCCATCCCAATGTCGAGAAGCTCTAATCTCGGCTGTCCATTTTACTATCGGGATATTTTGCGGGAGGAATTGTCAGTAAGTGTAGCATTCCTCTTCTTAGTGTGGTTTCGTGTAAGTTTTTGTGGACTCAGCGTATGCGTATTTATTTTATTGAACTTTTGATCTTCACGTGGATGCCTTTTCTTTTTTTGAGGAGAAATGTTAATTGTATTAAAAAGAAAGGATCTGATACTAGGAAGAAAGAAAATAAAAGAAAAAAGAAAAAGCACGGAAAAGATGCACAAAAAAAGTGCTACAAAGGAAGCAAAGCTCTAAAGAGCCATTGGCAAGGTTAATTTCAGACCAAAAACATAGCCAACCAAGCTGACTATCACCCACTGGCTAGCAAGCATCTAATTAGTTCTTCTTTGCCGATTTTCTTTGACCTCTTCCTAGCATATCAATGTTTGGTTCTTCCTTTTATCCTAACTTGTCAAGCTCCCTATCCTTCCAAGATTTCTGATACTTATCATTTAGCACACAAAGATACTTTTCCACTAGTATCTCCTAATAAGCCTGAAATGTTTGGTTCACGTGGATACCTGCTTTGCTGCATTATGCAACAAATAAGGGGATGTGTTCTAGAGGTATATTTTTGTGTTCGTGTCTATATGTAAGAATGTTTAACAATCTATGTGTAACCCCATCTCTAACATATTGAGGAAAAAAAGTGTGCTTTCCCTACTTAATTCAATTATTAGCGGTGATAAGAAAGGTTCAAACTCCTCTCATACGCAAATGACATTTTTGCTACTTGGAATCTGCATCTCAAAAGAGGTCTTTCTGATGGCGAGGATGAACAACTTATTACTCTGTTGTTGATGGTGGTTTTTAGTTTAGGGTTAAAATCGTAAAACACTAAACCCTAGCAGACAGTGATGTCACAACATTTAAGGTAACAAACATTTACGAGGCACATTTACTGAAACCTTTAATGTGTCTCTAAAATAATTACTGGGGTATTTTTTTCAAATTACGGTTACGACAAGCCAAACCCTAATTCCCACGTGTGCCAATGGAAAATCATGCCATCTACACTGACCGTGCCAAAGCATGCCAACCATGCTAGCCGCACCTCTGTGCCAATGGAAAATCATGCCATCCACACCGACCGCGCCAAAGCATGCCAACCATTCTAGCCGCACCTCTGTGCCAATTCAAAATTATGCCAGCCACACCGACCGCGCCAAAGCATGCCAACCATGCTAGCCGCACCTCTGTGCCAATGGAAAATCATGCCATCCACACCGGCCGCGCCAAAGCATGCTAACCGCACCTCTGTGCCAATGGAAAATCATGCCATCCACACTGACCACGCCGAATCATGACAACCATGCTAGCCGCACCTCTGTGCCAATGGGAAATTATTCCAGCCACACCTACAGCGCTATGCCAAACGCACCTCTCCATGGCCCTACGCCGCGCCACCATACTGGCCTTCACTACGCTGCTATCAATACGAAGGCGTGAAACAATCAACAGTTTCCCTTCAATCCCAATAGCAAATCCTGGACTTCTAAGGTTACCAAACGACCTTTGCCCCTAAACCCTAGCTTGGTCACGCACCTAGCCAAAGCTAGTCACGTCATGAACCTATGGCAAACCCTTGGACCCACATGCCAATCGAAAACCGCACCTAGCCAAAGCAAGTCACGCCATGCGCCTATGGATAAACCTTGGTCCCACATGCCAAGCCAAAACCGCACCTAATCCAAGCTAGTCACGCCATGCGCCTATGGAAAAACCTTGGCCCCACATGCCAAGCCAAACCAAACCTAGCCAATCTGGCCGCGCCACGCCAAATGCACTTTTCCTTGGCCCTAGCCATGCTGGTCACATCATGCAAAGCCAAACGGCCTTTCCTTGGCCCTAGCTACGACATACGCACATGGAGAACCCTTGGCCCCACATGCCAAGCCAAACCAAACCTAAACAAGCTATCTGCGCCATGCCAAATGCACTTTTCCTTGGCCCTAGCCATGCTAATCACACCATGCCAACACAAACACCCTTGCCTTGGCCCTAGTCATGATAGTCACGTCATGCCAAGCCGAACGCCAATACCTTGGCCCTAGCCACGCCATACGCCCATTGCAAACCCTTGGCCCCACATGCCAAGCCAAACCAAACCTAGCCAAGCAAGCCGTGCCATGCCAAACGCACTTTTCCTTGGCCCTATCCATGCTAGTCACGTCATGCCAAGACAAACGCCCTTACCTTAGCCCTATACAAAGCTATCCACGCTCAAGGAGAAACCTTGGCCCCACATGCAAAGCATAAACACACCCTAGCCACGCCACCCTGTTGGCTTTCCCTACGAGGCCACCAAAAGGAAGGGGTACAACGATCAACAGTTTCCCTTCAATCCCAGGAGAAATTCCTAGCCATCCAAGGTTACCAGATGACACATGGTAACCTTTGGTCCAAAAACCTATGTTTGACCACGCCAAACCATGCCATGCCAACGGCATGCCAACCTAGCCTCTCCACCACGTTGTCCCACACTACGCGACTACCAAAATGAAGGCGTGCAACGATCAACGGTTTCCCCTCCTCTCAAGATGAAAAATCTCGACCGTCGAAGGTCACCAGGCTAGCAAGTTTCACGAGATTGACTTTCCAAGCCATAACAACATGCTACATGTTTTCCAAAAACATTCGAGACATTAACACAAACTGGGTGATGCTCATTAGGATATTTGTTTGGTGGTTTATAGCATGCGGCATACACAAATTCCCGTTTTAAGATAATGTAATAAGAATAAGACAGTTAGTAAATGAATGAATCAATGGTGAAATGCTCTTTCATTATGGAACATCAATTCCATCAATACCAGGCGTTACCACCTCTTCCCATTTAACTCATACGTTTTATTTTCTTATGTGGCCAGAGTACGTTTCTTTTTAGACTTGTATAAATGGGTTACCTATTTCCACCAGAGACACAAGTTTTTGGTCAAGGATAAACACCACACTAAGAAAGGTAACTCTTGTTATCTTTCTCAAAGCTTTCACCTTCTGATACAAGTCAAGTACTACTCTTCCAGAATCAACTATTCTGGTCTCACCACTTTCCTTGCTTCCCTCCCCAAAACCAACCCATTCTCCTCCACTTTGTGACCGAATCAAGTCTGGAATGGCCATTTCTTGGTTTAGGATGGACTTGTACAGATTTATATCTCGAATCTAAAGTACTCCCTTGCAGTATATTGTTTAGGGTTTAAATTGTTTCTCACCTTCACACCCGCAATTACCGAAATTAGCATAAAACATTTTCACCTACAAACAATTTGTGACCACAGCAGGAGGTTCTATCTTTCGGTTACAATGTCAATTTTCGACCATTGATCTCGTTCTTTGACCCCAGACGTCAAGATGGTAGAGGAAAGTGATCCAATCTGACTCAGTTACCCGGCGGCTCGATTATCAGGCATGACACGACAAGGGATGACTGGGGACTTCCCATAGGATAGAATCATGCGATCCGCCCAAGGATCAATGGCTCGGTTATCAGACGGCTCAATTACGAATGGGGACTTTCCATGGCGGTGTTTCCCATAAAACTAGGTCTCACACCCGGAAGGTTCACTTTTCATCAGGAGACCTAAAAACCGAGTAAGTCTTACCTAGACAAGATACATGGTTTGCTATTTCAAGTATTCAGGACAAGATACATAGTTTACCCCATGTCATCTACCAACACATTGTTCTAAGGTTTTTCCTGGGATGTCTGTGTCACTTTCAATCATAACCAAAACAATCAATTCTTAAACAATTCATTCCAAAAAGAATAACCCAAAATCGTCAAGGTAACATTTATCTATCAACCAAAGAAACCCAAGAAATAAAAAACCATAAACCAGGCATTTAGTTTACCTTTCAAAAAAAAGAAAAGTCACCTACCCGTTCCTACTTTGCACAACAATGATTACCTGTCACTATTAGCAGACGTTACTATGGTGACATTTGAAGAATTGTTTATGATGAAATATTTACACAAGTTTATGGAAGGCATACTTATGGATATTGTTTGCACCAGCACAAGAAAACAAGAAAACAAATTAAAAGAGAAACGTTGGAGTACATAGCTGGGATATGCTTGCCCACTTTATCACTACCACGTTACCGCTAACACCAGGACGTGATAACAAAGATATGAGATAAAAAGGGGAGCCAACCCATTTCATAAGCATAACACTTTTGGGAATTTGAATAAGGAAAGGATTTCCTGTTTGAGATACGTATGGGAAGAGTCATCTGGGCCCGCAAGAACAAATCCGCGTCACGCCAAGCCAGCGTCGTGCCAAACTAACGGCCCACGTCGTACCAAAATCCAAGCCAGCATCCACGCCAAGCCAGCACCCATTCCAAGCCGATTCAGCGCTTCCCGGACGTGCTAACCAGACGCGCTTGCCAGACATGCTTACCAGACTCGCTTACCAGATATGCTTTCCAGACGTGTTTACCAGACTCGCTTTCCAGACGTGCATGCTAGACGTGCGTCCCAGACGCGCTTCCCAAACGTGCCTGCCAAACACGCTTCCTAGACGCGCTTGCCAGACGCGCTTCCTGATGCGCTTACCAGACGAGCTTACTAGATGGGATTTCTAGACGCGCTTACCAGATGCGCTTTCCAGACATGCTTACCAGACGCATATGTCGGGCACACATGCCGAACGTGCGTGCCAGTCGCAATACCACACCCTGCGCTAACAGCTTGCCTCCTTCCTGCGCTAACATCTTGCATCCTTCCAGCGCTAACATCTTGCGCCCTCCAAGCACCATACTCTCCGCTCCGCAACAAGCCAAAGCAGAGCCATGGCTCCAGTACTCTGTGAGCAGAATAGTGTCATCTCTGCACGATACACTTACGATCACCAGAACTAAAGCCGCTTCCACCGCCCCAACGTTTCTTCAAACATGACAGCTCCAACCGTCACCAGAGGCGCTACTCCGCCATCAGGACAAAAGTCTGGAAGAGCCGGAAGAAGCCGACCTCCTTTTACCACTATTGATTTTATTAAAAGACAAAAGGCACTTTAGCAGGACGTGCATTTATAGATGAAGACGCTCGCATTGCTCTTGAACGACTAGTAAAAGGGGGGCTAGCAATCCAATTGCATCACACGTAAATATCAGGAACGAGTTTTCCCAAATCGAAAGCAAAAGAAATTAGCAACCCTCCTGAGTTCACAGAGACCCTCTTCCCGTCGGGACCTGCACGATGGGAACTTGGCCCACAAATTCGTATAATCTATGAAGAAACAGTGATGTGAGATTCTATTTTTCTCCAAGGAATAACATCAAGACATATTTTCATCCCTCTACCGCACTGCATCAGGGAAAGCAGGCGTTTCCATCCAAGGATGTCGTTCCCAAACATCAACCTCTCTTGGAAAGCACAATCGATAGATGAAACAGGGGACTCCTAACCTCTATACACTTGAGGGATGTGGATTTTGACAGAACGTGACGTAGCCTCCGTACTCAACATGGTAACTTTCAACGCTCTGGGAGTTGAAATGTATCGTTTCAACTTTCTCTCCAAAAGTGGCTCTGCTTCAACATTCTCCAGCAGAGGCTTCGCTTCAGCGTTCGCTACAACAACACTCCTTCCTGCAAAGGATCATGCCACCACGCTCCCCATGTCAAGGATCATGATCGCAGACAGCTAGTCTTCGTAGTCATTTTCGCGCTCTGATCCATCCCGCCAAAACTCGTGATCATGGAAAGCTTGCTCGCTTACGCATCCAGCCAATTCTTTTACTTTCATGAAAGCCCATATAATTCCATCCAACCTACTTTGTTGCCACGACAATGTAGTCTCTCATGATTACATCTCCTACCAAGGATTGTTGTCGCTCATTCTTTAATATAAGCCAGAGCTTCACGACAGCGACAATTACTACAAATATGGAAACATGTAAACCATACTTTAGGACTGAGGATATACACGTGATCCCTTCACTGTCAAAGCTCAGAAGACACGGTCAACCAAAAAGTCGTACCCACAACAAGGTCATCTACTCTTCAAGGGGTGCAATGCAAGAATATCATCACTTCTCTGTCTAGAAGACGCCTTCAACACTTTACGAGGCCGCGGAGGATCCCAAGCATGCACTATCCAGAACATTTCATCATGTAATTTCTGAGCATGAAAGTGTCACATCCATAAGAGCATGATAGGCTTATATCAAATCCCGTGGACGGGGATTCAAGGCGATGTAATGAAAGTAGGTTACGCATGGGGACTACCAGCATGAGATGCTTTCACTCCGCTTAAGTAGGTTATTACTGATTTCAATACCATCACTGTCGAGGTTTTACGAGCAAGGAGAATTTCTCAACATGAAGCCGTACATGTGCACCGCAGACTCCAAAAGCACGCCAGAAGGATACATTCACATATTTATCCATGCCATCATATCAAACCAAAGTAAAACTGGGGACTTCTCACCGCATCCCATTCCATATAACATTCCAAGATTCAGAAGATGGTTTGCAGGATGTAAACTTGAACAAAGTCCCGGGAGACTTGATAGCAACGCATCGGCAATGGAATATCTCCCTTTTTCATCCAGGGGATCCAGAAGTTTTCGACCATGTAAGCATTCACAACACATTATCATCACGTTCAGAAGGTCCACTCACTACGGGATAAACAGTAATCTACAACCCCAAAAATCAGTTGTCGTACATATACGACAACGTATCTCCATAGGTTGCATACCGGGGGGGTTGTATATAGTCCTCCAATCTATACAACTCTTCAGATGAGTCGTAAAGATAGTTGTGGTTTAGTCTTATACAATGTTTGTTTCAGTTGTCAAAGTATTTCGAAACTTGATCTTAATGCCTAACACAACCCATACCTGGGTTGTGAAAATAACTCATACACTACCGTTGTTTGCGTTTTAGGACATTCATCCACAACTATGGTTAGAGTTGTATGACATCTCGTTGACAACAATGGGAAGAGTTGTATGACATCTCGTTGAAAATTCTAATTCTGAGTTGTGCTACATATTGGATTTTTTTTAAATTTTTTTTTTTGAGAATTCATATACAAAATTAAATCTGTAATACTTAAATAACCATCTATTTACCAAAAACACAATACATAAATTTTCTTCTACCAGCTCAACTCTGTATTACAGTATCACCAAAATTGCGCCAACATCTGCAGCTCATACACATCTCATTCAATAACTCAATGCAACTACCTCCATATCTGTCAGTCACAATTCAAATAATTGTTTGTCTTCTAGTGCTAGCATTGTTGTTGCTGGCAGTGTCTTCTAGATTGTATTACTATCTTTTCCTTTGGCGATGGGACTGCCTTAGTCTTGGCATCATTTCTTACCTGCAATATAAAATGCTGAACTCGGATAAAATGATAAGATGATGATGCAGACAACTTGAACAGATGCAGCAATGTAAAGGAGAAACTAAAAATTATAGGTGGAAGTAAAGAACTAAGTTGCAAGATATATATGCAAACCAATTCACATCTCTGTATCTACAAAAGCTACTTTCAAGATAAGTAAGCACAGACCACTTAAAATTTTTAAACACTGAACCGTAAAGATAAGAATGCACTTACTTCATTGTTTTCCTTCACAGACAAATCGGTCCTCACCATTTTTGAACACGTACAACTACAAAAATAGGTCCAAAATTAGAAACAATCCCAGCTGTGCAAAACACACACAATACTAAATAAGGTGTGCCAAGCAATCTGCGTGTAGTGAATCTTACTCTATTGCACTACTAGCAAACACTTTGCTGCTCTACCCAATTTAAAATTCTTAATCAGACACAACCACTTAACAAACTTGCATCACATATGCTTTGTAAAAAAATGCGCATTCTAAAACCTTCAACAAATACTTGTCAGTCAGAAGAAACTACAACCTTATAACATCCTTGAAAACAACACGAGGGTCAAAGTTTCAGAGTGCATAAAACATTCATCTTTGATTCAAATTAAAATATTAATAGATCTATAGAAATATAAAAATATCCTCTATAATTTTCATTAAGACATCATGACCTGAATCGGTCTCTAGCATACCTATAGAACTCCATAAAGACGCCTACTCACCGCAGTTAGAAGCAATTTTCCATATTTCATAATAACTCTAAAATTATCAAAACTTAATAAATTCAACTTTAAAACAAGCAAAAAAAAATCTCTAAAGTTTGATAGCTCAATATATTTTAATCCAAACATAAGAACTAAGGCAAATCCAAACACCTTACTCAACCCAGTTTGATTATAACTTACTTCATTCTCAACTTATAACATCCTTGAAAACAGCACGAGGGTCAAAGTTTCGGAGTGCATAAAACATTCATCTTTGATTCAAATTAAACAACAAATAGCTCCATAGAAAGATAACAATCTCCTATACAATTTTCATTAGACATCATGGACTAAATCGGTATCTAGCATACCTATAAAAGTCAATAAAGATGCCTACTCACCGCAGTTACAAGCAATTTCCAGATTTCAGCCTTGAAACTCCACCGAACTTTCCCTGCTTTTGTTGGAGTTTATCTTTCTCTCTTCTCAACTGAGTTTTAGCCTTGCCACTGCACCGAATTTTCACCAATTCAAAACCCATCTCAATCTAACCAATTGTAGCAGCAACCCCTGTACACAGATTCATCTAACAACAAATGAGTTTGAAATTGCACAGGAGTTCATTCAGGAAATTATTCAAACAGTTTGTGTGCCATGATCTGGTGGTGTTGTCATCAGTCAAGGAAACAACTTCTACACACTCCATTTCCCTGCAAAACTTGAATATAACACATACCCATCAGCCACAACAACAACAACCCAAATTCACCCAAATCAACCCCAATCTCTGCCCATTTCTCCTTATCCTTGTTGGTCTCAAATGAAGCTCTTGAGCCTTGATATTGACTATCAAACCCATAGCTGGCAGTGATGATAAGCTTGGTCGACCGCAAGCTGAAACTGGTTGTAACAAGAGGGAGTCTTCTTGTTGTAAACTGAAATAAAAATTGGGTATTCACATGTTCAATTGGTTTATGAAAATTGAAGCAATTGAAGCATAGGAAACTTGGGTTAGGGCTGAATTTTTCCACAGTTAGAGATGGTGAGATAATAGGTACTAGTGTTATTAATTAGATATGGATTTGATGGTAAGTAGTTGTTGCTGTTGATTGTTACCGAGAAGAAATAATGGGTTTTGTGTAATATGAATCAGAGAAAGGGAGAGTTAACGAGAGAGACTGAGAGAATATGATGAAGAAGAGGGTTCGAGAGAAGAAGAGAGATCGAGCCTAATTTCAGAATCACAATTGAATCATGGAGCCAATGCCCCCATCACTATGAAAACAATATGATTTATTTGGCTCTAATATCTGTTTCATCACAAAAGCAGCAAAAATTAACAATTTCAGAATCACCATTCTACCAGGAAAACAAAAATCCGTGAACCTTACCTGCAACCAAATCAAAAATCACCAGTTTATCAAATTCAGAAAACACAAAGATTCAAAATCAAAATAAAATGAGAAGATTTTACCCAGTTCATCACCAGTTTATCAGATTATCAGATTTACCAGTTTATCAGATTCATAAAACACAATAGAATTGAGAGCAAGAGAATGAGATTTACCCATGATTGCAGATTAGGGATGAGAAAGTTTTTCTTCTCTTTGGGTTTTTGCTAGGGAGGCGAGGAGAGATGGATTGAAAGATCTTCAGTGAATTAGGAGTCTCCGGTTTGATCCGTATGAGTGAAAGAAGAAATCGGTAGCATATTACGAATTGAAGTTGGGTTTCGTTTGATTTAGGGTTTGTATAAACTGAGGTATTCGATTGATGAGTTTTTGTGACTGAGGTTGTGATGATTTTCACCGGAAATTGCAGATGAGAACTAAGATAGGTCTTTTTTTTTGTTAAGTCGATTCAATCAAGAATGAAGATGAAGAAGAGGGATTTAGAGAATTAAAATGATCGACGGACCGCGTTTCGTCTGATCCCCTCATGCGAATCAAGAAAAAATCGTAACGGTTGATATTTTATTTAGGATGCTCATGCGGATTGAGAGCAAGTATGTTTCTATTTGTGTTAACACGAACTCATGTTTTCTGTTTAATTATGAACCTTCGACATGAAAAAAAAACCAAAAAAAATATTAATAAATTTAGGACATTGTTATCAACATTCTGATATAAAAAAAATCCAAAAACTGTATAAGAATGAATCGGGAAAATGAAAAATGAATTCGATAATTGGTGTGTTTCTTTGTGTTTTTGTGCTTTCTCTTTGTGCTTCCGGTTTGAATTTCGATTAGTCGCATACAAATTATGAACTTATAAGCTTCGGGAGGGTTGTGACTTCAAACTTAGCATGATACATCATCGAAATCGATAAATATGAGGCTCAGTGTTGATTCGAACTTCAAATGTGGTATAACGGCTGAAATATTCCCCGTCAGTAGACTACTATAAGTGCGAAATTTCATAGGAACGATGAATCCATCCATTTACAGGTAAGATTCCATTGAAATATTCCACGAAACAATAAACCAACCCTATTATGGCATATTGTATGCAAACCTTGGCTCCGAGATAGAAACCTGTCCGTCAGCGGACTACTATAAGTCCAAAATTTCATAAGAACGATGAATCCATCCATTTATAGGTGAGATTCCTTTGAAATATTCCACGAAACAATAAACCAACCCTATTCTGGCATATTGTATGCAAACCTTATCTCCGAGATCAAAACCTGGCTGTCAGTGGACTACTATAAGTCCGAAATTTCATAAGAACGATGAATTCATCCATTTACAGGTAAGATTCCTTTGGAATATTCCCCGAAACATTAAACCAACCCTATTCTGGCATATTGTATGCAAACCCTGGCTCCGAAATGGAAACCTGGCCGTCAGTGGACTACTATAAGTCGGAACTTTCGTAAGAACGATGAATCCATCCATTTACAGGTAAGATTCCTTTGGAATATTCCACGAAACAATAAACCAACCCTATTCTGGCATATTGTATGCAAACCTTAGCTCCGAGAACGAAACCTGGCCGTCAGTTGACTACTATAAGTCCGAAATTTCATAAGAACGATGAATCCATCCATTTACAGGTAAGATTACTTTGGAATATTCCCTGAAACATTAAACCAACCCTATTCTGGCATATTGTATGCAAACCCTGGCTCCGAAAACGAAACCTGGCCGTCAGTGGACTACTATAAGTCAGAACTTTCGTAAGAACGATGAATCCATCCATTTACAGGTAACATTCCTTTGGAATATTCCACGAAACAATAAACCAACCCTATTCTGGCATATTATATGCAAACCTTAGCTCCGAGATCGAAATTTGGCCGTTAGTGGACTACTATAAGTCCGAAATTTCATAAGAACGATGAATCCATCCATTTACAGGTAAGATTCCTTTGGAATATTCCCCGAAACATTAAACCAACCCTATTCTGGCATATTGTATGCAAACCCTGGCTCCGAAATCGAAACCTGGCCGTCAGTGGACTACTATAATTCGGAACTTTCGTAAGAACGATGAATCCATCCATTTACAGGTAAGATTCCTTTGGAATATTCCACGAAACAATAAACCAACCCTATTCTGGCATATTGTATGCAAACCTTAGCTCCGAGATCGAAACCTGGCCGTCAGTGGACTACTACAAGTCCGAAATTTCATAAGAACGATGAAATCCATCTATTTACAGGTAAGATTCATTTGGAATATTCCCCGAAACATTAAACCAACCCTATTCTAGCATATTGTATGCAAACCCTGGATTCGAAATTGAAACATGGCCGTCAGTGGACTACTATAAGTCGGAACTTACGTAAGAACGATGAATCCATCCATTTACAGGTAAGATTCCTTTGGAATATTCCACGAAATAATAAACCAACCCTATTCTGGCATATTGTATGCAAACCTTAGCTCCGATAACGAAATCCGGCCGTCAGTTGATTACTATAAGTCCGAAATTTCATAAGAACGATGAATCCATCCATTTACAGGTAAGATTACTTTGGAATATTCCCTGAAACATTAAACCAACCCTATTCTGGCATATTGTATGCAAACCCTGGCTCCGAAATCGAAACCGGCCGTCAGTGGACTACTATAATTCGGAACTTTCGTAAGAACGATGAATCCATCTATTTACAGGTAAGATTCCTTTGGAATATTCCACGAAACAATAAACCAACCCTATTCTGGCATATTGTATGCAAACCTTAGCTCCGAGATCGAAACCTGGCCGTCAATGGACTACTAGAAGTCCGAAATTTCATAAGAACGATGAAATCCATCTATTTACAGGTAAGATTCATTTGGAATATTCCCCGAAACATTAAACCAACCCTATTCTGGCATATTGTATGCAAACCCTGGATTCGAAATTGAAACCTGGCCGTCAGTGGACTACTATAAGTCGGAACTTTCGTAAGAACGATGAATCCATCCATTTACAGGTAAGATTCCTTTGGAATATTCCACGAAACAATAAACCAACCATATTCTGGCATATTGTATGCAAACCTTAGCTCCGAGATCGAAACCTGACCGTCAGTGGACTACTATAAATCCAAAATTTCATAAGAACGATGAATCCATCCATTTACAGGTAAGATTCCTTTTGAATATTCCCCGAAACATTAAACCAGACTACCCTTATCAGAAATAATTTAAGTAAATGTTACTGACTGTGAAAATGACCATATTACCCTTATTTGCAAAAAGTGCAATAAATATTATTGAGGCAGTGAATTGACCATACTACCCTTATCGGAAATAAGTAAAGTAAATGTTACCGATTGTGAAAATGCCCATATTACCCTTATTGGAAATAGGTAGAGTAATTCTTACATACTGTGAAAACAACCATATTACCCATATTGGAAAAAAATGCAATAAATACTATGGAGACACTGAAAATGACCATAAAACCCTTATCGGAAATAAGTAAAGTAAATGTTACCGATTGTGAAAATGACCATATTACCCTTTTTAGAAAAAGTGCAATAAATATTACGGTGACTGTGAAAATGACTATCCTACCCTTATCAGAAATAGGTGAAGTGATTCTTACAGACTGTGAAAATAACCATATTACCCTTATTAGAAAAAGTGCAATAAATATTACGGAGACCGTGAAAAATTACCAGACTACCCTTATCAAAAATCGCAAAAGTAAATATTACGGATCGTGAAAATGACCATAATACCCTTATTGGAAATAAGTGCAATAAATATTATGGAGATCGAAAATGACCAAACTACCCTTATTGAAAATAAATAAGGTAAATATTATAGACTGTGAAAATGACCATATTACCCTTATTGGAAAAAAGTGTCACAAATATTATGGAGACTGTGAAAATGACCAGACTACCCTTATCGATAATAAGTAAAGTAAATATTGTTGATTCTGAAAATGACAAGACTACCCTTATCGGAAATAGGTAGAGTAAATATTACAGACTGTGAAAATGACCATATTACCCTTATTATGGTCATTTTCACAGTCTGTAATATTTATTCTACTTTTTTTTCGATAAGGGTAATATGGTCATTTTCACAGTCTGTAACATTTACTTTACTTATTTTTGATAAGGGTAATATGGTCATTTTCCCAGTCTCCATACTATTTATTGCATTTATTTCTCATAAGGGTAATATGGTCATTTTCACAGTCTCCATAATATTTATTGCGTGTATATTCAATAAGGGTAATAAGATCATTTTCATAGTGTGATAGATGAAGACAGATTTCATTTATTGCACTTATTTCCAATAAAGGTAATATGGTCATTTTCACAGTCTGTAACATTTACTTTACCTATTTTTTTATAAGGGTATTATGGTCATTTTCACAGTCCGCGTAATATTTATTGCACTTTTTCCAATAAGGGTAATATGGTCATTTTCCCAGTCTGTAACATTTACTTTACTTATTTTTGATAAGGGTAATATGGTCATTTTCCCAGTCTACATAATATTTATTGCACTTATTTCTAATAAGGGTAATATGGTCATTTTCACAGTCCGTAATATTTAATTTATTTTTTTCGATAAGGGTATTCTGGTCATTTTCACAGTCTCCATAATATTTATTGCATTTATTTCCAATACGTGTAATATGGTTTAATTTCATTTTTTTCAACTCATCTCACCTGAGCCTCATTCTTTTTTTCATATTTTTTTACAACTCTTATAAGGTTGTGATAGTAATAATAAAAAAAACTAGGACAAAATTACCAATATTGAGAGGAAGGAATAATGGTTAAGGGATTGTGCTAACACCTAGTAGGCTTGTGTTCGAATCTCTCAAACACCCTTTTTCCAAAAGATAATTTTTTTTATCTTCAACAACCCTTACAAGTGTTGTCGTAGAGTTATTCACTACCTAAACGAGATGAGTTGTTAAAGTTTAAAGGTGGTCACTACTCTTTTCACAAAAACGTTGTCATTTTGATTCTCATCTCGACTCTTTGTTCCTCTTTGGTCCTAAGAGTTGGACGTTTTTATACTTTGACAACCTTTGTTTGACAAAAGTTGTCAAACATACCACCTTTCACAACCTTAAATATACGAGTTGTGAAGTTACAGTTGTAGATTACTGTTTTTCCCGTAGTGACTGAACAACCTAAGGTCGAGGAAGGACCGACAATGCAACCAGAATCTCCAAGATTATCCCTGACGTGATCGTTTCCGAGCATATATTTCATCCATCCATCCCATGAATACAGCGGAGTTTAGTTAAAATTTTGGAATCCACTGCAGACGGAATCACGGATCCAGACGAACAATAGAAAAACAGAAAAAGGTCGATCCCTATTTTCATACAGACAGAGTTTTTAGACCTTGAAAAGGAAAAAAATGTATATTCCTTCTTGCTCCATGAACGGGAATAGGGGACTAGCGCGCGACTATGCCACTCCGGGCCTGCAACATCCCTCCTGGCTTCTTCCTGATTTCCTCTGTCGGTCCGTTTTTACCTCCTAAACGAGCTCGAAAACTAAATATTCCCGCGTGGAGAGATAGAGAATTCTATTTCGTGTCCGATAAAGGGGCGTACCGTCAAAATCAGAGTCCGTATGCGGATTCTACAACGATTCTAGTAAAGGGAACTAATTAGGGTTTCGGCGTGTCAAACCCTAAACCGCAAGCGTTTCCCTTGCAAGCGCTTCCCTTCGAAAGCGCTTCCCTTACCAGCATCATTCCTTTCCAAGCATCTCACACCCGTTCCATGCCCATCAGTGCTAATGGGTCCCGTTCATGCCAATTCCATGCTAGCAGCTCCGCCTCGTGTTCCAAAGTCATGCCCTCAAGACACCCAATCGCACCGGAATTTGCGCAAAGCTATCAGATGAAAGGATTATGGATTCTACCTACCTCTAGAAAAATATTTTTGAATAAGGAAAGAATTCCATGTTAAATCCGCGCATGAAGAAAGGCAATCGGTCCCACAAGAGCAAGCCTTGCTACTTCCAAGACATCCGCGCTTTCCTTGCCAGTGCCAGTCTTGCCAGCGCTCCACGTCGAGTTTTTGCAACAATTCACGCCTTTCATGATAATGCCATCCATACGCTCCATTGTTGCGGCCCCATCACGCCTAGCCGTCCTTGCACGTTCCACCATGTCATTGTCGCCCCTCCCCCCCTTCCAAGCCATTTTCTCCTTTGCCGCGGACCCACCATGACTAGCCATCCGTGTACGTCTCGTCTTGCCAAGGACACACAATGCCAAGCCGCCTGCTCCATTATCGCGACCCTATCGTCCATGCGTGTTTGCCTTACCAAGACTACGCCACCTATTGGCCCATTGAGCCTAGGCGTCCACTTGCTACGCCTTCCAAGATCGCGCCCCATTTTCCTTGGTGATGTACGACCAGACCAAGCCGGTAACTTTCATCTCACCACTTCACGGTCTGCATTCCCAGTACAACTTACGCAGGTCCGCCAATACGGGAAGCCAAACCTCTCTTTATGACTCAAAAAGGTTATTCGGATTCTCCTGATCATCTTTGAAATGATTTACACCTAGATTCCGTCCTTGTCTATTACCATCATATGATTACCTCGCAACAAGGCACCAGTTTCGAGCTAAGCAGGGGACTTAATGTTGATGGTGGTTTTTAGTTTAGGGTTAAAATCGTAAAACACTAAACCCTAGCTAACAGTGATGTCACAACATTTAAAGTAACAAGCACTTACTAGGCACATTTACTGAAACCTTTAATGTGTCTCTAAAATAATTATCGGGTTATCTTTTTCAAACTAGTGTTAAGACAAGCCAAACCCTAATTCCCACGTGTGCCAATGGAAAATCATGCCAGCCACACCGTCCGCGCCAAAGCATGCCAACCATGCTAGCCGCACCTCAGTGCCAATAGAAAAACATTCCATACACACCAACTGTGCCAAAGCATGCCAACCATGCTAACCGCACTTCTGTACCCATGGAAAAACATGTCAGCCACACCGACCGCGCCAAATCCTGCCAACCATGCTAGCCGCACCTTTGTGCCAATGGAAAATCATGCCAGCCACACCGACCGCGCCAAAGCATGCCAACCATTCTATCCGCACCTCTGTGCCAATGACAAATCATGCCAGCCACTCCGACCGCGCCAAAGCATGCCAACCATGCTAACCGCACCTCTGTGCCAATGGTAAATCATGCCATCCACACCAACTGCGCGAAAGAATGCCAACCATGCTAGCCGTATCTCTGTGCCAATGGAAAATCATGCCAGCCACACCAACCGTGCCGTAGCATGCCAACCATGCTAGCCGCACCTCTGTGCCAATGAAAAATCATGCCATCCACACCGACCGCACCTAAGCATGCCAACCATGATAGCCTCACCTCTGTGCCAATGGAAAATCATGCCAGCCACACCGACTACGCCAAAGCATGCAAACCATGCTAGCCGCACCTCTGTGCCAATGGAAAATCATGCCAGCCACACCGACCGCCCCAAAGCATGCCAACCATGTTATTCGCACCTTCGTGTCAATGCAAAATCATGCCAGCCACACCTACCGCGCCATGCCAAACGCACCTCGCCATGGCCCTACGCCGCGCCACCATACTGGCCTTCACTATGCTGCTATCAAAACGAAGGAGTGCAACAATCAACAGTTGACCTTCAATCCCAAGAGCAAATCCTGGACGTCTAAGGTTACCAAACGACCTTTTCCCCTAAACCCTAGCTTGGTCACGCACCTAGCCTAAGCTAGTCACGCCATGCACCTATGGAAAACCCTTGGACCCACATGCCAAGCCAAAACCACACCTAGCCAAAGCAAGTCACTCCATGTGATTATGGAAAACCCTTGGTCCCACATGCCAAGCCAAAACCGCACCTAGACCAAGCTAGTCACGCCATGCGCCTATGGCAAACCCTTGGCCCCACATTCCAAGCCAAACCAAACCTAGCCAAGCTAGCCGCGCCATGCCAAACACACTTTGCCTTGGCCCTAGCTATGCTAGTCACATCATGCCAAGCCAAACGGCCTTTCCTTGGCCCTAGCTACGCCATACTCCCATGGCGAACCCTTGGCCCTAATTCCCAAGCCAAACCAAACCTATCCAAGCTAGCCGCGCCATGCCAAACACACTTTGCCTTGGCCCTAGCCATGCTAGTCACACCATGCCAAGCCAAACGCCCTTGCCTTGGCCCTAGCCATGCTAGTCACGTCATGCCAAGCCGAACGCCAATACTTTGGCCCTAGCCACGCCATACGCCCATGGAAAAACCTTGGCCCCACATGCCAAGCCAAACCAAACCTAGACAAGCTAGCCGCGCCATGCCAAACGCACTTTGCCTTGGCCCTAGCTATGCTAGTCACGTCATGCCAAGCCAAACGCCCTTTCCTTGGCCCTATACAAAGTTATCCACGCCCAAGGAGAACCATTGGCCCAACATGCCAAGCCTAAACACACCCTAGACATGCCACCCTGTTGGCCTTCCCTACGTGGCCACCAAAAGGAATGCGTGTAATGATCAACGGTTTCCCTTCAATCCCAGGAGAAAATCCTAGCCATCCAAGGTTACCAGATGACACATGGTAACCTTTGGTCCGAAAACCTATGTTTTTTCCACGCCAAACCATGCCATGCCCACCTAGCCTCTCCACCACGTTGTCCCACACTACGCGACTACCAAAACGAAGACGTGCAACGATCAACGGTTTCCCCTCATCTCAAGATGCAAAATCTCGACCGTCGAAGGTCACCAGGCTAGCAAGTTTCCCGAGATTGACTTGCCAAGCCATAACAACATGCTACATGTTTTCCAAAAACATTCGAGATATCAACACAAACTGGGGGGATGCTCATTAGGATATTGGGTTGGTGGTTTATAGCGTCCGGCATACACAAATTCCCGTTTCAAGATAGTGTAATAGGAATAAGACGGTTAGTAAATGAATGAATCAACGGTGAAACGCTCTTTCATTATGGAACATCAATTCCATCAAATTCCATCAATACCAGGCGTTACCACCTCTTCCCATTTAACTCATCTGTTTTCTTTTCTTATGAGGCCAGAGTACGTTTCTTTTTAGACTTGTATAAATGGGCTTACCTATTTCCACCAGAGACATAAGTTTTTGGTCAGGGATAAACACCACACTAAGAAAGGTAACTCTTGTTAGATTTGTCAAAGCTTTCACCTTCTGATATATACAAGTTAAGTACTACTCTTCCAGAATCAACTATTCTGGTCTCACCACTTTCCTTGCTTCCCTCCACAAAACCAACTCATTCTCCTCCACTTTGTGACCGAATCAAGTCTGGAATGGCCATTTCTTGGTTTAGGACGGACTTGTACAGATTTATCTCTCGAATCTAAAGTACTCCCTTGCAGTATATTATTTAGGGTTTAAATTGTTTCTCACCTTCACACCCGCAATTACCGAAATTAGCAGAAACCAATTTCACCAACAAAAAATTTGTGACCACAGCGGGAGGTTCGATCTTTCGGTTACAATGTCAATTTTCGACCATTGATCTCGTTCTTTAACCCAGACTTCAAGATGGTAGAGGAAGGTGATCCACTCCGACTCAGTTACCTGGCGGTTCGATTATCAGTCAAGACACGACAAGGTATGACTGGGGAATTCCCAGAGGATAGAAGCATGCGATCCGCCCAAGGATCAATGGCTCGGTTATCAGACGGCTCAATTACGACTGGGGACTTTCCATGGAGGTATTTCCCATAAAACTAGGTCTTACACCCAGAAGGTTAACTTTTCATCAAGAGACCTAAAAACCGAGTAAGTATTACCTAGAAAAGATACATGGTTTTCTATTTCAAGTTTTCAGGACAAGATACATAGTTTACCCCATGTCATCTACCAACACACTGTTCTAAGGTTTTTCCAGGGATGTCTGTGTCACTTTCAATCATAACCAAAACAATCAATTCTTAAACAATTTATTCCAAAAAGAATAACCCAAAACCGTCAAGGTAACATTTATCTAACAACCAAAGAAACCCAGGAAACAAAAAACCATAAACCAGGCATTTAGTTTACCTTTCAAAAAAAAGAAAAGTCACCTACCCGTGCCTACTTTGCACAACAATGATTACCTGTCACTATTAGCAGATGTTATTATGGTGACATTTGAAGAATTGGTTATGATGAAGTATTTCCACAAGTTTATGGAAGGCATACTTATGGATATGGTTTGCACCAGCACAAGAAAACAAGAAAACAAATTAAAAGAGAAACGTTGGAGTACATAGCTGGGATATGCTTTCCCACTTTATCACTACCACGTTACTGCTAACACCAGGACGTGATAACAAAGATATGAGATAAAAAGGGGAGCCAACCCATTTCATAAGCATAAAAATTTTGGGAATTTGAATAAGGAAAGGATTTCCTGTTTGAGCTACGTATGGGAAGAGTCAACTGGGCCCGCAAGAACAAATCTGCGTCACGCCAAGCCAGCGTCGTGCAAAACTAACGGCCCACGCCGTACCAAAATCCAAGCCAGCGTCCATGCCTAGCCAGCATCCACGCCAAGCCAGCGCCCATTCCAAGACGATTCAGTGCCTCCCGGACGTGCTAACCAGACGCGCTTGCCAGACGTGCTTACCATACTCGCGTACCAGATATGCTTTCCATACTCGTTTACCAAACTCGCTTTCCAGATGTGCATGCTAGACCTGCGTCCCAGACGTGCCTGCCAGACACGCTTCCTAGACGCGCTTTCCATACGCGCTTCCTAATGCGCTTACCAGACGCGCTTACCAGATGCGCTTGCCAGATGCGCTTACCAGATGCGCTTGCTAGACGTGCTTACCAGACACGCTTACTAGACGCACATGCCGGGCACACATGATGAACGCGCGTGCTAGTTGCAATACCACACCCTGCGCTTGCCTCCTTACTGTGCTAACATCTTGCATCCTTCCAGCGCTAACATCTTCCGCCCTCCCAGCACCATCCTCTCCGCTCCGTAACCAGCCAAAGCAGCGCCATGGCTCCAGCACTCTGTGAGCAGAACAGTGTCGTCTCTGCACGATACACTTACGATCACCAGAACTAGAGCCGCTTCCACCGCCCCAACGTTTCTTCAAACATGACAGCTCTAACCGTCACCAGAGGCGCTACTCCGCCATCAGGACAAGATATTGGAAGAGCCGAAATAAGCCGACCTCCTTTTACCACTATTTATTTTATTAATAGACAAAAGGCACTTCAGCAGAACGGGCATTTATAGATGAAGACGCTCGCATTGCTCTTGAACGACCAGTAAAAGGGGGGGTAGCAATCCAATTGCATCACACGTAAAGATCAGGAACGACTTCTCCCAAATCGAAACCAAAAGAAATCAGCAACCCTCCTGAGTTCAAAGAGACCCTCTTCCCGTCGGGACCTGCACGATGGGAACTTGGCCCACAAAGTCGTATAATCTATGAAGAAACAGTGATGTGAGATTCTATTTTTCTTCAATGCATAACGTCAAGACATATTTTCATCCCTCTACCGCACTGCATCAGGGAAAGCAAGGATTTCCATCCAGGGATGTCGTTCCCAAACCTCAACCTCTCTTGGAAAGCACAATCGATAGATGAAACAGGGGACTCCTAACCTCTATACACTTGAGGGATGTCGATTTTGACAGAATGTGACATAGCCTCCGGCCTCAACATGGTAACTTTCAACGCTCTGGGAGTTGCAATGCATCATTTTAACATTCTCTCCAGAATTGGCTCTGCTTCAACATTCTCCAGCAGTGGCTTCACTTCAGCGTTCGCTTCAACAGCACTCCTTCCTGCAAAGGATCATGCCACCACGCTCCCCATGTCAAGGATCATGATCGCAGACAGATAGTCTTCGTAGTCATTGTCACGCTCTGATCCATCCCTCCAAAACTCGTGATCATGGAAAGATTGCTTGCTTACGCATCCATCCAATTCTTTTACATTCATGAAAGCCCATACAATTCCATCCAACCTACTTGGTTTCCATGAAAATGTAGTCTCTCATGATTACATCTCCTACCAAGGACTGTTGTCGCTCATTCGTTAATACCATCCAGAGCTTCACGAAAGCGATAATTACTACAAATATGGAAACATGTAAACCATACTTGAGGACTGAGGATATACACGTGATCCCTTCATTGTCAAATCTCAGAAGACACGGTCAACCAAAAAGTCGTACCCACAACAAGGTCATCTACTCTTCAAGAGGTGCAATGCAAGAATATCATCACTTCTCTGTCTTGAAGATGCCTTCAACACTTTATGAGGCCGCGGAGGATCCCAAGCCTGCACTATCCAGAATATTTCATCATGTAATTTCTGAGCATGCAAGTGTCACATCCAGAAGAGCACGATAGGCTTATATCAAATCCCGTGGACGGGGATTCAAGGCGATGTAATGAAAGTAGGTAACGCATGGGGACTACCAGCATGAGACGCTTTCACTCCGCTCAAGAAGGTTATTACTGATTTCAACACCATCACTGTCGAGGTTTTACGAGCAACGGGAATTTCCCAACATGAAGCCGTACATGTGCACCGCAAACTCCAAAAGCGCGCCAGAAGGCTACATTCACATATTCATCCATGCCATCATATCAAACCGAAGTAAAATTGTGGACTTCTCACCGCATCCCATTCCATACAATAGTCCAAGATTCAGAAGATGGTTCGCATGATGTAAACTTGAAAAAAGTCCCGGGAGACTTTATAGCAGCGCATCGGCAATGGAATGTCTCCCTTTTTCATCCAAGGGATCCAGAAGTTTTCGACCATGCAAGCATTCACAACACATTATCATCACGATCAGAAGGTCCACCGAACAACCTAAGGTCGAGGAAGGACCGACAATGCAACCAAAATTATCCCTGACGTGATCGTTTCTGAGCATATATTTCATCCATCCATCCCATGAATACAGCGGAGTTTAGTTAAAATTTTGGAATCCACTAGAGAGACACTGCAGACGGAATCACGGATCCAGACGAACAACAGAAAAACATAAAAAGGTCGATACCTCTTTTCATACAGACAGAGTTTTTAGACCTTGAAAAGGAAAAATGTATATTCCTTCTTGCTCCATGAATGGGAATAGGGGACTAGCGCGTGACTATGCCACTCCGGGCCTGCAACATCCCTCCTGACTTCTTCCTGATTTCCTCTGTCGGGCCGTTTTCACCTCCTAAACGAGCTTGAAAACTAAATATTCCCGCGTGGAGAGATAGAGACTTCTATTTATTGTCTGATAAAGGGGCGTATCGTCAAAATCAGAGTCCGTATGCGGATTCTACAGCGATTCTAGTAAAGGGCACTAATTAGGGTTTCGGCGTGTCAAACCCTAAACCGCAAGCGTTTCCCTTGCAAGCGCTTCCCTTACCAGCATCATGCCTTTCCAATAATCCCACACCCTTTGCATGCCCATCAGTGCTAATGGGTCCCGTTCATGCCAAGTTCATGCTAGCAGCTCCGCCTCGCATTCCAAAGTCTTGCCCTGAAGACACCCAATCGCACCGGAATTCGCGCAAAGCTACCAGATTAAAGGATTACGGATTCTACCTACCTCTAGAAAAATATTTTTGAATAAGGAAAGAATTCCATGTTAAATCCGCTCATGAAGAAAGGAAATCGGTCCCACAAGAGCAAGCCTTGCTATTTCCAAGAAATCCGCGCTTTCCTTGCCAGTGCCAGTCTTTCCAGCGCTCCACATCGAGTTTTTGCAATATTTCACGCCTTTCATGATAATTCCAGCCATACGCTCCATTGTCGTGGCCCCACCACGCCTAGCCGTCCTTGCACATTCCACCATGCCATTGTCGCGGCCCCCCGTTCCAAGCCACTCGCTCCTTTGCCGCGGACCCATCACGCCTAGCCGTCCGTGTACGTCTCGTCTTGCCAAGGCCACACAATGCCAATCCGCCTGCTCCATTGTCGCGACCCTATCGTCTATGCGTGTTTGCCTTACCAAGACCACGCCACCTCTTGGCCCATTGAGCCTAGGCGTCCACTTGCTTCACTTTCCAAGATCGGGCCCCATTTGCCATTGTGATGTACGACCAGACCAAGCCGATAACTTTCATCTCACCACTCCACGGTCTGCATTCCCAGTACAACTTAAGCAGGGCTGCCAACATGGGAAGTCAAACCTCTCTTTATGACTCAAAAAGGTTAGTTGGATTCTCCTGACCATCTTTGCAATGATTTACACCTCGATTCCGTCCTTGTCTGTTACCATCATATGCTTACCTCGCAACAAGGCACCTGTTTCGAGCTAAGCAGGGGACTTAATGTTGATGGTGGTTTTTAGTTTAGGGTTAAAATCGTAAAACACTAAACCCTAGCTGACAGTGATGTCACAACATTTAAAGTAACAAGCACTTACTAGGCACATTTACTGAAACCTTTAATGTGTCTCTAAAATAATTATCGGGGTATCTTTTTCAAACTACGGTTAAGACAAGCCAAACCATAATTCCAACGTGTGCCAATGGAAAATCATGCCAGCCACACCGTTCGCGCCAAACCATGCCGACCATGCTAGCCGCACCTTAGTCCCAATAGCAAATCATTACATCCACACCAACTGCGCCAAAGCATGCCAACCATGCTAACCGCACTTCTGTTCCCATGGAAAAACAGGTCAGCCACACCGACCACGCCAAAGCCTGCCAACCATGCTAGCCGCACCTTTGTGCCAATGGAAAATCATGTCAGCCACACCGACCGCGCCAAAGCATGCCAACCATGATATCTGCACCTCTGTGCCAATGAAAAATCATGTCAGCCACTCCGACCGCGCCAAAGCATGACAACCATGCTAGCCGCACCTCTGTGCGAATGGCAAATCATGCCAGCCACACAGACCACGCCAAAGCATGCTATCCGCACCTTTTTGCCAATGGAAAATCATGCCATCCACACCAACCGCGCCGAAGCATGCCAACCATGCTAGCCGCACCTCTGTGCCAATGGAAAATCATGCCAGCCATACCGACCGCGCCAAAGCATGCCAACCATGCTAGATCCACCTTTGTGCCAATGGCAAATCATTTCAGCCACACCAACCACGCCAAAGCATGACAACCATGCTAGCGGTACCTCTGTAACAATGGAAAATCATGCCAGCCACACCGACTGCGTCAAAGCATGCCAACCATGCTCGCCACACCTCCGTGCCAATGGAAAATCATGACATCCACACCTACCGCACCATGCCAAACGCACCTCGCCATGGCCCCATGCCGCGCCACCATACTCGTCTTCACTACGAGACTATCAAAACGAAGGCATGCAACAATCAATGGTTTCCCTTCAATCCTAGGAGAAAATCCTGGACGTCTAAGGTTACCAAACAACCTTTTCCCCTAAACCCTAGATTGGTCACGCACCTAGCCTAAGTTAGTCACGCCATGCGCCTATGGAAAACCCTTGGCCCCACATGCCAATCCAAGACCGCACCTAGTCCAAGCTAGTCACGCCATGCGCCTATGGAAAACCCTTGGCCCCACATGCCAAGACAAAACAGCACCTAGCCCAAGATAGCCGCGCCATGCCAAACGCACTTTGTCTTGGCCCTAGCCATGCTAGTCACGTCATGCCAAGCCAAACTCCCTTGCCTTGGCCCTATCCAAAGCTATCCATGCCCAAGGTGAACCCTTGGCCCCACATGCCAAGCTTAAACACACCCTAGCCGCGCCACCCTATTGGCCTTCACTACGCGGCCACCAAAAGGAAGGCGTGCAACGATCAACGGTTGCCCTTCAATCCCAGGAGCAAATCCTAGCCATCCAAGGTTACCAGACGACACATGGTAACCTTTGGCCCGAAAACCTATGTTTGGACACGCTAAACCATGCCATGCCAACCTAGCCTCTCCACCACGTTGGCCCTCACTACGCGGATACCAAAATGAAGGCATGCAATAATCAATGGTTTCCCCTCCTCTCAAGATGCAAAATCTCGACCGTGGAAGGTCACCAGGCTAGCAAGTTTCCCGATCTTGACTTGCCAAGCCATAACAACATGCTACATGTTTTCCAAAAACATTCGAGACATTAACACAAACTGGGGGATGCTCATCAAGGTATTGTTTTGGTGGTCAATAGCGTGCGGCATACACAAATGCACGTTTTAAGATAGTGTAATAAGAATAAGATTGTTAGTAAATACAAGAAACAACGGTGAAACGCTCTTTCATTATGGAACATAAATTCCATCAAATTCCACCAATAACAGGCGTTACCACCTCTTCACATTTAACTCATCTGTTTTCTTTTCTTATGAGGACACATTACGTTTCTTTTTAGACTTGTATAAATAAGCTTAAATATTTCCACCAGAGACACAAGTTTTTGGTCAGAGTAAAATACCACACTCAGAAAGAAAACACTTTTTAGCTTTCTAAAATCTTTCACCTTCTGATACAAGTCAAGTACTACTCTTCCAGAATCAACTATTATGGTCTCACCACTTTCCTTGCTTCCCTCCCCAATACCAACCCATTTTCCTCCACTTTGTGACTGAAACAAGTCTGGAACGGCCATTTCTTGGTTTAGGCCGGACTTGTACAGATTGATCTATCCAATCTAAAGTACTCCCTTGAAGTACATTGTTTAGGGTTTAAATTGTTTCTCACATGCATACCCGCAATTATCGAAATCAGCAGAAACCATTTTCACCTACAAACATCTGTTTGATTTAATTGGGTCATATCCTCCTATATGCTTAGCAATTCAAAAGGTATAAGAAGGTGGACTCTTAATTCTATAGGTACTTTTTCATTAGAGTCATTTCAAATAGTTAAGATGAACAAGGTTGATATGAAAATATTCATATGGCTAACTTCGGTTTAACTATTGTTGAGCCAACTAAGTATACACGTTTAGGTACGGTTACACATATCAAAATAAAGGTACATTTTATTTGTATGTAACAAGATAAGACCATCTAATGGTGGAGAGATATTGCTTCGGTTTTAAGAAAAATTAACTTGAATCTTAAATCAGGTTTTCATCTAACGGTGAATATTGAATCTTAGAGTAGATTCTCCTTTGACCTAGGTTTATCCTAAAATACTTATAGGCTAACAACTTAAAGATTTCATTGGGATTTTGAAGCCAGACCCAACTATTTTCAGTGTAGTTCCTTGTTATGATCTTACTTTGTTATATCGTATTGAGTACTATCTTCTCTAAGATTTTCTCGATATCTATCTCCGATAGGTAAGATTCAAAAGTAGTAACAAACATTTTCGTCTCTTCATTTCCACAATAACTTTTTCTAATACCATATAGTTAAGTTATTGTGAGGTGATTGATATTTCTAGGTTGTTCTTCGAGAATAAAAGTCCGGTATATCAATTAGTTCTTGTGCACCGTGATTTATCAAAAGACGGAACAAAACCTTATAGGTATTTCTGTGGGAGACAGATTTATCTATCTAAATAGAAATTTTTGTGGGAGACAGATTTGTTTATTAAGTCTTCGATTTTGGGTCATAGAAACTCTTAGTTGTGGGTGAGATCAGCTAAGGGAATCAAGTGCATAGAGTCTTGCTGGAATTCAGAGGAGTAAGTAGAATAAATGTACCTTGATCAGTTTGAGATTGGTTAGGGCTCAACTACATTCCAGTCATAAGTTAACTTGTAGTATGATAGTGTCTGTAGAGGCTTAATACAGTGTGGTGTTCAAAGCTGGACTAGGTCCTGGGGTTTTTCAATATTTGCGGTTTTATCGTTAACAAAATATCTGGTGTCTGTGTTATTTATTTTCCGCATTATATTTGTTTATATAATTGAAATATTACAGGTTGTGCGTAAGTTCAATCAATTTGTGAATCCGACCTTTGGGTTGTTTATGGAATTAATTGACACTTGGATATTGGTTTTGATACCGTCCAAGTTGTTTCTTACATTAATCAGGCTCACATATTTATATCTGTTTGATTTGCTGATTATATTAAGAAACAGAGATATAACTCTTGGATATACTTTTCCTTGATTGAGTCTAACTGTCCCGTTGATTCTCTTGAAAGTATATTGGAGTTAGTCCATACAGATTTCCTAAACGAAATATTGGATGTGATTGTTAGAGTTAGTCGAATGACATATAACTTTAGCGTTTGCGGCCCTAAAGTTACAGTTTCATCCTACTGGGCAATACAGGGGGATTTTCCTTATAGTCATGCACCAAGACTCATGAATCCCAGAAGAATGGAGCCAGAGATGCAAGTAAGTACCAAGCAATAGATTATTTTAAGGAATAGATTATTTCATTCTTTTTAGCTTTCCTTATTTGTTAATGTTTGTTATATTTTAATTCACTATACCAGTAGTGCTTTAGAATATGAAAAAAACCGTATCGACAATTCCTAGCAATTTAAAATAATAATACAATATGCAATTGAACCACATTCCTGCAGCTGTGGCGATTATAATACGAAAATGCTATTTGACCCGTTGTGTAACAGCTGAATACCAGCGGAGTCTTAAGTGGATGGAAGATGTGGAGGAAAGGGGTGATTTTTTTTATCCATCTCATCATTAGCTTTTATCCACCTCATCATTAGCTTTCTTCCAAGTTACTAAGTTCGATCTACCTTCTTTTATCTCTCTGAACAATCAACATTAACCTGTTAGTACAATTAGATGATCATTATCATTCGTGTTATGCAACGTCCAGAAACACCTAAGGCCCATCATAAAATGGATAAAACTTTTCTTTTTCTTCCATTGTGATGATTTTTCACCTAAAACAACCTTATCACTATTCACGTTTCATATTTTAGGAAAACTATCAAAACCCTTAATTTATTAAAAACTCTTTCTCAAATTCAATGAGCAAAAATCTAATTAGAGACGATCCAAATAAAAGATCTTAAGAAAAATGATTGCTTGATTAATTTAAGATAAGTAGAATTTCCAATTACTGGAAAAAGAATTGAAATCATCAATTGAATAAAATATAAATTGTTATTCATGTTCAATTGTTCATTATAGATATGAGATCTTAAATTGATGGATAAGATGGCGAAGTGGTACTTGAATACTGAGTTAGACTCAAAAGATTGGTATACAGAAAATAAAAAAATCAGTATGAAGATTTGAGGAGTAACTGAATTTTTTTTCCGGAAATAGAACATATATTCCTTCCTAGTTCATTAGTTTTCTAATGTATGTGACGTGTTAAGTGGAGTAATCTCTTATTTAAGACACATCACTAGCCACGTTCATTTTTCCGGTACTGTGCGGTTACGCCGTTGGTCACCTAGCACGATTGATTATAATATGCGATTTGACCCCATTATTGCAGCGGTGGCGCCCAATTACTGAGTTTCGTGTGGCGCCTAACTGAGTTTCGTATTGATTTCAACTATCTTATGAACAATCAATATTGATGTTTGGCTCAACTAACCAACAAAAAAATATGGATGATTCTTTACATACCGAGAAAACGGACTACGGCAAAACTGTCGGACTTAGTTTTTTTGTAGGTTCCAGTGGGCCTCGCGGAGGAAGCAGGGGTCGGTATTTGTGAAAGAATTGGGGGCGGTTTTTTTCTCTCTGTTTATTTCGTTTCCCTTGAAGAATGTTAAAAAAATTTATTGAATGTTCAATACACTATTCCACTCACTGACTTCCTTGATAATGACCTAATAAAAGTCTAAAACCAACTCAAGAACATGTACGACTGAAAGATTCATGGTACCAAACCCTTAGTGAATGAACAATTATCAGAAAAACAAAGAAGAAATATGGGTAGTTTGTTTCAGATGTTCATTAAAAGTCTTTCTACAATTCTGATATTTAATATACAGTATTATGTGTTGAAAACTAATGCACAAATTGATGTGAATAATACTTTCCACTTGTGCTCAGAGGTAATAACACCTCTAATACATAACAGTGAAACGTTAATCTTGTTTTGTCTTCTTTAACAAATTCATTCAACAAAACCATCATCCCTAACGGATATTACAATGATTCAACAGGTCAAACTCCTAATACCGTCTATGGATCTTATCAGTGCGGAGGTGATATTACACCAAATGAATGTCGAGACAGTGTTGATATATTTGCTAAAGAATTATTGAGTAGCTTTCCAAATTTTAAAGAAGCAATTATTGTATATGTTGAGAAGATAAAGTCGCTAGACAATCTTCATTAGGTTTTCAGAGTTTCAATTTTCTTTCTTACGATCTCAGATGCAACTGAGGTGTTTAAAAAGAAATTTAAATTGTTATAGGGATGGTCGGTACAGAACATACACAAAAATGCCACCTTACAGTTAGCTCACATGCTCAACAGACACATGTGCTCACACACACATATTACAAATAAGAATAGATACTCTAACACCCCCCGCAAGATCCGGGTCTGGAGAAGCCTAGAACACTGAGCTTGAGCATCAAAATAGAGAATCGAGTAATTTACAGTGCCCTTGTAAATATATCCGTTGTTTGATCCTGTGTAGAGAGAAATCGAGCATCCAAGGCCTTAGCAGTAACAAGCTCTCGCACATAAAGAAATGCAATTTCAATGTGTTTCATTCTATTGTGAAAAATAAGATTTGCAGTTAAGTATGTAGCACCCATGTTGTCACACCACAAGATAGGTACTCTTGGAAAGGAGAAGTGCAACTCAGTAAGGAGTGATTGAACACACACAATCTCAGATATAGCATCAGCTAAAGAACGGTTCTCACCCTCTGTGTTGGATATATACACAATTTTCTTCTTTCTAGAGCACCAAGAAATCAAATTAGGACCAAGAAAAAGAGCCATACCACCAGTAGATCTTCTATCAGACATATCCCCATCCTAGTCAGCATCAGATTAACCCTGTAATTTTAATGTTGAAGCTCTTTTAAATTGCAGACCAAATGAAACAGTCATATGCTGAAAAGCTCTATTTACTGCAAAAGCAATGTCAGGCCTAGTTACTGTAGCATATTGCATTTCACCTACTGTACTTCTGTAAAGAACTGGATCCTCAAAAGAAGTAGTATTACCATCAAATTTGGAAGGCAATATTGGAGTTGATGGAGGTTTGTCAGCATTCATTTTGGTCTTGATAAGTAAATTTGTAATGTATTTCTCTTGAGAAAGTAAGATACCTACTTAGTTAAGGATTGCTTGAATACCCAAGAAAAAATGAAGTAATACCAAGTCTTTAATTGCAAATTCTTGACCCAGAGCAGAAATAAGAGTGTCAATATTTTTGGAGGAGCTCCCAGTTACCAAAATATCATCCACATATATGAGAATGTAAAGTGCAAAATGATTGGATACCCTGTAGAAGAGAGAAGTATCTGTCTTGGAAGGTAGAAAACCATAAGAGCACAAGAACTTACTCAATCTCTCAAACCAAGCTCTAGGATCTTTCTTTAAACTATATAAGGACCTCTGAAGCTTACACACATGATTGAGAAGAATTTTATATTTATAACCAGGTGGTTGAACCATAAATACCACCCCAGTTACATGTCCATGTAAAAATGCATTCATTACTGAAAAAGCGGGGGTCTAACAACACCACCCAATATTTCGATTAGCAATCTGTATGGACAACTCCGAGTTGTTTTCTAGAGAATCAACTAGACAGTTAGACTCAATCAATTGAAAATATTCAAGGAGTTATAATCTCAATCTCTCTATTTGATTTACTCAAGCAAATATGATTCTTGAGTCTAATCAAAAAGAGATAACTTGGATGGTACCAAATACCAATATCCAAGTGTCAATCGATTTAAATCAACAAACAATAAGGTCAGATATTCTAATCGATTGAATAACGCACAACCTGTATTATTTCAATTATATAAAAATATAATGCGGAAAAGAAATAACATAGACACTGGAAATTTTGTTAACGAGAAAACCGCAAATGCATAAAAACCCCGGGACCTAGTCCAGATTAAACATACACTGTATTAAGCCACTATAGACACTAGCCTACTCCAAATTAACTTCGGTCTGGACTGTAGTTGAACCCCAACCAATATCACACTGATCCAAGGTACAGTTATTCTCCTACGCCTCTGATCCCATCAGGATACTGCACACTTGATTTCCTTAGCTGATCTCACCCACAACCAAGAGTTTCTACGACCCAAAGTCGAAGACTTTAATAAACAAATATGTCTCACACAGAAAAGTCAACAGGTAATAGATAAATTTGTCTCCCACGAATAAACCTACAAGTTGTGTTCCGTCTTTAGACAAATCAAGGTAAACATGAACCAATCGATAAAACCAGACTTATATTCCCAAAGTACAGCACAATTTCATCAATCACCTCACAATAAACTTAATCAACGCAGTGAAAAAGATTATTGAGGAATCACAAACAATGAGATGAAGATGTTTGTGACTACTTTTATCTTGCCTATCGGAGATAGAAATCTCAAGCCAATTATTACAATTGTACTCGTGTGATAGAAACAGAAAGATCATATCACACAACCACAAGAAAATTAGTATCGGTCTGGATTCACAATCCTAATGAAGTCTTTAAGTCGTTAACCTGGTTTTAAAAGAAGAAAACCAAATGTTAAAAGAGAATCGACTCTAGCTTTATCTAACTAGTATCACACAGAATGTGTGGGGATTAGGTTTCCCAGTTGCTAGAGATCTCCCTTATATAGTCTTTCAAATCAGGGTTTGCAATCAATGTTAGCTTGCTAACAAAGCATTCAATATTCACCGTTAGATGAAAACCTGATTAGGTACAAGCTAATATCTCTCAACCGTTAGATCAAAAACTTATCTTGCCATACACACATGTACTTGTGTTAATGGGTGAAAACTATTCCTTCCAATTTTGGTAATTTGGGGTGTGTGGATGAGGAATGAATCTAAACCATAAACAAATGTACTGCGTGGTGAGTGCTTGTAGATTCGAGAGATCAATCTTTGCATGTCCGGACTAAACCAAGAAATGGTCGTTCCAGACTTGTTTCGGTCACAAAGTGAAGGAGATGTGGTTGATCTTAGGGAGGGAAGCGAAGAAGGTGTTGATATTGTGAAGGTGTTGGCTATGTATGACTTGTATCAGAAAGCTGAACTAGCTTGCAGAATGTAAGATATCAGTTCCGGTGTTGGAATACAATTGTATCAACACTTGCCTCTGTTTTCTTATCTTGTTTTGAAAAATAGGGCGTAGAACCTATTTATACAAGTATTTTAGCCTAACCTTCGTATCTCGTGGGAAGTGGAGAAAGTGGAGTGATGCAGTAGTGGAGTAGTGTTTCGGTGTCACACGACCAGGCTTGCCCACTTCTCCCATCATCACTAACTGTCCATGACTTCCTGACACGTTCTTGTGATGGCGCATTGTGTGATGCACACTGTAAACCGCCAGACCAATACCCCAGTATGTATCCCCCAGTTTGTGACATGATTGATGTATCGAGTGTGTGGATTGTGGGACCCACAGAAAGTAGCATGTAATGCTACGTTATTTAGGAAATTGATACTTGTGAAGTATCGTGTGTATACTATGCGGGTATTGCATCGATTATAATCAGCATGTATTTAGAATCGCTGTTTGAGGGTCTCAAAATAACCTCATGTCCATCTTACTTCATGTGATGGTTTGGAGGTTGCGCAAACAAGTCCTCACTTGGCCGACCACATAGTGTGGTAGAGTGACGGATGGTGATCACCATGACTCCGCACTGACCAATTAACTCCTGACCAGGGCTGTGTTACTAAGCTGGTGAAGTTGGACGGACGAGATGATCGTTGAGACACTCATCTGCGACCGTTGATGGAATTAGGGTTCATGAAGAAGTGCGCAAGAATCACTTTTCAGCTTGGTCGAATTCAAGCTTGGGACACAATTTCGGCTAGGCTGATCGTGCATGCGTGTAGACGACATGATGGTGTAGGCGTCCATACCTCACTGTCTATGGAAAGTGCGATCTGAGCCACTGAATTCGTCCTGCGAAGTTGTGTGGTTGAGATCAATTTGCGATAGAAAACTGGTGCCGCAAAAGCCGCTCCTCATGCCATATTCAGGCGCGCGTTCCAAGACGAACATGCTTGGTCGTTCCTGGACGATTGACCCAGTGTCTAGGTGGTAGGCTGGAGTTCGCGTTCATACCCTGGCATCCCATAGAAACATGATCTAAGCCACTTAATATGTCCGGTTAAATCGAGTGGTCAAGATTAGTTTACAGCTTGGAAGGTGCGACCACATTTGTTTTGGGCACGCAAATCGAGACATATAGCCAAGTTCGGTCTTGGACGGTTGGGTGCGGAGATAGGTGGGCCCGCAATGATCATGTTGATACTTACCGGACCTGCTTATCCTATTCCGGGACCCTCCATCCGCTCCGGAGAAGATGGACGTTCGTGAGCGCGAGACAAACCCTATTTAGGATATTGCCGGTCGTATGTCACTCCCGGTTTTGGGCATTCGAATCCAGGTGAATAACTATAGTTGGTCCTAACCGATCAGTCAGGTATGCAGGTGGGCCCATGGTGGTTGTTTTGACATGCTCTGGGCCCTCTGAATCTACACCTACACCCTCCATCTAGACCTGCGAAGATGGATGGTTAAGACTGTTTTGCGACACGTGTAATGTGCCGCAAACCCTAATTTAGGGTTTTTCGTCCATACTGTGATGATTTGGAAGTTTTGGCAAGCTAGGCCAATCTTTTGGGGAGGACGACCATGCGGGGCCCGCGTTAGTTCAGCAGCGGATATTCCATACCTGCTTGGGGGTTATGGAATCGATATGGGACATCCAATCATGCTGGTGGAGTTGGATGGTCGTGATCATATCTAGACTGATACGGTCAGTCCGGATGCTCAATCGGGCTAAAATAACACACCGAGAGTGGCTCAATCGGACTAGTATAACACACCGAGAGTTGCATCCTGTACGGGTATTTCGTACATGTTTCATTATAATGCTTGGAGATTCGTTTTGCTCTGCTAAGAGCAACACTCAGTCGTCATGCCGCACTGATAATGAGTACAGGAAATACAAGTCTGGTTGCGCATTAATTAATAATGTTATAAATTCACATGGTATATGGGATTGTTTGCTACATGCTCCAACCTAGATGAATTTCGTGTATTTTATTCACATAATGGGATTGTTGCCACATGCTCCATTCTATGTTAATTAGTAAAGTGAAGGAGTATTCAACACTTATTAATGGCTTTATCTTTTACAAGATGTTAGCGCATAATTTTCCGGCTTTTACAATTTTAACCTTAAATGAAAATCCACCATCAACATTAAGTCCCTTGCCTAGCGCATAATGGTTACACTATTGTGGGGTAGGCATGATATGGTGATAGTTAAAGACAAATCTTATGAGACAAAGTTAGATGTTACCAGGAGAGACGGGTCATCCTGTCCTTGGTGCATGTCACGTTCAAGAGGCGTCCAGGCGACTGTTCCCCTAGCATGATGTCAGTCTTGCCTACTTCAATGGACTGTTATTCCTGTTTTGTTCGTGGGGATACTGCGCCTTCTTGATCGAACCTGGGCTTGATGTGCCTGTTTTGGTTAATTGTGGGTCCACTGCGTCTGCTTGATCGAACGTGGGAACCGATGTAAGCATGCTTGATTTGAACATGGGCAGATGTGCATGCTTCGATCAAATGAAGGACCACCGTGTATATGTTTCAAATGTCGGCCATGTCTTGTGCCTACTTTGACCGTACGGTTGTTGTGCTTGCTCGAGTGTCATCTTGCTACTTCTACCAAACACCGACCCATCTAACTTGACTAAACACCGGACTTGATGCTTTGACAAAATATAGGCCTTGCTGTTTGCTTCGCTCGAATGTGGGACCCGATGTGAGCATGCTTGTTTTAAGAAATGAACCTTGTGCGTTCAATTATAAATGTGGGTCATGCAGAAAGCATTGAAACAGCTTCTGGAGCAGGTCCGGGATAGCGTTGAAGTGTTGGAGATGAAAAGCCTTCTTCTGGAGGGAGAGCTTTGATTGGGGAAGGCTGTGTCTGCTTCGCCCAATCTGGGGTTGGGATCAAGTGGGACCCGACGCGTGCCTGACTGAACGTCGACCCTGTATTTCGACTGAAAATCGGCCCTGCTGGGTGCGCCTATTTTATTCGAATACCAGCCTTGTGACTTTGATTAATACCAGACTTGAAACTTAATAAATACCGGACTTATGACTTGATCAACACCGGACTTGAAACTTGAGAAATACCGGACTTGTGACTTGATCAACACCGGACTTGAAATTTGAGCAATACCGTACTTGTGACTTGATCAACACCGGAGTTGAAACTTGAGCAATACCGTACTTGAAAATTGATCTGTATTTGTGTACTCCAACGTTAATGTGTGTTATGTCATGTGTGACTACACATCTCACGCGCTTTTATACAACTACTGACTCCTATCTTTTATTGTAGAATGAAGAAAAGAACTCATGTTGAGATGTCTTCTGGAGATAATGCTGGTGCCAAGTCAGGAGGTGTTGACAGCTTCAAAGATATGCCGAACATTGATGCGAGTTGTTCACCGCGCCATTTCAACTATATGAAAATATTTGTTCCACAAGATAACCATTCTCCTATCGACTTCAAGGTTTTTCATACTCCGTTGGGCCCTCATGAAGGATGGATGAGATGTATATTGAGCAATGAGTACATCAAATATAACTTGACCAGCACGAAGAATATTGATGTGACTTGAGTGTTGAAACGGCTCGAGAGGATGTTAAAGTGGCTTCTGGTGCGAACTTTGAGGTGGATCCTGGAGAGAGTGTTAAAGCAGGATTCTGAAGCGAACGTGGGTCCCAGAGAGAGCGTTGAGGCGGCTCTTTAATAGACCATTGGAGAAGCTTCTTCTATAGGGAGCGTTGAAGTGGCTTCATATTCAGTTCGATTTACCCTTGCGAATTCCATGATTCTTGACTAACCATCTCTCTCGTGTTGAAGAAGTCCCTTACTGACGGTGAAGGAACTTCATGCTGAGCCTCAGTCCCCGAGTGTGTTTTATATGGTTTGTTCATAGTGGTTGTTGTCGAGCCAGATATGGAATATCTTGGACGTTGTTTCATCATTGTGGGAGTCGTGCATGGAGTTGGAGTTGGCGGACGCGCTGGATATTGTATCTCGATGGTTTTCCTCTTGATGATTCAGGGAACTGCTTACAGAAGGCTGAAGGTTGTATCTCCTGTTGGTGAGATTTATGCCCCTACAAAAATTATGAGGCTCTTCATTACCGGCAGGCCTGGTTCTTTATATCAGGGCATATGTTGTTGTATATGAGCGTTCAACAACTCCAGAGGATTACCAAAAACGCATATTCTCCATCATAGCATGATAGACATGTACCATTGTCTGATAAAGTGACTTTCCCAGATCTTGCTCGATATGATGCGTGGACATCGTTATCTTCTTGGGGATGCTCCCTTGGGGTATCGGCTCCAGTGGAAGATTTCCGTCATAGAGCGTTGATACGTTGCACCGGCATTATTTAAACTAAATGGCAGTATGGTATAATAAAAATTTACGAGAGGAGTTCGAAAATCTATCTTACTTGCGTCATGCTCGTACATACTTATGTGGTTGTAGACGCTACATCCATCCATGGAGGAGAACATGCCGTGTCCGCTGGTTGCATCTACTAACATGTCGATGTTAGGTAGAGGAGGATCATTTTAGGAGAAGCACCTATTCAAGTCTCTGAAGTCAATATAGCACCTGATCTATCCATTTTCCTCGTGTCTGGACTGCAACTGTTTAGCCGACTTGGATCCAGGTATGACATGTAGATGATGGGTGACCAGTTTTCATCTAAATCCAGCATTTCTTCATATATCCAAGCGGATATGTCCTGGTACTCTTTGAGAAGTTCCACGAGCTTCGTGCGTTTATCCGTACACAAGGTTGAGCTGAAGGAGATATGCCTAAGAGATTCCTCAGCAATTTCAATCACATCAGTTGTGGAGTTGGTGCCATCTTGCAGCTGTTGTGGAGCATCTAGCACTTGTTCTTTTGGTTCATTTCTATTGTAGAATTTTATTGGATGGAGAGACTGGGTAAAAGTCTCCCTCGCTAATTAATAATGGCAGCGTCGGTATACAGTTTTCCCTTTCTGGTCACGACTCGCCACAAAAGTTCGTTTTCTCTTCGTGTGAACGTGGGTAGTGGCTTCACAAGACGGAGAAGAATGCTTCGTCAGAAAAAAATGCATCGTGGGTACTAGCCCTCAATGATGCAATCCGGTCTTCTTCCTGAATTGACCCCAACGTGGGGAGTGGGATGCAACGAACTTGTCAGATTCTTTCCGCGGAGCTTCTCCCGTATGTGCTGGTTTGGTTTTCCTCGAAGTCCGTCATTGTGGTAGACTTCCGTACGACCTTTCCTGGGAGAACCTTGGATGTCCTGAGAGTCTTGAGAGTAATCACATTTAAAGATGCTCATGTGTCGATAAGGGTCGTCTTGAACTCCGAATCCTTGATACGTACGGTGACATGTAGGGCACGGTTGTGACCTTCCTCTGGTTGATTGTAGCAAAACATCTCTGCACACTGATTCTTCGAGATGTGTGAAAGTTCGCATAAACATTCCACTAGAGAAACTGTTTCCCGATCGACCGACCTCTGGTTCTTAGTGAAACTATTGACTTGAGGAGGATCGTTGTGAGGATCAGTCCCAATTGTAGGAGCCTTCATGACAGGATTACTCATATCTGATTTCGCTTCTTTGATCAGGTCCATGTAGGTCCACGCCGCTGAAGTACCTTCTCCGGTGCATTAAATGCGTTCCTTGTTGGCTCCAGGGGCTGTCGCAGCTCTCGTGGCTCTCGTGGCAATAGATCAGTTAATGTCTTAAGAAAAGTGAGTACCTATTTCTGAGTTGTGTCCATATCCATTGGAGTCTTAGCAAGAACTTCCTTCTTCTCCATCAAGTCTGCAATGGAAATGGGGGATAGTCTTCCTCTCGTCCCTCCGACTCATCGTCTTGATGCAGGAGTGGAAGTTATTGCTCTGGAGACTACCGGAGGTGTTACACTAGAGGAGATGTTGGGATTTGTGGATGCTCTAGCTCTGGTGATGGGGAGTGTTACAATTACTGGAACATCTCCTGCTATACTGGAAATGGTGGCTCCACGAGATGTATTGACCACGTTATCTCCACTGACAGGTACATCGACACCGGGAGTGTTATCCACACTAGCTCCGTCAGATTTGATTGTTGATCCAGACCTGAGTTACACCATCTTGAAATGAATTGTTGATTGAATTGGTTCCAATTAAGATCTACCATTTTGAAATTGATAGGATTGAATCGTATTTCGAAGGAATTGACTATATAACCGAGAGATTAACCTCCAACTGTGGTCGCCAATATTTTAGGGGTCAAAACTGTTCCTGCCGATTTTGGTAATTTGGGGTGTGTGGATGAGGAATGAATCTAAGCATTAAACAAATGCACTACGCGGTGAGTTCTTGTATATTCAAGAGATCAATCTGTGCAAGTCCGGACTAAACCAAGAAATGGTCGTTCCATACTTGTTTGGGTCACAGAGTGAAGGATATGGGGTTGATCTTAGGGAGGGAAGCGAAGAAGGTGTTGAGATTGTGAAGGTGTTGGATATGTATGACTTGTATCAGAAAGCTGAACTAGCTTGCAGAATGTAAGCTATAAATTCCGGTGTTTGAATACTATTGTATCAACACTTGCCTCTGTTGTCTTGTCTTGTTCTGAAAAATAGGGCGGAGAACCTATTTATACAAGTCTTTTAGCCTAACCTTCGTATCTCGTGGGAAGTGGAGTGATGGAGTAGTGGAGTAGTGTGTTGGTATGACACGACCAGGTTTTCCCACTTCTCCTATCATCACTAACTGTCCATAACTTCCTGACACGTTATTGTGATGGCGCGTTGTGCGCTGCACGCTGTAAACCGCCAGACCAATACGCTAGTATGTATCTTCCAGTTTGTGACATGATTGATGTCTCGAGTGTGTGGATCATGGGACCCACATAAAGTAGCATGTAATGCTACGTTATTTAGGAAATTGATACTTGTGAAGTATCGTGTGTATACTATGCAGGTACTGCATCGAGTATATTCAGCATTTATGAAGCATCGCTGTTTTAGAGTCTCAAAATAAACTCATGTACAGATTACTTCATGTGATGGTTTTGAGGTTGCGCAAACAAGTCCTCCCTTGTCCGACCACATAGTGTGGTAGAGTGACGGATGGTGATCACCATGACTACGCACTGACCAATTAACTCCTAACCAGGGATGTGTAACTAAGCTGGTGAAGCTGGACGGACGAGATGATCTTTGAGACACTCATCTGTGACTATTGATGGAATTAGGGTTTATGAAGAAGTGCACAAGCATCACTTTTCAGATTGGTCAAATCCAAGCTTGGGACACAATTTGGGCTAGGCCGATCGTGCATGCATGTAGACGACATGACAGTGTAGGCGCCCATACCTCACTGTCTCACGAAAGTGTGATATGGGACACTCAATTCGTCCTGCAAAGTTTTGTGGTTGAGATCAATTTGCGACAGAAAACTGGTGCCAAAAAAGCCGCTCCTCATGCCATCTTCAGGCGCGCGTTCCAAGACGACCAGGCTTGGTCAGTCCTGGCCGATTGACCCAGCGTTTAGGTGGTAGGATGGAGTTCACTTCCATACACTGACATCCCATAGAAACATGATCTAAGCCACTCAATTTGTCCGGTGAAATTGAGTGGTCAAGATTAGTTTGCACCTTGGAAGGTGCGACCACACTTGTTTTGGGCGCGTGAATCGAGACATATATCCAAGTTCGGTGTTGTCTGGTTGGGTGCGAAGATATGTGGGCTCGCAGTGATCATGTTGATACTTACCGGAACTTCTTAGCCTATTCCGGGACCCTCCATCCGCTCCGGAGAAGATGGACGTTCGTGATCGCGAGACAAACCCTAGTTAGGGTATCGCCGGCCGTATGTCACACCCAATTTTGGGCGTTCGAATCGAGATGACCAACCATAGTTGGTCATGTCCGATCAGTCAGGTATGCAGGTGGGCCCACGGTGGTTGTTTTTACATGATATGGGCCCTCTGAATCTACATCTACACCCTCCATCTAAACCCTCCTAATTTAGGGTTTTCCGTCCATACTGCTATGGTTTGGACGTTTTGGCAAGCTAGGCCAATCTTTTGGGGAGGCCGACCATGCGGGGCCCGCGTTAGTTCAGCATCGGATATTCCATACCTGCTTGGGGGTTATGGAATCGATATGGGACATCCAATCATGCTGGTGGAGTTAGATGGTCGTGATCATATCTAGACTGATACGGTCAGTCCGGATGCTCAATCGGGCTAAAATAACACACCGAGAGTGGCTCAATCGGACTAGTATAACACACCGAGAGTTGCATCCTGTACGGGTATTTCGTACATGTTTCATTATAATGCTTGGAGATTCGTGTTGCTCTGCTAAGAGCAACACTCAGTCGTCATGCCGCACTGATAATGAGTACAGGAAATACAAGGCTGGTTGCGCATTAATTAATAATGTTATAAATTCACATGGTATATGGGATTGTTTTCTACATGCTCCAACCTAGATGAATTTCGTGTATTTTATTCACATAATGGGATTGTTGCCACATGCTCCATTCTATGTTAATTAGTAAAGTGAAGGAGTATTCAACACTTATTAATGGCTTTATCTTTTACAAGATGTTAGCGCATAATTTTCCGGCTTTTACAATTTTAACCTTAAATAAAAATCCACCATCAACAACTTGACGTTTTGGGTTTGTGTTACCGTACCCAAACGTGTACAATGGTTGGTTTAATAATAGTCAACCAAATGGTTAGCCAAATGATAACTTTCATATCAACCATATTGTTCTTCACCATAACTAGTCCAAATGACACAAATGAACTAGATAGAGAGTTGTTCAATTGCTATGATATCTCAAGTATTACAAGAGACACAATTGAATCAAAAACGATGTGATTCACTCGAATCATTTCATGAACTATAAATCCACGGTTAGCAAAAGCATTCCTTAGTAATTTAAGATAAGTTCACGAACAACATTTTCAGACATAACCTCTTGAGTTCGCAGACTCAAGCTAACCAGTTAAAGTTAATAAACTCCAGCATAATTTCTCGGGTTGAGAACTTACGCCATTTCGCTGACTGGGTTCGCGGAATGAGTTCGCGGAATGAGTTGACTGCTCACGTTCCGGTTCCACTTTATCAACAAAGTTCGCAAACTTCAGTTCAAGTGCTAAGGACTTATACATATATGTGTTGCCACAACAATGGTTATATAGTCCAAACTCTCATTTCAATCATTGAAACATTCTCATAGGGAGTTATATAGTTGTTATTCACAAACTATTTTTCGTCAAAGCGATTTACAAAGTGATTGAAACATAAAATGACTTTCGTCACTAGGCAAAGATGAACTTGGCAAAAGAGAAAGCTTTACCAACACCCATTTCGATAAATAGATAAGCAAGATATACGCATCTCGAAATGTCAAGATATGAGATAAAATAGTTAGACTTTCAAGTGATAAATAAGTTCAAGTATCCACATACCTTTTAGTCGATGAAGATCCACTGGTTCCTTGAGTAGTCCTTCGTCTTATATGATGATCGCCATGGAATTCTTGAGCTCAACTACACTTTCTATCCTAGTCCAAGACTTTATAGTTTTGATCACTATGATTGACAAACATGCTTGAGATAGCAACACATGCGAGTTTGACCGAGCAGTGCTCTAACAATTACATCCAGTTGCCTCACTTTCCAATTGTTATAGAGAGAAATATAAAGAATTATCATGACAATAGTTGGTTTGACCACAAGACTGAAGGTGTCCTGATATTCAATGCCTTCAACTTGGTTGTAGCCTTTATCCACTAATATGGCTTTATATCTCTCTATTGAACCATCTTCTCTTCTTTTAATTTTGAAAATCCATTTGCAGCCTATAACATTCTGACCATTAGAAGTAAGAACTAACCTCCAAGTACCATTTTAAAGTAATGCTGTAATCTCTTCATCCACTGCAGCTCTCCATTTTGGGTCCTTAAAAGCCTCATAATAGCAAGTAGGTACTGTTATATCCTCGCACACACTTTGAACTTCAGAAGCAAAAATTCTTGGTTTAGGTTTGGAGATACCCATTTTTCCACTTGTTTACATTGGATGAGCATTTGTAATTGATGAAGGTGTTGGAGTAGAATCAGGTTGTAGAGCATAGTCACTAGATATAGGTGCAGTACGTAGTGGAGGATGAAACATCTGACAGGTATGACAGATGGTGTGACAGATACTGCTGTAAAATTATCAGAAGAAGAAAACAGTGTAGCCTATGGAAATGTATTATCATCAAATTTGAAATCTCTTGAAATAATAATCGTGTTGGTACTTGGATTGAAACACTTATAAACTTTATGCATAAGACTATAAACAAGAAAAATGCATTGAACTCATCTTGGTTCTAGCTTTTGATGATTGAACTTTCTTAAACAGGGATAGCAAGTAGAACCAAATATGTGTAAGAATAGATAATCAACTTTTACATTAAACAAACATTCCATAGGTGACAATTGATCCAAATTTAGTGTGGGTAATCTATTAATGAGGTAATTAGCAGTTTCAAAAGAATAAGACCAGAAAGATATACGTAAAGAAGCATGATGTAATAGTGCCAAACCAGTTTCTAAAATATCCTTGTGTTTTGTTTCTGCGGTACCATTTTGAGCATGAGCATGAGTACAAGAAACTCTATGTCCTATCCCACAAGAATTCAATAAAGTATACACATTTATGTATTCACCACCCCAATCAGATTGAATGGACTTGTTCTTTCTATTAAGTTGATTTTTAACAAGATTTTTAAATTTGACAAAACTTTCAAGAACTTCAGATTTATAAGCTATAGGATATAACCAGATGAACCTACTAAATAAATCTATGAAAGAACCATAGTATTTATAACCATTAATGGAACATAGTGGTGATACCCACACATCTGAATAGACTACATTTAAAGGACCATAGACATTATTAGAGCTTGTACCAGTAGGATAAGGAAGTGCATGACTTTTAGATGTCTGACAAGAGGAAAAAAGTATGGAGGTCAAAAGAGGAACAATCACTTCATGTACTGAGGATAGAATATGCTTGAGTATTTCATGATATCCTGGATGACCAAGTTTATTATGACATTGTGTTGAAGTAGAGACCCCAGAGGAGAGAGCTTGCTTGAGTTGTGTGGTAATGAATTCCATGTGATATAAACCATCTCTAATAGGACCATGAAGCAAGACTTTGTGGGTAACCATATCCTTAATAAGAAATTTGTCAGAGTAGAATTCAAAATAACAATTATTCTCCTTAGTAAATTGAAGAACTAATATCAAATTCTTGGTGATAGATGGGACATGAAGAACATTGGAAATGGTAAATTGTAAAGAATCATTGTGTAAAGTTGACGAACCAGTATGAGTAATGTGCAAACATGATCCATTTCCAACTCTGACTTGATCAGTGCCTTGGTATTCATAATGTAAGTTAAATTTTGACAAGTCAGAAGTGATGTGATGAGTTGCCCCTGAGTCAGGTATATAACCAGATTAAGAAGATGAAGTAAAGTCATCATTGTAGTCTGTAAAGGCTTCTTGTTCAGGTCACCAAAAGTCATCATAATCATCACCATAATAGTCATTGGAAGTATAGTAAGCTTGCATAGAATGATCACTTGGTACATATTTGTACCTGCATTCTGGAGCTAGGTGACCAGGTTTCTTGCAGAGTTGAAATTTGACATAATAGTTGTATCTTGGAGGATAAAAATTGGAGTTATCATGTCTGCCACCTCTATTTCCATTTCTTCCGCATCTAAAACCTCCTCTGAAGTTGCCACCATTTCTGTTTCCTCTAAAACCAGAATTATAACCTCTTCCAAAGGTACCACGAGTTGGAGAATTGGACCAATTAGAATTACCATCATGAGGAGAATGAGGATAGTGTGAGTAATCATTGTGTGGAGATGAATTGTGTGAGTAGACATTGGATCTAGAATATTTTTGATCGAAAGAATTAGGTACTGAGGTAAACTTGTGTTGCTGAGTGACATTTGCAGAAGCAGTGTTGGGATCTAGGTTGGATTCTGCATTAACTCTAGCTTCTTCTGATAATATTAAACTAAGAGCTCAGATGAAGTAATTAAGTTTTCATTCTTCATTTGTTGAGTACAAATTGAAGTTTTAAATGCATTGAACTCATAAGGTAAACAATGTAAAATGTGAATCAGTAAATCTTCATCATAAACAGATCGATCAATTTGAGCTAACTTGATCAACAAAGTTCGCAAACTTCGGTTCAAGTGCTAAGGACTTATACATATATGTTTTTCCACAACAATGTCTATATACCACAACAATTATCTAGTTTAAACTCTCATTTCAATCATTGAAACATTCTCAGAGGGTGTTATATAGTTGTTATTCACAAAATATTTTTCGTCAGAGCGATTTCCAAAGTGATTGAAACATAACATGACTTTCTTCACTAGGCAAAGATGAACTTAGATAAAGCGAAAGCTTTACCAATACCCATTTAGAGAAATAGATAAGTAAGATATACTTATCTCGAAATGTGACATGTGCATATTCTTAGTCTATATAGTAAAATGAATTTTGTCTCAAGATAGGAGATAGAATAGATAGACTTTCAAGTGATAGATAAGTTCAAGTCTCCACATACCTTTTATTCGATGAAGATCCACTGGTTCCTTGAGTAGTCCTTCGTCTTGTATGATGATCTCCATGGAGTTCTTGAGCTCAACTACACTTTCTATCCTAGTCCGAGACCTTAGCTATAGTAGACTAGAAATCAAGACTTTATAGTTTTGGTCACTAAGATTGACAAACATGCTTGAGATATCAACGAATGCGAGTTTGACCGAGCAGTTCTCTAACAATCTCCCCTTTTGTCAATTTTAGTGGCAAAACTATTTATACATATGATATACAAAAATTATATAAATAAATTTTGTAGCTCCTATTCCACATGCCTAATCTTCCACAATACTCGAAATCTTCGTCACTTCCAAGTAGTCCAATGATCCCAAAGGTTGTAAGTTTAGCATCATCGTTGTTGAAAATCTGTAGTTATAACAATGAGAAAAGCATCGGTTCTCAATCATTGTTATACAGTGTCATAGTATTATTACACAACGTCAAAGTCCAATTATATCACAACTTCAACAACAATACTATGGTGATACTTCACTCCCCCTTAGTCAATACTCCATCTCACATAGAAATCACTCCCCCTTATATAATGATCCGAAAACCATATGTATTTGTATTATGAACTACAATTAATTCTCCCCCTTTTTGTCAATAAAATTGGCAAAGGTACAAAAACGGGATCCTAATGAAATCTCTGTAAGAGACATTTCATGACCAAAGGTAAATGTTCTATCATCTTATTTAGATGCAATCATAAAGCCGAGGCTAAATGCATTCATCAAGGAATTCATAAAGATTCAAGATAACCCCTCAAAATTCCACAGCCGCACTCCCCACAAAGATTTGGAAATTAAGTGCAAGTTCAAAAGAACTCTCCCCCATGAGATGTCATTCCCAAGGGAACAACAAAAGCGACCTTAATTTCAAGAGAAAAGAAGGATTTCTTTAGACTCAACAAATTACATACAAGTACCAATTTGGAATCCAAAATATTCAATCATATTAACCAAAGAGAACCAAGATTAATTTGACTAAATATGCTCAACACAAGTAACTTTATGGAAACTTAATACATCGATTAGATTATTCACAAGAGAACCCATAAATACTCTAACCGGATAGCACAATTAAACTAATCACAAAGTAATCAATTCAATTGTCCACACTCGACATGAGAAAAATCTATGGAGTGCTAACTAAATAATCACACTAGATGATTGATTTAGTTCATTTGGGCTCAACATAAGAGATTATGGAACCCCGACTAAGATTATCATAGGAAATGACAACCTTAACCGTCCATGTACTCAACATGATAAAACTCATGGAATACAAACTAAATAACCACACAAGTTGATTAATTTAGTTCTTAATGCTCAACATATAACATTTCATGGAACAAACAACCATGCCAATAAGAAATCGACTTTGTCGTATCATGCTCAACATAAAATACACAATGGAGCCTTCACGATAATACATAAAAAATATGGAACAATTAAGCTCTATACCGTGGATTACAAAACAAGGAACTATTCTATTTTTCCATCACAAAGTGACATAATAGACTTTATCCTTGAATCACAAAAGATTTTAACCGATCTTTGCATCAACAATTGACAATATAGGCTTAACTTTTGTGTTTTGTCAAAAGTCCACTCATTCCTTTATCAGTATTTGCAAACCAATTCGTGAACGACTTTACTTTTGACAAAATATCGGACAATCAAGTTTACGGTCGTAAACACACATATCCCATCAAAATATTGCAATATATAAAACCATAAAGATTAATACTGCAACCATCATCTTCCAAACAACTTTAGAATTTAAACCAATAAATTTAAAAACAAGAAGATGAAATCATTGGATATAGCTATATGTAATCACAATCATGGATATTCCAAAACACTAGTTATTCTTTTAAATAAAACAGAAAACATAGAAGACTTACTAGACAAACGGAAATCAGAGTTCATTAAGAACTTCATATCTTTCAATGAAACCATCAAAGATTGTGTCACTGATCTCCTTTATTCTTTTGACCGTAGACATATCATGTTCGTGAGTTAGTACACTAACTTTGCGATCAACAACTCGAGCAAGCTGCCTAGCTTTGGCACAATCCATGATGAGCTTCTTTTCATCTCGTATCAGAATATTCTGATTTACAAGAATTCTGGCCTGACCATCTAGAAGTTGGTTTATTTGCAATTGAAGATTTTCAAACTTGACCTTTGAATCGTTCTGAAAACGAGTTAAATCCTTGACAGAATCATCAATCCCGGAGTTATGGTCCTTTCTTTCAAGCATCTTCTTTAGAACCAGCTCTTGAATTGACTCACGTTCCCGATTTTCTTCCTCCATGTCAAGACACACAATCTCTTGAGATCTTGCAGAGCTCTTCATAACAGTTAGGGATCAATAACACATAATATAAAATATATATTCGTTCGTGAACAAGAGTAGTAAATTCCAATTCAAACCCTAAGAGTTCACGGGAGGAGGTCATGAGCGTTCGCGGATTGCTAATCACAGACATTAACACAAGGGAAAATTAAGGGGAGACCCAAAAAAAATAATTCTTATTGTCAGGCCCATAATTAATTTTGGATACCGTGACACCCATAATATTTCTGTCACACCCATAATTATTCAAAATTATTAAAACATGTCTGCATGATGGTTTATGCATCCGCATGACATGTTATGCATACTGTTTTTTCTGGGATAACTCGTTATGCATCCTAATTTTTCAGGGGTATAATTGGCAACACAACTTGGATATAACATATCTAAAAATCCGCGCCTTGGAATTTTACAAATTTTATATCGTTGGAAATCTTTTAAAGAGAGCTATGCAACGAGTAAAAACAACAATATCAAATTTTAGTTTTTCACGAAAATATCGGAGGTGATCATCGTATTAAGGAAAATTTTCGAAAACTGACTGCATATTCATTATGCAGCCTCCAAAAAAAAATGCATAAGACATTATGCAGATGCATAAAGAATTATGTAACCATTTTTTCGACTGCATAACAAGTTATGCATCCGCATAACAAATTATGTAGCTATTGTTTTGGTTGATTTTAGTGCGTACATAAAAAATTGATGCACAATGCATTATGCAACCATATTTTCAGATGCATAACAAGTTACGCATCAATTTTATCGATGCATAAAAGATTTTGCAACAATTTTCTCGATGCATAATGCATTATGCAATCATATTTTCGGATGCATAATAGGTTATGCATCCATTTTCACGACTGCATAACATGTTATGCATATATTATTGTAGGTGCATGACAAGTTATGCAGTCTTATTTTTTGTTGGTTTCAATACTAAGAAAAAAGTAGCTGCATAACGTGTTATGCAAATGTTTTCTCGACTAAGCCAACACACGAACATTTATTGACCCCATTGATTCAATCTGCCGACAAATAGAACCTTTTCCTTTCCTCTATCAGGCCTTTTCACGAATAGCTTGTGTGCGGCTAGAAAATTGGCCAAGGTTGTGCACCGGCTGTATATTGGATATTGCACAAACTCCTTCCCTGCAATTTCGTTTTACATGTAAAACAATCCCATTGATTTCAAAGCTCTAAAACATTCATCCAAAGCACAAACCCAACTTAATCTTCTGTCATTCATCAATAGGAAGCAAGTCTTCTTCTCGGCTGTTATTGCGGCTGGAGATGCAGTCCAAATTCAATTCCAACCCCTAACTGAACTCAATTTCAATCCACATTCAAAACCCCATGAACCCATTGTTGTTGCTGTTGGAATCACCACTTTGTGAACAGAAAATCCAAGATTCACCTCAACTGAGTTTCCCAGCAAACTCAAATCCGCAACCACCACGACATCCAACTTTTCTCATCTTACTTCCAGCACCGATCATACATCAACAAAAACCCAATTCCTAGTTTAATTTCAGATTCTCCAAAACCTCCATCAATCTCTCGAATCTTCTCATATAACGTTGAACCAGAGCTGACACATCTTTGTAACATCTCCATCAATCTTCACAGGCTCCGATTTAAACTCGTAGAGAAACCCAATCTTTCTGCAACATCAAATCCCCTTTCTTTCATCTCAAATTCAGTAGCATCACCAAAATTTTCATCAACAACTGATAATCATCTTCCTGTTCTTCCGGGGAAATCGCAAATCCATCAACTGATTTCTCGAGTTGAGCCTCTTATATATTCTCCTTCAGGACACGAGTTGAAAAAGGGGGATCAAGAGTTTGTAGATCTGGAAATATTTCAGGAACTATAAACAAAACCAAGCTTAACTAATATTGCAATTTCAGAAAATATGGGTTTTAAAATAATTTCATCCGTGAAAATGGGTGTGCCCGTGAACTTTTCTGGGCGTGGGTTTCACAGTGGGAAAGATGCAAAGAATGGGTCTCCATGTAGTTTCACTTTACACAAACTGAAATAATATACAACATACTTGAGTATTTCTCAATTATTTTCCTTGTACCTCTCAAGTAAGAAACAAGGAAACAAATACATGGAATCATGTGATTGGGTGGAAACAAGTTCCACTGCGATCATTGAGAAAGGTGTTGTACGTATCATCAGAAAGTTTGATTTTTGTGCTTTTCGCCTTTCTTAGGTTGACCTATATCCCTAAAGAATAAGGCATGACGCTTTTCACATATTCGTCAGATAATTTTCTCTGAGAACTAAATATAGGACCTCTAGCAATAGGATCAAGAGGATCGGAATGGATAGGGATCCATTTTCTAGATTTAGATTTATCAGAAACATCCTTATAAGTACCGGAAATGTTTTTATTAATACAGTATAAATAATTGCTAGAAATAACTTTATCCTTGTGATGATATCTAGGGTAGAGATCATTCTCATAAGGTTTCTGATTTCTTGTGGGCATGCGATTCACTGCTTTAGTCGACTGACTATCTGTTCCATTGACAATGAAGAAAAGAAAATTACGAAGCTCATAAATTTGTTTCCTTCTTGCAAAACAATGAATAGCATAATGATTCTGTTTCCCACAAAAGGTACAGGTTCGTGGAGGTGAAGCAATAACTGACACCTTTTTATACTTCATACCCATACGAGAAGATTGAAAGTCTTGCAACCTTTTCTTGTCACAATCTTCTTCAAGAGAACATTTCTTCGTATATGATAATTCCTGAGAATTAGTCACAAAAGAATTTCTCCTTAGGAAAGAGTTTTCCTTTTCCAAGGATTTACACTGTTCATGGTCTAGAGTAAGAGATGCACAAAGTTTCTCTTTTTTAGCACGAAGTATGTTGAGATCCGATGAATGAGTCTCTAAAAAACGTTTTTCTCTAATTGAGTCCTCTTTAACAACTTCCTCAATAGTACTAATCTTTTCCGGTTGTAGAGTAGTTTCTTGTAGAAGTTTCTCAATGTTCTTAGAGAAGGACTTTATGATATTATAGAGATCACGTTCTCGATTAAGAGACTTTTCAAATTCATCAATGAGCTGATCATGATCATTAAAATCAATATCTTCAGCTGTATGTTTTGAAATTCTGGTGAGTTCCTTTTCATCTTCTGCCACAGTGTCACATGCCTTATGAGAGGGAGAAATATCATTATCACATTGAACATTCTTTCTACCTCGGGATTCGGAAGAATCAACTAAGGAATAATCCTTGGAGGTGTTTACAAGACACTTCACATGGTCAAAATATTTAGGAGACATTTTGGTATGCACAACAGAGATTTCGTCCACAGACTCAGATTGACACAAACACATACTTGTAAGGTCTTAGGTGTGTTTGCCTGCTCTGATACCAATTGAAAAAGCGGGGGTCGAACAACACCACCCAATATTTCGGTTAGCAATCTGTATGGACAACTCCGAGTTTTTTTCTAGAGAATCAACTAGACAGTTAGACTCAATCAATAGAAAATACTCAAGGAGTTATTATCTCAATATCTCGATTTTATTTACTCAAGCAAATATGATTCGCGAGTCTAATCAAAGAGAGATAACTTGGATGGTACCAAAGACCAATATCCAAGTATCAATCGATTTAAATCAACAACCAATAAGGTCGGATATTCTAATCGATTGAAAAACGCACAACCTGTATTATTTCAATTATATAAAAATATAATGCGGAAAAGAAATAACACATACACCAGAAATTTTGTTAACGAGGAAACCGCAAATGCAGAAAAACCCTGGAACCTAGTGCAGATTAAACATACACTGTATTAAGCCACTACATACACTAGCCTACTCCAAATTAACTTCGTTCTGGACTGTAGTTGAAACCCAACCAATCTCACACTGATCCAAGGTACAGTTATGCTCCTACGCCTCTGATCCCAGCAGGATATGGAGCACTCGATTCCCTTAGCTGATCTCACCCACAACCAAGAGTTGATACGACCCAAAGTCAAAGACTTTAATAAATAAATCTGTCTCACACATAAAAGTCTACAGGTAATAGATAAATTCGTCTCCCATGAATAAACCTACAAGTTTTGTTCCGTCTTTTGATAAATCAAAGTGAACAGGAACCAATCGATAAAACCAGACTTATATTCCCAAAGAACAACTTAGTTTCATCAATCACCTCACAATAAACTTAATCGACGTAGCGAAGAATATTATTGAGGAATCAGAAACAATGAGACGAAGAAATATCAAGCCAATTATTACAATTGTACTCGTACGATAGAAACAGCAAGATCAAATCACAAAACTACAAGAAAAGTAGTATTGGTCTGGCTTCACAATCCCAATGAAGTCTTTAAGTCGTTAACCTGGTTTTAGAAGAAGAAAACCAAAGGTTAAAGGAGAATCGACTCTAGCTTTAACAAACTAGTATCACACAGAATGTGTGAGGATTAGGTTTCCCAGTTGCTAGAGTTCTCCCTTATATAGTCTTTCAAATCAGGGTTTGCAATCAATGTAAGCTTTCTAACAAAGCATTTAATATTCACCGTTAGATAAAAACCTGATTAGATACAAGCTAATATATCTCAACCGTTAGATCAAAAACTTAGTTTGCCATACACACATATACTTGACGATTTGGGTTTGTGTAACTGTACCCAAACGTGTACAATGGTTGGTTCAATAATAGTCAACCAAATGGTTAGCCAAATGATAACTTTCATATCAACTAGTCCAAATAAATCAAATGAACTAGTTAGAGAGTTGTTCAATTGCTATGAGATCTTAAGTATTACAAGAAATACAATTGAATCAAAAACGATGTGATTCACTCGAATCATTTCATGAACTATAAGCAACGGTTTGCAAAAGCATTCCTTAGTAATTTAAGATAAGTTCACGAACAACGTTTTCATACATAACCTCTTGAGTTCGAGGACTAAGTTCGCGGACTCAAGCTAACCGGTTGAAGTTAATAAACTCCAGCACAATTTCTCGGGTTAAGAAATTCCGTCAGTTCACGGACTGGGTTCGTGGACTACACCTGAGCTTCAACTTCAGCAGATATTCTCGGGTTCGAGAACTTGCGCCAGTTCACGGACCGAGTTGACTGCTCACGTTCCGGTTCCACTTGATCAACAAAGTTCTAAAACTTCAGTTCAAGTGCTAAGAACTTATACATATATGTGTTGCCACAACAATATTTATATCCTACAATGGTTATATAATCCAAACTCTCATTTAAATCATTGAAACATACTCAGAGGTAGTTATATAGTTGTTATTCACAAATTATTTTTCGCCAGAGCGATTTCCAAAGTGATTGGCACATAACATGACTTTCTTCACTAGGAAAAGATGAACTTGGATAAAGCAAAAGCTTTACCAACACCCATTTCGAGAATTAGATAAGCATGATATACTCAGCTCAAAATGTCACATGTGCATATTCTTAGTCTATAAAGTAAAACGACTTTTGTCTTAAGATAGGAGATAGAATAGATAGACTTTCGAGTGATAGATAAGTTCAAGTATCCACATACCTTTTAGTCGATGAAGATCCACTGATTCCTTAAGTAATCCTTCGTCTTGTATGATAATCTCCATGGAGTTCTTGAGCTCAACTACACTTTCTATCCTAGTCCAAGACCTTAGCTATAGTAGACTAGAAATCAATACTTTATAGTTTTGATCACTAAGATTGACCAACATGCTTGAGATAGCAACACATGCGAGTATGACCGAGCAGTGCTCTAACAATTACATCCAGTTTCCTCACTTTCCAATAGTTATAGAGAGAAATATAAAGAATTATCCTGAAAGTAGTTGGTTTTACCACATGACTGAAGGTGTCCTGATATTCAATGCCTTCAACTTGGTTGTAGCCTTTAGCAACTAATATGGCTTTATATCTCTCTGTTGAGCCATCTACTCTTCTTTTAATTCTGAAAATCCATTTATAGCTTAAAACATTTTGACCATTTGAAGTAAGAACTAACCTTCAAGTACCATTTTGAAGTAATGATGTAATCTGTTCATCCATTGCACCTCTCCATTTAGGGTCCTTATAAGCCTCAGAATACCAAGTAGGTACTTTTATAGCCTCATACACACTTTGAACTTCAGAAGCAAAAATTCTTGGTTTAGGTTTGGAGATACCCATTTTTCCCCTTGTTTGCGTTGGATGAGCATTTGTGACTGATAAAGGTGTTGGAGTAGAATCAGGTTGTGGATCAGAGTAACTAGATATAGGTACAGTACGTAGTGGAGGATGAAACATCAGCTTCATTTGAGATATATGTTGGCGGAGTATAAGCATCACTGACATGTATGACAGATGGTGTGATAGATACTACTGTAGAATTATCAGAAGAAGAAAACTTGGTAGCCTATGGAAATGTATTATCATCAAATTTGACATCTCTGGAAATAATAATCTTGTTGGTACTTGGATTGAAACACTTGTAACCTTTATGCATAAGATTGATCTTGGTTCTAGCTTGTGATGATTGAACTTTCTTAAGCAGGGATAGCAAGCAGAACCAAATGTGTGTAAGAATAGATAATTAACTTTCACATTAAACAAACATTCCATAGGTGACAATTGATCCAAATTTGGTGTGGGTAATCTGTTAATGAGGTAATTAGCAGTTTCAAAAGAATAAGACCAGAAAGATATACGTAAAGAAGCATGATGTAACAGTGCCAAACCAATTTCTACAATATGCCTGTGTTTTATTTACGCGGTACCATTTTGAGTATGAGGACAAGAAACTCTATGTCCTATCCCACAAGAATTCAAGAAAGTAGACACATTTATGTATTCACCACCCCAATCAGATTGAATGAACTTGATCTTTCTATTAAGTTGATTTTCAACAAGATTTTTAAATTTGACAAAACTTTCAAGAACTTGAGATTTATAAGCTAGAGGATACAACCAGGTGAGCCTACTAAATGAATCTATGAAATAACCATAATATTTATAACCATTAATGGAACACAGTGGTGATACCCACATATCTGATTAGACTACATTTATAGGACCATAGATATTATTAGAGCTTGTACCAGTAGAATAAGGCAGTGCATGACTTTTAGCTGTCTGACAGGAGGAGCAAAGTGTGGAGGTCAAAACAGAATCAATCACTTCATGTACTGAGGAGAGAATATTCTTGAGTATTTCATGATATGTTGGATGACCAAGTTTATCATGCCATTGTGTTGAAGTAGAGACCCCAGAGGAGAGAGATTGCTTGAGTTGTGTGGTAGTGAATTCCATGTAATATAAACCATCTCTAATAGGACCATGAAGCATGACTTTTTGGGTAACCATATCCTTAATAAGAAATTTGTCAGAGTAGAATTCAAAATAGCAATTATTCTCCTTCGTAAATTGAAGAACTAATATCAAATTATTGGTGATAGATAGGACATGAAGAACATTGGAAATGGAAAACTATACAGAATCATTGTGTAAAGTAGAGGAACCAATATGTGTAATGTGCAAACCTGATCCATTTTCAACTCTGACTTGATCAGTGCCTTGGTATTCATAATGTAAGTTTAAGTTTGACAAGTCAGAAGTGATGTGATGAGTTGCCCCTGAGTCAGGTATATAACTAGATTAAGAAGATGAAGCAAAGTTATAATTGTATTCTGTAAAGGATTCTTGTTCAGGACACCACAAGTCATCATAATCATCACCATAATAGTCATTGGAAGTATAGTAAACTTGTATATAATGACCACTTGGTACATATCTGTATCTTCATTCTGGAGCTAGGTGACCAGGTTTCTTGCAGAGTTGACATTTGACATAATAGTTGTATCTTGGAGGATAAAAATTGGAGTTATCCTGTCTGCCACCTCTATTTCCATTTCTTCCACCTCTAAAACCTCCTCTGAAGTTGCCACCATTTCTATTTCCTCTAAAACCATAATTATTACCTCTTCCAAAGGTACCACTAGTTGGAGAATTGGACCAATTTGAATTACCAGCATGAGGAGAATGATGATAGTGTGAGTAATCATTATGTGGAGATGCATTGTGTGAGTAGACATTGGAGCTAGCATATTTTTGATCGAAATAATTAGGTACTGAGGTAAACTTGTGTTGCTGAGTGACATTTGCAGAAGCAGTGTTGAGATCTAGGTTGGATTCTGAATTATGTCTAGCTTTTTCTGATAGTAGTAAACTAAGAGCTCAGATGAAGTAATTAAGTTTTCATTCTTCAATTGTTGAGTACAAATTGAAGTTTTAAATGCATTGAACTCATAAGGTACACCATGTAAAATATGAATCACTAAATCTTCATCAGAAACATATCGATCAATTTGAGCTAATTGATTAGAGATTGAACGAGCTTTATTAAAGTAAACTAGCATTGAATCCGAGCTATTTTTTAATCCAATTAGATCAGTTTTAAGTTGTAAGAGGCGAGATTTAGTAGTAGAGTTATAGTTTTGTTCTAACCGAGTCCAGATCTCATGAGAATAAGTGGAGTTTATAACCTGAGAGTGTATTTCTTCAGTACAAGCAGAGAATAACCATGATAAAAGAGCAGAATCTTGATTCACCCAATATTCATATGCAGAATTAAAGACAAATTCATTCTCAGGATCATTATCAACAAAATCAGAAGCACTTACATAGAAACACCAGCATGGGAAGTTTTGCGAACATCCTTTGAAGGACAATGAAGTGAACCATTCACAAATCGAAGAAGATTGTAACTGCGTAGTAGTGGAACGATCTGAGATTTCCATAGAGAATAATTTGTAACAGATAATTTTGATGGAGGTTTGAATGTTAAAGAAATGTGTTTATTAGATATTTCCATGGAAAATAAGTTTGTAAGATGTGATTTGAAATTAGTTTGAGAATTCGGTATCTGATACCATGTTGAGAAGATAAAGTCGCTTGATAATCTTCATTAGGTTTTCAGAGTTTCAATTTTCTTTTTTACGATCTCAGATGCAACTGAGATGTTTGAAAAGCAATTCAAACTGTTACAGGGATGGCCGATACACAACGTACATAAAACTTCCACCTGACAGTTACGTCACACGCTCAACACACACATGTGCTCACACAAACATTTCACACACACAAATTACAAATAGGAATAGATACTCTAACAGTATACAAGGAACTAACTCTTTTAAGATTTTCGAATCAATCATTCTTCTCAATCATGCAAGATAAACCTTCATTTAATCTCCCTAATGCGAATTTGGTTTCAAATCCTGATGATTTTAATTTAGGACTCGACAAATTGATGAATACTCTTCTGGTAAAAGTTGCTTCTTATGGGATCTTCTTTTCTTCTTCTGCTTTAACTAATAAAAATTTGTATGCTATTGCAAGCATAGACATTTCGGGATCACAGAAAATATATGCGTTAGCTCAGTGCTCTTCTGATTTGTCAGTTGAAAATTGCAATAAATGTCGTACTGGGTTAATGAATGATATTCGCAAACGGTTTAGCAGCCGAGAAGGTAGTAGAGTTATGTGTTGGAGCTGCTATTTTGGATATGAGACGTTTCCTTTTTATCTACTCAACGCAACTTCACCATCATTTTCGTCCCCTATACCGAATGCAACTTCAATGAACCCACCACAGGGTAAGCATTTAAAACCTATATTCTGTATTAAAACACCGAGTTTGGAGACAACACACAATATTTTTTATTTTAATTAATATGCGAATTTATTCATGTTCTTGGAAAAGATTTCGCTTTCGCTTTTGGTGATCCTTCTTATAGTTGTTCCTTCAGTGATTACAGTATTGTCCATCATAATCATTTTGTATTGCTGCATAAAGAGAAGAAAGAAAGTACTTGAAAGGAAAATTGAATGTAAGCATTCTAATTGTAGGAATTACCGGCAATAGTTGGAATATTTCTGAAATTAGATCTTAATAGTCATTTAATTCTAGTTTTTTGTTGCTGGTTACATTTGAAGATGAGATTCAAAGTGTTGAATCTTAGCAATTCAAATTCAGTACGATAAGCGCGGCTACGCACAATTTCTCAGACGCGAATAAGCTAGGGCGAGGTGGATTTGGTACTGTATACAAGGTATCACAATAGAATTGGATATTGTGGTGGCTTTTAATTACAACACTTTTCAGTTTACCATATTTATTGCATTTGTCAGGGTATACTCTCAAATGGACAAAAAATAGTTGTGAAAAGATTGTCCGACAATTCCTGTCAAGGTGAAGAAGAATTTAAGAATGAAGTTGTATTACTGGTCAAACTACAACACAGAAATCTTGTAAGACTTTTAGGCTTCTGTTTACATGGACATGAAAGCTACTCGTCTACGAGTTTATGAAGCATGGAAGCCTCGATCAATTTTTATTCGGTTTGGCTTCTTGCCTTTCTTTTTTCTATCACCCGCAATGCAAAGATTTGTCAATTCATACTTGCTGATTACTGAATGTGTGTGTAGATCTAATGTAGAACCTATTAAGAACTTGTTGAGAAGAACACAATACGGAGATTGCAAGTGATACGAAGAGACGAAAGAGATATGAATATGAGGAAATCAAAAGATAAAACGTTAAAGAATTAAAAGAGTTGATGAAGATAATAAACTTGTTTGATAATAATAATCAGATGTGTCCTCTCAACAAGAAGGCATAGCCTTTAAATAGGTTCACAAGAACCGTAAAACAGAAAGAAAAGGAAAGTTAACTAAACTAGGAAAACTAAAAGACTTGTAAAGCAAGTAAGCGAAACAAAGTTGATTACAAAATGAAATCAACTTGTCAGAGTTGCTTCAGAAAAACGAAAACAACTTGTAAAGGTTGCTTCAGTCGTAAAGGGATCAACTAGTCATAGTTGATGCTATCTTGAACAAAGGATGTACTACATCAGTCCCCTTCTTTAAAGAAACTCACCCTCGAGTTAATGATTAGAAAGAACTTCATTCTCTCCATTAAATGTAAATATTTCTTGGACGTTTAAGATATTAGAGATGTTCCAATTTGATGGGAGATCAACAACATATGCATTGTCACTGAATTTCTTCAAAATCTTGAATGGTCCATACTTCTTCATCTTGGTCTTGTTATAATTAAGTACCAGTAGGAAATATTTCTTTTCTTAGATGAATCATAACCAATTCTCCTTCTTTAAAAGTCTTAAGTCTTCTATGTTGATTTGTATCTTCTTTGTACTTGTTGTTAGAATCTGCAAGTTTGGCTTTCACTTCTTTATGAATCTGTGAAGCGTTCTCAAGCATAGTATCAGCTCTTGTACTCGACTGTTGCAGCTTTGGAAGAACCACCAAATCTAAAATGTGGTTAGGCACCTTAGAATAAACAATTTCAAAAGGTGTCTTACCTGTAGATCTGTTAACTGAAGTGTTAAAAGAAAACTCCATATGAGGAAGAAGAATATCCCTTTTTTTTTTTTTTGCTTCAAATACCTTAGCTCGAATCAGATTACCTAGAGAACGATTGACCACCTCAGTTTGTCCATCAATCCGGGGATGAGCAGTTGTACTATATTGAAGCTTAGTTTCCAAACGCATCCATAAAGATTTCCAGAAATAGATCAAAAATTTAGTGTCTCTATCTGATGTAATAGTTTCGGGAATTCCATGCAGACGTACAACTTCCTTGAAAAATAAGTAAGCAACATGTGAAGCATCTGTTGTTTTCTTACAAACTATGAAATGAGCCATTTTTGAATAACGATCCACTACCACCATAATAGAATCATTTCCTTTAGAAGTATGTGGTAAACCAAGCACAAAATCGATGCTAATATCTACCCAAGGAGCCTCTGGAATTGGAAGTGGAGTATATAAACCTGTATTTTGAACAGTTCCTTTAGATTGCTGACAAACCATGCACTTTTGTACATACCTTTGAGCATCCCATTTCAATGAAGGCCATAAATAACGTGTTTCAACCAAGGAAATGGTTTTATCTCGTCCAAAATGTTCACCAAGACCACTGCCATGCAATTCCATGATTAGATGAAGACATAAAGAGCATTGTGGAATACATAAACGATTTCCTTTAAAAATAAATCATCAACACTGCTTGTAGAAGAGCCACACTTTTCCCATAAACTCTGAATATCTTTGTCTTCACTATAAAGGTCTTTAAGAAAATTAAAAGCCAAACTCTCATGTTTGAGAGTGACAAGAAGATGAGTTCTTCTACTTAAAGCATCTGCTAACTGATTTAATTTTCCACTCTTATGTCTTATAGAGAATGTATACTGATTGATAGTTGATAACCACCTATCATGCATCTTATTAACCTTAGCTGAGGTTTTCAAAAATGTAAGAGCTTGATTATCAGTATTTACGATGAACTCACTATGAACAAGATAAGGGTGCCACTGTTTCAAGGCTTGAACAAGTGCTATCAATTCCAGTTCATAAGTAGACCATTTCTTTCTTGTATCAGAATTCTTCTCACTGTAATAAGCAATTGGATGATCTTCTTGAGATAGTACAACTCCTAAACCAACAATAGAAGCATCACAATGTATTTCAAAAGGCTTGTCAAAATTTGGCATAGCAAGGACATGAGCACTACATAGTTTTTCCTTGAGTGAATTGAAACTCTTATTTGCTTCTTCAGTCCACACAAATTTGTCACGTTTCAAACAATCCGTAAGACCAACTGCAATAGTGCTGAAATTCTTGACAAATCTTCTATAAAAAAAGGCTAACCCATGAAAGCTTCTTACTTCACGAATAAAAGTTGGAGTAGGCCAATCAACAATGGCTTTAACCTTTGAATCCTCAACAGAAATACCGGTACTTGAAACCACATAACCCAAGAATGTTACCTTATTGGTAAGGAAGGTGTACTTTTTTAAATTCACATACAACACATTCTCTTGTAGTGCAGCAAATACCTGAGATAGATGTGCAAGATGTTCTTCCTCATTGCGACTGTAAATCAAAATATCATCAAAGTATACAATGACAAATTTGCCTTGAAAAAGTTGTAATACTTGATTAATAAGACGTATAAATGTGCTAGGAGCGCTGGACAAACCAAATGGAATCACAAGCCATTCATATAACCCTTCACGAGTCTTAAAAGCATTCTTCCATTCATCACCTATATGAATTCGTATTTGATGATAACCACTTCGTAGATCAAGTTTTGTAAATACTTTAGCACCAAAAATCATATCAATCATATCATCTAGTCTAGGTATTGGAAATCTATATGGTATAGTTATCTTGTTTAAAGCCCCGCAATCTATACACATATGATGACCACCATCTTTCTTGTCTACTAAGAATGTTGGACTAGCACAAGGACTGTTAAGAACTTGTTGTGAAGAACACAATACAGAGATTGCAAGTGATACAAAGAGACGAAAGAGATACGAATATGATGAAATCAAAAGATAAAGAGTTAAAGAATGAACAGAGTTGATGAAGATAATAAACTTGTTTGATAATAATAATCTGATGTGTCATCTCAACAAGAAGGCATAGCCTTTAAATAGGTTCACAAGAACAGTAAAACATAAAGAAAAGGAAAGTTAACTAAACTAGGAAAGCTAAAAGACTTTTAAAGCAAGTAACCTAAACAAAGTTGATTACAAAATGAAATCAACTTGTCAGAGTTGCTTCAGAAAAATGAGAACAACTTGTAAAGGTTGCTTCAGTCGTAAAGGGATCAACTAGTCATAGTTGATGCTGTCTTAGACAAAGGATGTACTACATCAAGATCCTATTAAACATGCATATTTGAATTGGGAAAGGCGATACAAGATTATAGGAGGCATTGCTAAAGGACTTCTCTATCTCCACGAGGACTCTCGACTTAAAATTATTCACCGAGATCTTAAAGCCAGCAATGTATTATTAGGAGAAGATATGGTCCCCAAATTTTCAGACTTTGGGATGGCTAGGATTTTTATGTGGAATCAAAATCAGGATAGCCCAAAACAAATTTGTGGAACTTTTTAAGTAAACAATTTTTTCATAAACTAGTACAACCGTTACCACGATGGGAGGGCTGACTGAAGATTGCGGAACTAAATTCTGTCCAAATTTGGTCGCCGGAAATCTGGTGGAGATGCCGAAAACTTAACGGAATAGTCCCTATTGGCAACCTGAACATGCTCTGACTGCCTGAGTCAATCTAACGGTCGTCACCAGTTGATGTTATCTTTAACAGTCTATCTAACGACTCCGTTATCTCTGGATAAGTGACTTGTCACCTGACTCGGTTTCAGGCAGAATTCTGGCTGCAATCTGAGTGTTTCCGGGCCAACTTCCAGCCCATTCATAACTCCTTCCTTCCTTGCAGTGACATTCATTCATATAATCCCTATCATTCATCTGAAACACTCATTAATTTCATCACCACAGCAACCGATTCATCTCCTTTCCCGGCAACATCTCATCAATCCTAGCATTTACAGATTCAAACTAAAGCTCATTGTCTCAACTGCATTATTCACACCAACATTCCAGCTGCAACCCTTCCAATCTGCTTACCCATTGCCATCTGTAGCTCGCATCAATTGAACATTTCATTCCCTGGAAGCAGCAACAAATGGCATCAGCTCATACCACCAAGTCCATCCATCTGCAGCTGCAATCATTCTGTAGCCATTAACCTGTAGCAGCATCATCTTCTTGTCCTCCTTGTGTTAATTCATCAAGCAACCAACTCCAACTGCAGCTTGTTATTCCTGTTGCAATCTAAACTTCTAACACCCATTAATTCAAACCAAACTCCCTCAAAACTGCCAACAACAACTCCATTAGCAGCACCATCAGTTCTCAAACTCAAAATCATTCAACTACAACCTTATTCTTGCTCATATTCTCACATAACAGAAATTCCATTTCCTACAATACCAACTCCAGTTCCTTCTTCTCTGTAATCAATAGATTCAACCTGCAACTACTACCTGCACAGCGTACTGAAGGCATTCATTGCATTTTAGTTCAAAGCAACAACACCACCACTTCCTGCAATTCTACCAGACCCATCTCAATTGGCTGACAAAAATAAAGTCATTCTTGCTTTCTTGTTCACAACCAATACCATGGCAGGCTCAGCTTCATCTCCAACTGCAAAACACCCACACTCCAGTCCATCCACCAATTCACTGTACCTAATACATTCATCTAGTCTCTGTATCCTACAATCACCTTCAGTTCATTGGTTGTAACTCCAATTTCATTTCATAATTGAACTATTACCAACTGTATTGAAGGTTGTCTTGACGGCAGATTCTCAGATTAGTTCATCTCCCATAAAAGGCCATTGACAAATTGCTCATTCCAGAACTCGGGAATAAGTGAAATTAAATAAAAATTAATGACTCATCTCCAAATTACCTGAATTTAAGGAAGCACTATCACTGGGGTGATTACTGACTGCGACAGAAGATGGAGCTTCAGGATACATGGATCTCCATTCTTTGCTCCTCCATGCCAGTATTTGCTCGTCATCGAAAGACAATAGAACACAAGGTACCAACTCCTGTTATCAGCTAACCATCAGTAAAGTAACATCAGAAGAGTGTAAACCCCAGGCCAAATATATTGATCATGAACTAAACTATTAGGTTTGTAGGTCTTCCTGTATCATGCATTATATAAGAATGTAGGGATTAACTATTAAATGATATGCAGAATTGTTGTTGTTATACCAGCCCCCCATGTTAATGTTATCAACATCTTAATTTCACTTTAATTTAATAAAATTAATTAAAACCTGGGAAAGTATATGGCAGAGAAGAATCTAATGTTTTTGGTTAAGGACATCTAGATAAAGTTGGAAAGATGAGTCTTTGTTATTGACTTTGTTCACTAACTTAAGTGATTTTGTATTTGTTTATGTAATACAGAGAGGTGAGGAATACAATAATATGTTTCAGTTGAGGTCACAGAGTTTTGCATCTCATCAGCATAACGGATAACAACATCTTTTTATTACTAAATAGGAACAGAACAAACTACATAATCCAGGGAAATGACAACATCCCTATGCCTGCATTTGACTTTGGATTCTTTCATAAAACTGGAGTCGGGTATTTTTGGTAAACGTCAGACTCGTCTGAGCCCGTCTTTAGTACACTATTTTGTGCAGACCATGTAGCATCTCATGGATGTTCCGATGGATTCTGAAATTCTTACACAAAGTCTCTGTGCAAAATCTCATGCATTTTGAGAGTTGGACTTGGAGTTATATGCACAGAAATAAACTTGCCAGTTAGTATGCAGATGAAATAGCTAAATACGCTAGTAAAGAGAGCATCTATATTGGTTAGAAGATTTTCCTGATTTCTTGTCAAGCTTTATTGTGCATGATACTGCCTAATTATTCTTTGGCACATAATAATAATCTTAAGTAACTAACAGACAGTTGTGATTTTAATAGTTTACATCGATGTCTTATTGGTAGGTTGTTATGCAATTTTGGCAACAAGAATCGCCCTGTCCTGCCTCAAGGACACTGGGGAATCATACTATATATGATGCAATTTTAACAAAAATAGATGTCAAAAGGATATGAATAATTTTCCCTCGGTGCAACCAACTCAAGTTCACCTAGAATCATTCTATGTTGACTTTGGTTTAGCATACTTATAATTATTTCCTGTGTTAAACATATTCTGTATGTTTGACAACCTAGACAACCTAGAATCTGATTAATGGGCCACAACTAAGAATCTATATTTTATCAGAAGTAGTCTGGAAACAACTTGACGAATAACAGGTCAACATGGTCTATAAGATGAAACAAATGACGTTCATTTAATCGAGTAGGGACTGATTCTACAAAAGAGTAAAGGTTGGTGATATGAACTAGCGTAATGCTTGTCTTCTAGAAGCACTGAGAAATGAAACTTCAACACAAAAGGATCATGATAACAAAATAAAAGGTCGATATTCATACTTTGCGTCTCTGCATTTTCTTATAACTCAATCTGATAGGCTTGCAGATCATCGAGTGTGTTCTTGCAGTCCTGGATATGCTGGTTTATTTCCTCTTTGAACTTGTCCTGTATGAGCTTCAGGCGCTCTTGTTGCTCTGCAAAATAATGAAAGCTATCAAGCCTCATAGTATATACAGAATAAATTTCGTTTTCCGTCCTCAGCAGCACTGGAATTACTCTCAGTGCCTAACTCAAAAATCAATCAATCACCTTCAGGTTCGACTCATTAAATCGTGAGACAAGAATAAACATAAAAAATAAACAATCGTTCTTATTGACATTCAATCCCGATGATCAAATCCAATCATCAGCTTGCAATAGTGGTATAGCCAGAGCTGGGAGAAGTACTACCCATCCGATGATCAATGTAGTCAACTTAACAGGAAAAATCAGAAAATATATAGTTTAACAATTCAGGTGGCCTACAGACGCAGTTCAATCAATCTAACAATTGTGGGTATTTTGACTCTGTGCGCAAGCTTCACAAGCAACAAGCATTGAAGTAATTTCTAACTTACTTCAATGAATGAGCAAAAAGGAGCTTTCTGCAAGCTAGCTACCATTGTACTTACACCACAGAAAATACTTCCAGCAGATACAAATTCAAGAGATGCACCTTCCAATACAAGAATACCCTCTAGTAGGAACCTATATACAAAACCGTACCGAACATGAGATGATGCCTAACCAAAGCCGTAGTTAATGGGATCTGTGTATAGTCGTTACAAGTTAGTAATCCTATCAGATCAGTATAACAAGCGCAATTGATTGTTCGTATAACCATAGTAGGACTTAAATTAAAAGAAAAATGAAATGATATTCCAGTACCCGCAAGAAAGGGAATATAGCGACAAAACAAGGGGAATTGGTTCGATGAACCATCTCGATGCAGAAGCTTCACAAGCATTGAAGTAATTTCTAACTTCTTACCCTCTACCTTGGTTCTGAACTGATCTCAAGGGACAATATCAATTAAGTCGATTTTACAAGTGGGGAGCACAGCCAATTTCTCAAAATTTTATCTCTATAGGGAAAATCCTATATATAGCACTCAACTTACTGCACAATAAAGCCCTAAAAACAGAAATCATGCCCCATTTTCTGATAATTTTACACTAGATTACCAAGTAAGATGTCTATGCTTAATGTATTAAGCAACAACTTGAGAAACTCTACGAATCTGAAACCGTAAAAATCAATAGATGCAGTGAAAAATTACTGAACGAAACCCCAAAATTGGGTAGACATCTTACAGATTCATAAGAAGAAGAAAGAGATTGACCACGACGAGTTACAACTTTGAGCAATACTGAAATCGCTCACCTGCATTTTCCAGCAGACTCTCAATCAACTCAAATATCAACACCCATTTTTGAATTCTTCCTATTTAGTTTCAAATGCCTTCTCTGGGATTCACAGCAAACCCTAATCATCATCATCTCTTCAAGAATCCTAGTCTCAAACATCAATCTCTGATTCTTCTGGTACCTAACATGAACCTTTCCATTAACCCCTAAATTAGCAGTTCCTTAAAAACCCTAAAATTGAAGAAAACCAAAGAGAAAAAGAGATGAATTTGTACCTTGAATTATTCTTCGTCTGGATCAATTCGAATTGAGTGAAACTAAGACTGTGAGATTAATCGAGAGAGAGAGATAAGCAGCGAAGAATCCATAACACTGAACGAAGAGGAGGAGAAGTTCGAATCCAGAGAAACTAACGTCGAAGAAGAAAAATAAAAAAGAAGAAAATCGTAAATATGGGCTCCGCAGGGTTCGATCCTGCAGCCTTGAGGTCACTTCACCTCATGGTTTACTAAACTGCCCCTCAACAATTAAAACATTTCCAACCTCCGTGTACATTTTTTTTGCCCACGAAATTTACGCGATTACCCTTCATTTTGTGTTGTATTTACGCCAATTTTAGTGAGAAATGGAAACATATAGGGGCTCTTTTGACCTTTCATTGTTAATTGATCTTTTTATGTCAATTGATTACTTACTATTTATAAAAAAAATGGTCATATAAAGGACATCCCTCGCTTCGCTCGGTGGGCCCAATCATGTCTATCATATGACCACGTAAATAACTACACTCGTCCGTTTTCTACTGGCTTTATAGTGGGTATATGGCTCCAGAATATGCAGTGCATGGTAAATTCTCTGTAAAATCATACGTCTATAGTTTCGGTGTGTTAATTTTAGAGATCCCATGCGGAAAGAGGAGTAACTCTTTTGGTTGATTTGAAGGTGCTGATTAAGCTACGTGAGTATGAATTTTGTTTGTACAGTTTTTGGGAATGCAATTTCTCACGTTATAGAGATAAATAAGCCAAATGAACTTCATTACTGCATGCTAACCATAGAAACCATATTTTGTAGGCATGGGGTCTTTGGAATGACGGGAAATATATAGAATTGTTTGATGCAACACTAAGAGAATGTTATTCAACAAAGTGATGAGATGCATCCAAATTGGGTTGTTATGTGTTCAAGAAGATGTAGCTAACAGACCCACAATGGCGACGATTATTCACATGCTCAATAACCACTCGGTCGCTCTTCCATCACCCTTATTACCGTCTGCCTTTCTATTACGCGGTCAATTATTAGAAACCAACATTCCTTCTGAAGATGTTGACAAGATAAGTGTGAATTGGGTGTCAATGACAGAATTTTACCCTCGCTGACAACGTACTAGCTTGGGAGCTCAACTCGAGTTAAAACATAGAGGATAATTAACTAGATGTAATTATCTGATCAGTATATTTGTATTATTCGCCATGAAAGCATCATGTGTGCATCATAGCGTATTAACGTTGAGTAACAATCACTGTTATATATTTTAACCATATTCTTAGCAGCGGTGTAATACGTTTGTAATCGATAAACCAAACTGTACGTACGTAGAAGTGCAAACAATGGCTTGCTGTTTCTTATGCTAACGGATTGATACAACCTGATAATTACAATTATACCATGCTAACCCAATCAAATGCCTTATGAACCGCCTCTCTCACAAATGGGATCCACCATTTCCAAAGTGGTTCTTCTTGTTTTCTCTATTAGAGCTTTGGGGTTTTAGGAGACGTTTAGAATCATTGTACATGATGAGATAAAAATTTGTGAAAGGATTGGTGAGCTGTTGGGGGTCGTTTCAGTGAAGAAGAAGCTGTATAGGATGTGACATATATGCAGCACAAGTAGTCAAACTGATAACAAATTTACTCAACTGTTCATTAAGAAGGCCCGGGAATAGTCAACTAAAAGCCATTTGACTTTTGGACGTCGACATGTGGTACGCATGGGCTGAGTCAAAACATCCAAATGGCTTAAATATTCGTAATTCTTACTATTGTCGAAAGATATTATTGTCGAAAGATATTATGCTTCCCTCATGTTTTTATTTAGCAATTTATATAGGCCAAAACTTTTCCCGGTTTTTGTGACTTCCACATGGGTTTCATTTTTAGCCTACCACAACTTGCTTGGGAGTTTCTAGCCTACCCCAACTTGGATGGGAGTAAAGGCTTAGTTTTTGTTGCTTTTATTGGTCAAAACTTTACCCACCATGTAGTACAGTGTTTTTGCGATCAGAGAACATTAGCAAGCTGGTTGAGTAATGTAATGTTATTAGTTGTACGTAGTTTTAGCAAGTATAGCAAGTGAGTGAGTGGACAATAGTTATCCACATATGTCTCTTGTAGTAGATTAAATGTGGTCCTAGTACAAGTAGGAAAGTGTTGTGGTGTAATTGGCAGCAACAAAAAAGAAAAAGATCAGGTGAAAAGAGGCTATGAGCTTTCCACTTTTTGCACCTAAAAATTAATCAGTCCAAATACACACTTAGATTCACTCAAATAACAACAAAGTTGCTAAGAGATATAAGCTTGACTGTGTATTTAGGCGCATATATATCAGGGAGCACGCAGGGCCCAAGCAACTTGCATTCATTTATGAGAATATATATTCTCATTATATATGGACACTCACAACCAACTCACTAATTAGTCCGAATCGAAATTCGAATGAAGCGCTCTTGGATGCCACATGTAACACCTATAAATAGGGGAGGTTGTCAAACTAGACTCAGCATTCTAATCTGAAGCGAAAGAAGATCTATACCAGAAGAAAAGAGGTCTTACATGAAGGAAAGAGTCTTGATTAGTTTAGTAGCCAAGGATGACTTGCCTATGTCCCCCTCATCATTAGGGGCGGAGTAGTCTACTTCGTTCTCTATGATAAATGGTGGGGGGTCATAGTGAGTTTTCTTGGCTATCTTAACTGGCCCTTTTCTCTCATGCTTGACCTCTTTTTCTTATTTCATTTCTACCTCCAACGAAAGATTGTCATCAACTTCTTCCTATCTGCATCGCATGATCTTGCCCCTGCAATACATTTACGTTAGTTCTTTCAATTTTCAACAAACTCGCCACGCCAACATAAATACTATATATGGATCTTCTTTTGCTGCAGTTGAGATCAAAAAATTGTAATACCTCCTCCTTTCCTTCAGCTGCGCGAGGTTCCTTCCGCTGGTCTTCTCACATTCTCAATTTACCAAACAAAGTACCTTCTGTTAAAAACTCATGGGACAAATATCCAGCTAACAGCGGATTATCATTATTACCATTAGCAGCAGCCAACTATGTCGATAAAGTAGGCTAGGTTTGTTTATTATTGTGGAAGGACAATAGTCCCACATCCCCTGTTTCCATATAATTAACTTGAATATAATATAGAAGGGTCTCTCCACTCATGGCCGATTGGTTTTGAGTTGGATGCCCGCAGTATGCTTAATAATAGCGTGTAGCATTATCCATCCAACAAAATCTCTCATAAGCATTTATCATTTTATCATAAGCATCCATTAGCAGCTTTGTTTTGGAAAATTGGCAAAAATCTTCCCTGATTACGGATCATTATGATAAGCATTCATTAGCAACTTTGTTTTGGCAAATTGACAAAAAATATCATAAGCATTCATTAGCAACTTGGCAAAAATCTTCCCTGATTCCGGATCATTATCATAAGCATTCATTAGCAACTTTGTTTTGGCAAATTGGCAAAAATCTTCCCTGATTCCGGATCATTATCATAAGCATTCATTAGCAACTTTGGTTTGGCAAATTGGCAAAAATCTTCCCTGATTCCGGATCGGGATTTTTGTCTGGATGATGTTTCAAGGATAGTTTATCATAAGCATTCATTAGCAACTTTGTTTTGGAAAATTGGCAAAAATCTTCCCTGATTCCGGATCGAGATTTTTGTCTGGATGATGTTTCAAGGATAGCTTGTAATTAGCTTTCTTGATCCCTGAGTAACCCCTAAGAGATCATAGCAATCATCTTCGTCACAGTAAATGGCGAGGGATGAAGGTAGAAGAAGGCAAGCAACTTTGGTTTGGCAAATTGGAAAAAAACGGCGAGGGATGAAGGTAGAAGAAGGAAAAGGCAAGATATCAGTGTGGCGAACGCAAACCAGCAAATCGCTGGTGGTGCCATCCCTTCTTCGAAACCCAAAAGAGAAGAAGGTACCGTTGATTGTGGAAGGACAATAGTCCCACATCGCTTATTTTCACATAATTCACTTGAATATAGTATGGAAAGGTCTCTACTCATTACCAATTAGTTGTGAATTGGATACCCGTAGACTTTAATATGGTACCATAGCTAGGCCCGTACTTGGAGTGCAGACCCGATTTTGGCACTCATGACCCGACTTTGGTCACATTACGTACGTGGTCCACGTGTTAGGCCGGCCTTCGGAGTGCAGACCCGATTTTGGCACTCATGACCCGACTTTGGTCACATTACGTACGTGGTCCACGTGTTAGGCCGGCCTTCATGACCCAACTTTGGTCATTACATACGTGGTCCACCTGTTAGGCCGAATTACTGGCCTTACACGTAAGGGGGCGTGTGGAAGGACAATAGTCCACATCGCTTGTTTCCACATAATTAACTTGAAATATTATTATATGGAAGGGCCTTTCCACTCATTACCAATTGGTTTTGAGTTGGATGCCCGCATATTTTCACAATTATTATTTGTTGGATTTGCTTTTCCCAAACCAGACAACGACATAATTCTACGACCTTGGTCATTACGTACGTGGCCCACGTGTTAGGCCGAGTTACTGACCTCATTACCAATTGGTTTTGAGTTGGATGTCCGCAGATTTTCACAATTATTATTTGTTGGATTTGCTTTTCCCCAACCTGACAGCGACAGAATTCTACGACCTTGGTCATTACGATGTGGCCCACATGTTAGGCCGAGTTACTGACCTTACACGTGAGGGGGCGTGAGGGGGCGTGAGGAAGGACTATAGTCGCACATCACAGTGTCCACATAATTAACTAACTTGAAATATAATATGAAATATAATATGGGAATGAGAGGGTTTCTCCACTCATTGACGATTTGTTTTAAGTTAGATGCTCACAGACTTTAATACATCGTTGGATTTGCTTTAGGGTATCAATTTTCTTATAAAATAATACCTTCACCTGTTTCCCAACCTGACAACGACAGAATTCTACGACCAATTGTTGGGACTCCCATCCACCCGTTTGAATCAATTCACTGAACTAAAGTGACTAGGCCAACCCCTTCAAGAGCGCAAAAGATTGCATCAATCGAAGGAACCACATTCAACTGAGTTTAGGTGAACAACACAACGACAAGTAATTTCTACGGCTGGTGATTGAGATGAACACTGCATGATATTAGCAACTAGTCCAATCACTCTTAAGATTAAGGCCAGCAAACTAATAGTTCCCTTGACATATGGTTGTGTATCCGGAAGACCCATTTTGTTAATGCCATGCATGTGTAGAGCATCTTAATTATTATTTGGGTAAAGTGTCAAAATGCCCCAATTTGGGGGTCACCTTGTTGAAATGCCCCGGACGTTAGGAAATAAGTCAAAATGCCCCAATCCGTTAGATTTTCCGTTAGTGGGAGTTAAGTAGTCGAAATTTCCCTTCAGGGTACATTGTTCATAATTTAGGGTTCGGTGTTCAGAATTCAGGGTTCAGGGCTTAGGGTTCAGGGTTTGGGAATCAGGGTTTAGGGTGGTGGTGGTGGTTGTTTTGGTGGTGGTGGTTGTTGTGGTGGTGGTGCAGTGGTGGTGGTGGCAGCGATAATGATAGTGGCGGTGGTGGTGTGATGTTGTTGGTGGTGGAACTGGTGGTGATAGTTTCAGTGGTGGTGGAGATGACGGTGGTAGTGGTGGATGTGGTGGTGGTGGTGGAGATGGCGGTGGTAGTGGTGGAGGAGGCGGTTGCAGTGGTGTTGGCGGTGGCAGTGGTGTTGGCGGAGGCAGTGGATGAGGTGGTGGTGGTGGCAGCGATGGTGGTGGTGTTGGTGGCAGCAGTGGTGGTTGGTGGTTGTTTTTTTGGTGGTGGTGGCGGATTGGGCCATTTTGACTAAAAGGATAAAAATGGAATTTCAAAAATCCATTAATTGGTCAAGATGCCCAATTTTGATCAAAATGCCCCAAAACTAACGGATTGGGGCATTTTGACTTATTTCCTAACGTCCGGGGCATTTCAACAAGGTGACCCCCAAATCGGGGCATTTTGACTCTTTACCCTTATTATTTTTTTCTTTGTTTTATTTTTCTTTTCATCTTTGTTGTACGAGTAACTTTTAAAGTTTTACTGGTACATTGCTTTGAAATGTATTTAAATTTTCTTAAACCATAAGCCCAGTACGTAGATTTTGAGTGCACCTGCATAAAATGAGCTTATCTTGGGTCTAGTTCAAGTATTTATGTTTACATGATAATGCAGCTACGGTATGTTGTTTCTGCTTTTTGACACTCACGTTCAGTAAACAATGTACTAAGTAGACTACTTTCGGGGGTTCAGATAATTTTATGAGCAATTATCATGGTGGTGCAGATATGAACTACAAAATATATTTGTTATGAGCAATATGCCTGCTATTAATGGTGGTGCAGATAATTTTATCTGGAATGGTAGTACTAATGGAGTTTTTACCACTGCACAGGATGTGGAAAACTTGAGATTCAAGCAGCAACAACTGGTATGGACTTCTTATATCTGGCAACCTTTTTTACATCCTTCCATTGCATGTAATGTCTGGAAACTACTACAAGGAATATATGTAGATGATGAAACAATGAAAGAAGAAGGATATGAAATGCCTTCTAGATGTTGCATATGTGTTGCAGAGCAGGACAATATGAAACACACACTGTGGGAATGTAATTTCAGTACTCAGATGTGGAATTGGCTATGCTCTATCTTTGTCTTTCCAAGGCCTTCTTCTTTTGCAGATATTTGTCAAGCGTGACATCTCACAGTCCTCTCATAAAAGAAGTATGGCTCACAATGGCTTGTGCAGTAATGAAAGAGCTATGGTTTCTTAGAAATTCAATTTTGTTTGAAAATGGGAAGGTTAATGCTATCAGCTTTAAAAGCAGGATTGTTCAAACAGTTCATGAAGGTGGAGTTAGAATGCAAGGTAAAAGATGGGCTCACATCTATGACTCACAAATAATTGATTTTTTTGCCTTGAAGTCTAGGCTTGGTCAACTGAAGCCATAGTTGATATTGGTTCTTTTTGTATTTCTTCTTTAGTCCTTGCCTATTTGCGATGAATGCATCATGTGTGCATCACAGCATATTAGCGTGAGTAATAATCACCGTTCAATTTTATAACTATACTGTTAGTAGCAGAGTCGAATGAAAGGAAGAGTAAGAAATTGCGGGATTTACTTCCATTTGCAATTTGGTAGTCGATATGGCTAAAGAGAATTTTCATGCATGGGAAGACGATATAAAGAGATGTGAAGTGTTGCATGTTTAACTGGGGCATAAACACAAAAAGATCATATTGAGGGTATTTCGTCTACTGATTTGCTGACTAGTTGGCCTGCCGTAAACGTAATTTAGCTGTGTGATATTAGTTTCCTGATGTAACTTTACAGGTCTATCAGCAATTTGCTTCAGAAAATTCTTATAGTAAAAACGGTATTTCACTCCCTAAGTGGGTTATTAAAGATCGTGCATCCCGGTAGTGACTTTCTTGTTCCACCTGTCGGTCTTAATGGAAAGCGAATTCCAAAAATTCCCTGAAACACACTTTTAATGAAAGGAATTTGAAACTCACTATATGTAGTTAGTCAAACCTAGCACACCTCACATACATACAACTACAACAAGTGACAGACTTGGACATAAATAACATTTGAGATAGATATCTGAAAGGATTGGTGAGCTGTTAGGGTGGTTTGAGTGAAGAAGAAGCTGTGTAAGATATTAAGATGCGACTTATGGAGCACAAGTAATAAATATGGGATAAGTCAAAACACCCATATGGCTTAATTATTCGTATTTCCTATTGTCAAAAGGTTAATTTTATGCATGGCATCTTCTAATGCCGACCTTTATTTAGCAATTCAGCAGGTTAAAACTTTATCAACAATGTACTGTGTTCTAGTAATCAGATAACATCATTAAGTTGCTAAGAGATAATTATATCCGTTAACTAGCTAAACTGCTTTTCTCTTTGACAGAATTATAACTGATGACATTATTAATTCCCATGAATTAATTGATTCTATGAGAAATTACAGCTTACAGGTCTAAGCAAGGACCGATGGCGATTAAGTTTACACGCCTAACGCTTTTGATAGGATTGAATGGATAATTTTACTAGCTACTTGGGAGGTGATTAAAGTTGATCTTATGAGGGTGATTAAAGAAGGGTATTAAACAAAAGTGTCCCTCTGCTAATATATTAATTAGAAAAGTGTACTTCTTTAAAATTGAATTAGAAAAGTGTCCCTCTTCAGGGGAATTCCGTCAAAACAGAACTAACAGTCCGTTAACTCCGAGGAGAAAATGTACACAAATATGATCAATCTCGAGAATGATCTAACGACTCTAACGCGATACACGTTTTATCGCACGTTCGTGGATATATGCAGAAAACCAAACCCTAAAATCACTTTTGTTCTCATTTGCCGCCTCTCGTCTCTCAGTTATTTCTTCCCTCTCTTCTTCTCTGAAAGGTGTGTTGATGAAGAGCTTGAAGAACTAATCCAAGCAAAGAGAAACCCGTTTAGTCACTGAGATCTGCTCAGTTGCCGCCTCTATTTTCTCTCCATTAGATCTTCCCTTTCTTCTTTTGTTCAAGGTCTGTTAATGAAGAAATGATTGAAGTAAGAAGTTGTACAAGATGAGTGGTGATAATAGTGATTCTAGCAAAATGAGGTAAGAAGTTCTTCAACTTCTTTTTGATTCACAAATTGATTCTGTATTTTTAGGGTTTTTATGTTGGGGTGTAGAACGCATACGGTGATTTAGGCTTCAGTTTTTTTTTATTAGAACAATGATGGATCTGTAGTGTTAGGGTTTGATTGATTTACCCATCTTTAATTACTAATTTTCAAATTTATGGATTTTTCAGAAACCCTAATTTTGAAATTTTGGGATTTTTAATTTATCGATTTATGGGTGCCGTTGAATGGTAATTGAATTGTTTATATTATGATTTAGAAATAATATATTTGGAATGATGGTTTTTTGGAATGATGGTTTGTAATTATGAATTGGAATGATGGGTTTTTGGAATGATGATTTGGAATGATGGTAATTGAATTGTTTAAAGGTATGGGTGCTTTTGAAATGATGAATATGGTTTCTGTGTATATAATGAACTTAGTAATTGAATTTTGAGGATGTTTTTTTGGCTTGTTGTATGTGCAGAAGAGGATTTGTTAGGTACCCTAAAAGGAGCTTTAGGATTGAATTATTCACCACAAATAAATGGACTCTATACCATGATTTGAATGTAAACCATGTTGGTCTTGACATGTTGACTGATATGATTATGTGGGAGATGAAGATTAGTGAGGCCAAGAAGCTTAATTTGTTTTGGTTTACTCCAGATAACTTACCAGAACTGATTACCAATGATGTGGAGTTCTTTACAATGTGGAACAAGGCTGAATATCAAGATGATGGTTATGTGCATCTTTACTTCAGTATTAGTGATAAGGTTTTGAGGTCTGGTGATGAATGCCCATCATCTTCAGGGGTTACTAATGAAGAAAGGTATTTGACACCTACTAAGAAGGTGACAACTGACTCTGAGATGGTGTTTTGTACACCTAAGAAGAAGGGGACATATGAAGATGACTTTGTGTTTTCTACACCTAAGAAGAAGGTGACACATGAAGATGACTTTGTGTTTTCTACACCTAAGAAGAAGGTTATAGCCAATTCTCCTGCTACTAGGAAAAGTCCAAGATTAGTTTGTAAGTCAATTGATGCTCGGATAAATGTCGATTTGAGAGGTTACTTTTGAATGATGTTTTGAATGATGAAGATATGTGCCATCCGGATGATAATATGGATGTAGAGTATGAGAACATTCAACTTGATAATGTGGAAGAGGATGTGTGCCATCCAAATTGATGATGATAGAAGTCCACCGCTGCTCGATGATGAGGAAAATGATATTGACATAGCTGATGTCGAGAGATTTTGTTGACGACTACTTTGATGATGACTTTTGCGAGAACTTTAGAAAGGAAGGTAATGTTGCGGTATACTTTTGATTATGTAGTTTACATTAAGCTATTTAATGTGTTATGATGACTAACAATACTTTTGGCGAGACTTTGTAGGTTCACAAGGAGATGATGTACACGAAGGGGATAAAGGAAAATGTGTTGCGGTGGCTTTAGTGCCCAAAGTGATGATGAGAACTTCCTTGGTAACTCACAGATATCACTCGACTCAAGATGAGAAGCTTGACTCTGAAGATGAGAAGTATGACTCTGAAGATGAGAAGAAGAAAGCAGAGTCCCTTCAAAGTTTTTACTAGGAATGGGACCAAGAATGGGGTCCAGATATTGCGATATGGATGAAGACTTATTTCCAGTTGATGATGGTCCAAAGAGTGTATAATCCTGATGTAATGGAGGTGGGTATGAAGTTTGAAGACAAGATACAATTTAAGAAACATCTGAGGACTTTTGCAGTGATAAAGAAATTTCAATATATTTTGAAGCCTTGTGACAATAGAAGGATAAGAGTGAAATGTAGGTATCATAAGTCTGAAGGTTGTAAGTTTCAAATATTTGCATCAAATACAAAGGGGGAGAAGACTTTTACTGTTAGAAGTATGAATCTAGAGCATACTTGTGTTGGAGATCCATTTAGCAGAAATAAATCAGCCAATGCGAGTTTGTTGCTCGAGATCATTTGAGAAGTCAAGACTGGTGGATTCCTTCAAAGATCCATGGGACATTGCGAGATGAATTCTACACTTCTCACAACACTTCTCTGCCATATCAAGTTGCTTGGAAAGCTAGGACTATGTGCTTGGAAAAAATGCATGGTAGCTATGAAGACTCTTATAAAATGGTTCCATCCTTTGTAGACATGGTGGCAAGAACTAATCCCGGGTTCTCGGCAAATTACGGTGTTGGAAGGTAAATTGTTAAATATAACCTTTGTTGTTTTTTTATGTAATTTTTGTGTAATGGTTATTATGTAATGTTTGTATTACAATGTTTGTATAATGTACATGTAATGTTTCAGGGATGATGATTGCTTTGATTCAATGATGATTGCATTTCATGCTCCAATTCATGGATGGAAAAATGGTTGCGAAAAGTGGTTGGTGTTGATGCATGTCACCTTCTTTGGAAAGCCGGGAGGTGTTCTTATGGCAGCTATCTTTGGTTTAGATGCACATAACCAGGTTGTACCATTAGCAATACAAGTGGTCAGAAATGAATGTTTTGAGAATTAGTATTTGTTTTTGAAGCAGTTAAAGCCTCTGATTGAATCAGATAAAAGAATTACTTTCATTTCTGATAGGCAAAAAGGTTTGATTGAGGCTGTTGCTGCTTTATTTCCAGGAAGCCCACACAGATATTGTTTTAGGTATGTTCTTTATTTTTACCATAATTACTTTTTTTAACCATTATATGATCTTTGTGTTTTACCTTCTAATATATGTTTTGCTGACTTTGTAGACACATGTTCAAGAATTTGAAGACTCACTACAAGGGTTCAAAGATACATAACCTTATCTGGAATGCTGCTAAAGCCTATAAGTTCACCCACTGGAAGGTAATAATTCACTTTGTGTTCTTTTTTAACTTGTTTATGTCATGGACTGTACCCTTGTATTAGTTATAAATTGTTAATAGCCTACATTTTTATCTTTTTCCAGTTCCATATGGATGCTTTGGTCTTTGGAAAATGCATTCTTGCTCAATATATGATGATGTGAGGATCCTACCCAGGTGGTCCGAGCATTCTTTGACCACTCTTCATGTTGTTAACATATGAACAATAATTTCTCTGAGTCCTTTAATAACATGATTAATAAACTTAGAGACAAGCCTATTTGTACCTTAGGCTTAATGTATGGACAGTTAATAATGGGCTTGTGGTATAGGAGAAAACAGCTATCTTTGAACTGGAAAAATGGTGAATTAGTACCTGAAGCAATGAAGCTGATTGAGAAGATGAAAGAATGCACTGGTCAGTTTAGGATTAGTGGTGCTGTATATGGTATTAGTTATCAAGTTACATCAATTCACATTATGTATTCCAAGTTGATCTAATCAACAAGACTTGTAGTTGTGTCCAATGGCAACCGAGGGGCTTTCCATGTCGTATCTGTTGTCTGTGTTTTGAAGACTTTAAGACCTAATTGGGCAGTAAGTTTATTGATGTTTGTATGTTTATTTAATGTGCTCAACTACTTTCATTTCACATTTACTAATGTAATGTATTTGTTTCCCTTGTCTTTTTTGTAGTTATTGTAGTCCATACTACACAGTGGATGCATACAAAGCCACTTATGCCACCCAAATGCAGTAACTCATAGGGAGAGAAGATTTGGAACAGGTGACATCATTATTCACTCTTTACTATATTTTTTTTTAGTTTTTGTCCTATTCTTCTCTGTTGGGAATCTTATCTTGTTCCCTTTCTTTATTACTTTACATATTCATTTAGGGTTACTTTATGTCTTGTGCTTTTCATTTAGGGTTACTTTATGTCTTCTGTTTTTCTATTTATAACCGATCTAACTTATTTTTTTCTTCTCGTGTTCCTTATTTTGTTTGTAGCCTCAAGAGCCTTTTGTCAAACCACCTATAGATATGAGGAAACCAGGAAGACCTCCTTAAGAAGAGGAAGTTGGGGCATGATGAGCATGTGAGTGAGAAGAGACAGAGGACATGTAAGAGATGCAACCAGATAGGCCATAACAGAAGAACTTGTCTTTGGTGGTGAGGTTGGTTCTAATCCTAAAGGAAGGAGACCAAGAACCATGGTAGATGGAGGAACCCAAGAAACTACTTACCCGATCCAAATGAGGGAAGTTCCAGCGGGAGAGAGGGAGAGGTAGAGGCAGAGGTAGAGGTAGAGGATCTGCATCAACTTCTGCAGCTGCATCAACCTCAGCATCAACATCTCAAACTGCACCATCAACATGTTCTTTTGCATCTAGAGGAAGAGGTGGAAGGGGTGGTAGAGGAGCAAGAGGTGGAAGAGGAGTTGTGCAACAGACTCTTAGCCATCTGTCAATGGTGCTGGTTGGTTCACCTGACTTTGAGCCAAACTTTTCAACCATCAAAGCCACAAAAGAAGGGAACATCTGCAACTCAAAGAGAGTTTGCTTGTTTTTTTTTAAGTTTCTTTCCAAGACTATTTGGGTTATGATCTTCTAATCAGTTTATTGTAAGGATAATGGTGTTTCTTTCCAAGACTATTACATCGTTTATATATATAAGTAGTAGATTATATAAACTTATTAGTTCTTTTCATTACATTTGTAGATTGTTTTGTAATTGCTTACACAGTCAGCCATCTTCAACTTAGCGGATATTTCCTTGGATTTGGCAAAGCAAGGAAAACAAAGATCAGACCCACTTTGGAAGTCTTGACATTGGATGTTGTTGCATTGCAGGTAACATAAATTGTGATTGTGTTTATTTCTACAAACTTTTAACATGTATTTTCCACTGCAATTCTTCTTACAAGGTTGATTTTGGAATGGACAGGAATTGAACTGGTGGTTTATGTCACCACAAGCAAGGCAACACTTATTGGCAGGAAGCTGAACATCCAAAGCTTTAACATAATCTATTGCATCTACAAACCATTCAAAGTAGTTGCAGATGGAGCGGTTGAAGAACTTCTCACCAGGATGCTCGGGAGTTTGAGATAGAAGCATTCTCCTAACACCATTGCAAGGTACATTCTTGCACCTAGAGTAGATCCATGGACACCTTGAATTGGTGGATGATTATCTATTTCACACATGGAACAAATACTTGTTAGAATCACTCTTGCTAGTTACCTCTACCATGCTTCTCATATTGAACTTTTGCATAATTCCATCCATTGTAGATGATTGTTTAGATTTTTATGGGAGTTTTATTTGTTGAGATAAATGGATGATGGTTTTATAGAAGACTAAATGCAATATGACCGTTCAACGGTCATATTTGGATGACAGTGATGATGTGTACAACTTGCCACGTCATTGTAATCTTCCACTTGGCAGTTGCAGAGCTGACATGGACATGTTGCCGCGTGTACAAGATGCCACATAAGCAAATGTGGTTAACTACCTAGAGTTATATGTCAAGGGCAGGTTTGTCTACTTTTGGGCGTAAATACATGTGACGTGGCACCGTTTTTTTCATTTTTGAATTTCGGATGGAAAAGCTTGTCAGAGGAACATATTGGTAATTCTGTTTAAAGGAGGAACATATTTGTAAATAAAATTAGTAAGAGGTACATATAGTCAAAAAACCCATTAAAGAATTTGAATCTTCTTCTTCACTTGATTGGAGATTAAACTGTACCAATTTGAAGCTAATTCCAAAATGCAGTGGTGCTGTCTGTCTACATAATTTCAGACCTATCAGTCTAATTGGTGGTGTTTATAAGATAATCTCAAAAGTTCTTGCTCAAATAATGAAACTTGTTATGCCTTCTATTATCTCTGATTATGAAGGAGCTTTTATTCACGAGAGACAGATTAATGATGGGATTCTTATTGCGGCAGAATTAATAGACTCCGGGAAAAGAGAAAACAAACCAGGTATAGTGTGCAAAGTAGATTTTGAGAAGGCTTTTGACAATATAAATTGGGGATGCATTGCTATTGCTTTAGAGAAATTTTGGTTTGGCCATGTTTGGAGGAGTTGGATAAAATGGTGTATTTCTTATGCTAGATTTTCTATCCTTCTGAATGGTGAAGCAACTACTCTTTTCAAATCTAAGAAAGGAATAAGACAGGGTGATCCAATATCACCTTTTCTTTTTATTATAATTGTTTAAATTCTCTCCTTAATGATAAAGAAAGTCGCTTCTTCGTGTTTGATTTACGCTTCAAGGTAAGTGCTCTTTGAAGCAGTGAATCATCTCCAATTTGCGGATGATCTAATTGTCTTTCTGGATGATTCCACCGAACAAGTCTCAAATTTAAAGAATATTTTGTTCACTTTTGAGTTGATTTCTGGTCTAAAAGTAAACTTAAGAAAAAGTACAATAGTGGGGATTGGTTACTGCTCATAATGGTATGCCTTTGTGCTAGAATTTTTGGTTGTTGCTTATCCCAATGGCCTTTAACTTATTTGTGTATTCCTGCGGGAAGTAATTCCAAATGTAAGGAAATTTGGGAGACCATAATTCAAAAAATTCATCTCAAACTCTCTACTTGGAAATGCAGATACTTATCTAAGGGTCAGAGATTGATAATGGTGAACAGTTTGCTTGCTAGTTTACCAGTGTATTATCTGTCAATGTTTCAAATTCCAGTTTCAGTTTTGAAGGAAATGGAGAAGATTATGAGGGAATTTTTATGGGGTTCTACTACAAGCACAAGAAAGAGAAGTTGGGTAAATTGGTCAAGAGCTCTAGTATCTAAGAAGAGAGGTGGAATTGGAATCAAGAAATTGAAGTTAGTAAATAAGGCACTTCATTGTAAATGGATCTGGAGATATGGCTCTGAAAGAAGAGCTCTTTGGAGACAAATTTTTCATCAAAAGTTTGGTGGTCTTCAAAATGATTTCTTTCTAAGAATTCAAATAGGCCTATTAAGAAAGCGATCGTGGGCAGGGATTCTTAAAGCTAAAGATCATGTAATGCATAATACTTCTTTGACTGTGATTTCAGGTGACAGGGTTCTTTTTTGGCAGGATAATTGGAATGGTGTTATTCCGCTGAAAAATTCTTATAATGCACTTTATAAACTGTCTAGAAGAAAACATGCTACCATTAAAGAGTGTATTTCTGATGAATTGGCTTGGAGCTTGGACTTTAAAAGAAATCTGAACACGACAAAATTAGGTGAGATTGTTCATATTCTTCAAGATCAGGGTGATCCAGCAATTTTTGAAAACAACTCAGGGGAGGAAGATCAAAGGATTTGGACTGCGGAGGAGGTGAATTCTCTGTCGAGAATCGTTATAAATATTTGGATTTGGATGGTTTTCTTTTATTTCCTCATAAGCAAATTTGTGGAATCATAGAATTCCAATGAAAGTTTCTTTCTTGGTTTGGACTCTGCTATGGGGTGCACCTGCTATGGATTTTCTTTTAATCTTTGGCAGAGTTAGTGGTAATGAGTGCCTTTTACGCAATTCGGCTCAGGAAACAAACAACCATTTGTTTGTGCAATGTTCTGAGACTTTGAAGTTGTGGAACTATTTCTTGAAAATCTTCAACACTAGTTGGGTTTTCTCAGACTCAGTCAAAGCTACTTTATGGGAATGGCCTGCTAAAAGAGGAAATGCTATGCACAAGAAATTATGGGGTTTGTTACCCTTTGCAATTTGGTGGAATATTTGGACCGAGCACAATTACTAGCTACTCTCAAAAGGTTGGGCTCACGAGAAGCTAGATCTTAGTTGCCGGGAGCGGGGTCGGGGTCGAAAGCGAGGACGGGAACCGGAATCGTAAAATTTTCAAAAAATGAAATTTGAGGAACGAGTCGGGAACGTAAATTAGCTTTAGTTATACTACTAGTTCTCCAAATTTATAATCAGGACCAAGACAACAACCTACAGTATTTAGAAAATCTTAATGAAGTATCAACTTTCTACTACTAGTATCCTACAATATAGCTCTCGTTCATTCACTTCTTTTGTGTCTTCTCATTATTTAGAGCTTTTTAAAGCCGATTTAGTTCTTGTGTATCGTGTGAACCTGGGGTTGGAAGTGGTGTAGACTCCCGTGTAGGGGAAGATAGAATATTTATTAGCCAAAAGTATCTTATAGGAGTCTTAGATAAACTAGATAGATATCCTAGAATATATGAACTAGATATAGGATAGATATACTAGATAAAGATGTGAAGATAATATACGGTTAGTAGGATATTTAGCTAGATTCAGTAGCCAGAAATTATGGGTATTTTAAGATAAACGTTCCTCCCATGTTAAAAGCGCGTTTCCTTCTTGACAGGAACGCGTTCCCATCACGATTTTCACTGAGGAACGCAAATTCGCGGTTCTCACTGTGATTCGTGATGACTGTTCACGTTCCTGGCTACTAAGAGCTAGATTGACCAATGCCGTAGAACTGTGTATCAACCTCTATTCTCCTAAATGAGAGGTTTTAGCGAAGGGAATCCTTTATCCCATACCTCTTTATCATCCATATATATATATATTAAAAATAGTCCAGGACAATAAAAAGATGAAAGGGAAAACTACCACTAACTGCCGTAATCAAACTTGGACAAGTCCAAGGGCTTTGATGCAAGGCTTTTAGAGTACTCTTTACTCAAGACAACCAATTTCAGAATTTTTCCGATCTGATGCATCATTAGTTTTGTGGAGACTAGCAGTATATATATATATATTAAATTTATTTCACATATTGAAAGAGAAGGAAACACGGTTGCAGATTTGTTAGCTAAGCCGAGTGCTTCCTCAGGTTAACAGTGGTAGGATGAGTCACCTTATTTTATTGGGAAGTGACATATCGTTTCTTCCTTCATATAGATTCAGATAGTTTTGTAATCGTCGTTCTTTTATTGCGTTCCTTCCTTTTCTTTCTTTTTGGAGGTCACGTATAGCTCTCCCATTCTTTTTCTTTTCCTTTACGAATAAGATCTCCTGGTGAGCTTTGCCAAAAAAATAAAATAATCTGACTATCCCGACAACAATTTGAGAACTTTTTCAAGCCATCACCTAGAATACTTTAGTTTGTGTACACCGTATCCTTGAATTGTGTTCATGAGGCAAACTATTATTTTTGTCCACCTAATGACACACTGGGGAAAGTAACATCGCCAAGCAAGAACATTTTTTTTTTTATAAGAAAAGGAGAAGAACGTCTATCAAGACAGCCCCTCACGGTTACAACCTTCGACTTGCCGGTTATATCCAAAGCAACCGGTTTGTCCCCCAAAATAGAGTTAATATTATTACAATGATCAGGAACATAATGATTTTTAGGAAGTTGTAAAGCAGTTAACATAGTAGTTAAGTTTTTCCCTCTCCAAGAAGAGTCAGAGAAGGCTTGAGATTGTCTAGCTATTGTGGCTTAATTTCTTGCCGCAGAGTTTTGTTGGAATGTCACTTTGGTGAGGGTTCCTAGAACAAAAACAATTTGATGGTTGTCATTGTTTCTGCCCTGATGATGATTCCAGCTTCCCTTGAATCTTTGTTGGACTTCCCATTGGTAGCATTCTTTGATGGCTAGTAGAGTGTGCTCTTCTTCAGCAGCAAATGAGATGTTAGCTTGCTGCATAGTTTTCCCCCAGGTCAGTGCAATTTCAGCTCCTCTGCTGACTTGATCTGCTCCTCTGATTCCTGTGGTGAAGTCTTTGAAGTTTCTGGTACCCACACATTGTCCTGCAAAGTCCATATCAACAAGAGAGTAGTTAGTATAAGAGTTAGTATCACTAGTATCTGGATAAAGATCAGGTGGATCAATGTGCATGCTAATAATGATTCCAAATTTATCATGCTGGTGTCTGATATTGTTGTAATTGACAATATTGTAGGATAGTCTGTTAGGTTAATAGTATAGATTGTTTAATATATGTCCTGGTTGATGGTGGATTCTAGAGTAGCTGCACAGATGTTGAGTGATTTCCTTAGCATTGATGGTAGTTGTTGGAGAAATTTCCCTGAAGACCCAGTCACATATTGCTTTCCAAATAAACCAGCATATTGTGGCATAAGTTGCATTCCAGCTAGCCTTGTGGTTGTTCTGCTGAAACCAGTGGTTGATCCAGTCATAGAAATAGTAGAAAGTGGTGAAGAGGTTATGTTGTTCTCCAAAGAGCTTCCTCCAAACAGCATCAGCAACAGGGAAAGAGAGGAGAACATGTGTTATATCTTCAGCCCCATTCTTGCAGTAGGAGCAAATAGGATCAATGTAACTCAGGATGTTAGTAGTCTTAGCATTAGTTGGTAGTATTCCATGGGCACATTTCCAGATGAACACATTTATAGCAGGGTTTGTATCTAGATTCCATATTTGATTCCATGGGGCAGGTTGAACATCATTAGCATATTTGCCATGTATCAGCTTGTCATATAGAGATTTGACAGAGAATTTGTTGTTAGCTGTGAGGGACCAACTGACTGCATCATGGTCATTTGTAGAGTGAGGTGTTAAAAGAATGAGGTTTTAAATGTCTGGTGGGAACCATTGGTTTAGAATATTGATGTCCCAATCTCCATAGGTGTTGATGAATTGGTTGACAGTTATGAGATTTTCTAGACAGAGGGTAGGTTTTATGGTTCTTCCAGAGTGGTTTGAGATCCATCTGTCTTCCCATATGTATATACTAGATCTTAACCCGTGCCATAACGGCACGAGATGTTTTGTCTCTAATACGATATTGTTCACATTACTCTTTCTTCATTTTATTCGTGAGTAATTATTTTGATATTCAAATAGGTTTTGCGAAACAAAATGGGTTACCTGATCTTTTTATTTTTTACTTAAGCATGTTATTCCAATTTATTATCTGGACGGAGTAATAATGTTGTGCCAACATGAAAATAAAATAAAAAATATAGTAAATAAAAAAATTCCCCATTTATTGTTCCATCATACCATAATTTCAAACTTCAAAAAGAATATTTCATCTAACAATACATATACCTAAACTGCCAATCCAACTCCATGATGTTTATGAATATATTTGTTCCAAAATTATTGATAACTAAGGCTCTAAGGAGTGAAGAAAAAACCCATAGTATTTTCCCTACTATAGATAAACACTATTTATTTATTTTTTGCAAATGTGAGAGTTATAAAAATGAAGAACCCTTGGCTATTGGAAGGCTGAGATATACACATGTGAGTTGAAAAAATAAACTCATAATAGTAAATCAAACATGTGTAAGATTCTTTCTCAATCATATTTATAACATAAAATTGAAGAAATTCGCGGATAAAAAGATTTCACACCAACTATGCTAAATAGTGCATGAATGACGTTCTCACATCTAGTGTTACTCAAGAAATTTGAAGTTTTAAAGAGCATAGTCATATTGATATTTGTATCTACATAAATTCAACTAACCTTCCGAAGAAAAATTATTAGTTTCAAGGTAGAGCCGACACAAACTTCCGTCGCCTTCAATGTATACAACACACATTGGGTTTAATCGGCCTTGAGATTAAACAAATACCCCAACATTAGTCAAATAATGTCAACAAATACGGGATCGAAACAAAGTGCTAACGGGAAAAATGAGAGACTAACATCAGTTCTACAAAGAAAATACCCTATATGTATCAAAGTTTGTTAATCAAACATGTATTCAAATTAAAAATTCATCAACTTAACACAAAAATATAAAAGAACCCAAGTTAAATCAATACTTGCATAAACAAAACTTATAATAGAATTTTGTAATTATTAAATACCTTTAAAATCACTATTATAGATTTAATTGCATGCCTCGTTAAAAATTACGGTAGGACGAAATCACCAGATTAATCTGTAGAAATTTCACTGGATATGTAGCAATTCAAAGAAGTTTACACTGGTGGTGATGCGTTCCATCTAAGTGTTGTTTGATTGATTATTTTTTTTAGAAGGTTTCGGTTTTCATTGGAGAAACCGAGAGGGAGCGCTTCATTATATTCATTATCATTCAGTAATCCAAGACCAACTCACCCTCTGCTTACGGGATCTCAATACAACCTTAGATTTATCTATTGGACGGAGAAACCTTGATACTAAATATGTAGTTTTTAGTGTTATTTATTATATAACGTGATATCCAAATGTTTTTTTCTTCTTCTTAATTTTCATGTATTTTAACCGAGTTTATATTAGCATTAAGACGATCAACAACATTTCTAATTTATAGTGTTATCCTTTTATAGCAGCACATAATTAACATAGTCAATTACTATTCATCAAAACCGGCCAGTACCACAAACCACCAGAGATCACTTCTTTCTCCACCACCACCATTTTCCATCCCTCGTAGAATATTAGGCACACTTACAACTTTTAATCCCACACATCATGTATAAAGTTTAGATTTAACAAACTTAGGTCGTCAATTAATTTATTCAACTATATGTTTTTTGTTAATACTGAAAATCATGCGTACGAACGGTCACCAAAGATAGCAGTGGTACCAAAAACAACCATTTTGTCTTATATGATTTGGTATCATCCAAAAAGTATTTGTTATCCGCCTTTTTTGATCGTGTCAAAAACGACCAACTATACTTTTCACAATACAATGTAACCCGTCATGTAAAAAAAATTATTATTTTTGATTCAAAAAGAAAAAACCAATACCACCGCTATCAAAACCATCCAGCGCCACTATTTGTTCCACCAAAACTAATGTTACCGCCTCCACCACTTAGTAACACCTTCCACCGCTTCCACCACTTACTTCTTCATCTACTACCACCACCACCACTAATATCTATTGAAATAAGTTTTTTCAAAATTATTATTTATTGATGGAGATATGTATTAATATTAATTAAGGGATATTTATGATGTAAAATTAATAAATCATTTATCATGAGAAATTAATGAGACATCAATTAATAAAACACTTATACTAATTAATATTTAAGTTGAACAAACCATAACCATAGATTTATCTTCTCTCTAGAAAAATCACTTATACTAATTAATAAAACACTTATACTAATTAATATTTAAGTTGAACAAACAACCACTGTTGATTTATCTTTTCTATCAATTCCAACCAAGGTGGAACAATGGTTAGATGCCACTCTTATGACACAATAGGTCATTAGTTCGAACCTCCCTGTTATAATTTTTGAAATTCCATATCTTGACTTGAGTATTCATTTTTAATTCATAATATTGGAATGAACACCACGTGTGCGAGTTGTAGGGTGTGGCACGGAGAACCACAACCTTTGATTTATCTTTGCCAAGGATAAATCCTGACCACCACTCAGATAGGCAAAGTTAGCTGAACTCTGCTTTATACTATTGATTACTCCCATCTCCCACCTTCCAAATGTAATGTTGTTGTAGAAGAGTTATACCTTCTAGAATTCCTTTCCATATCCAAGAATCAGTGGTTTTTGGTTTAATATCCAATCTTATGACTTTAGTGTTGGGATAATGAGAGGCCTTCATAGTTTTGCTCCATAATGATTCTGGTTCTGAGACAAGTCTCCAAGAAATCCTGGTTAGCATAGCTAAGTTGAAGAGCTCCATATTTTTGAACCCAAGACCTCCCAAATCCTTTGGTTTATTAACTGCTTCCCAAGAAAAGTAGTATATTCCTTTGGATTTGTCTTGTTCCTTATTCCATAAGAAGTCCCTTTGAATAGCATTGATTTCTTTTCAAGTAGCTTTTGGGATTTTAAAACAGTTCATCTGGTATATACTGGATGTAGAGGTTATAGTCTGTATCAGAGTCATTTTTCCAACTGCAGCAAACCTGAATTTGAGTTTATCAACACAAGGTTTGAAGGATTGTACCTTGATTTTTGTAGTAAATAAAGGATATCCCAGGTATTTGTCAGTTGGGTTAATTCTTTTAACCTTCATAGTATTACCGATACTATCAGCTAGGTCAGGAGCAATGTTCTTGCTGAAGAAAATGCCATATTTGGAAAAGTTTATCAGCGGTTCTGAGGATTGCCCAAAATCTTGAAATATTTGCATAAGGTTGTGGAAATCCTGCATATTAGCTTTGCATAAGATCATACAGTCATCAGCAAAGAGGAAGTGGTTTATAGCTGGTGCATCCTTACCAAGTTGGATTCCATGAATGAGTTGTTGGTTCTCTGCAGATGTCAGGTACCTGGATAAGGCTTCCATGCAGAAGAGAAATAGGTAGGGAGATAGGGGATCCCCTTGTCTAAGGACTCTAGTGGGTTTGAAGAAGTTCCATGGTGATCCATAGACAAGAACTGCCACGCTAGTGGTAGAGATACATTGATAAATTAGGTTACACCATTGAGGGATGAAGCCTATCTGGGAAAGGACTTGGAGAAGAAATTGCCAGTTTACTCTGTCAAAGGCTTTCTCCATATCAATTTTTATTCCCATGAGGCCATTACCCCCTTTTCTCCCTCTTCTGGTATTCATATGATGGATAATTTCATGGGCTATGGCTATGTTGTCAGATATTTGCCTTCCATGAATGAAAGCATATTGAAATGGGGAAATGATTTTGGGAAGAAGGGGTTTTAGTCTCTGATCCATGAGTTTAGAAATGATTTTGTAGGTGTTATTGCATAAGGAGATAGGTCTGTAATGAGTGGGAGCTGTGGGTTTTTCAGTTTTGGGGATTAGGGATATGAAGGTGGAATTCATCTCTTTGAGGATATGTCCAGATATGAAAAAGTTTTGGACAATGTGTATGATGTCTTCTCCTACAATGTCCCAATTTAATTGGAAGAAATTAGGATGGAAACCATTGGGACCTGGGGCTTTATCTCCTCCCATACTGAAAAGAATGTTCTTGATTTCCATTGGATCAGAGGTTCTGAGTAGATGGATATTTTCTTGGGGAGTAATGATAGTAGGTATGAGTTGAATAATGGGAGGGTTGATGGTAATATTTTGAGTAGTAGCCATACTAGTGAAATGTTTGGTGAAATGTTTTGTGATTTCCGCATTATCATGAACCTAAGTGCCATCCTCTTGTTGTATAGAATCAACCTTGTTCCATCTATACTTTTCTTGGCAGCAATGTGGAAGTATCCAATGTTTCTGTCCCCAAGCTTTATATGTTGGTCTCTGCTTTTAGTCTTCCAGAAGGATTCTTGAATATGTTTCCAGTGCTCCACTTGAGCTTGATAGGGTGTAGAATACATCCTATTTATTATCTATCGTTTATGCTTTCTCTGCTATTTTTCTTGTGAATTATGTATTTTACTTGTGTTTTTTGAGTTATTAGGTACTCTGGAGTCGCACAGAGGAAAGAAGAAGAAATCATCCTAAATTGAGCCAAAAGAACCAAATTGTAATTTCATAGGCAAAGACTAATAGGAGCCTAACCACGGTTAAAGGGAGGCCAGTTTTGTTTTAAATGAAAATGTTAAAGGAACCCATGAAGTTACTCAGGGCACCCATTTTGGTGGATCATATGAAGCATTGGGATGTACCCATGTAACCCCTAATCATGACCTAACCCTAAAAATGAGAGACACTCTCGTTCAATCATTTTCTCTCATTCACTGAAACTGAGAAAGAGGTAGGAAAATTGGTAGCTGCTGCTACTCATTTTGAGAGATCGAGATTCATATAGTTCAGGGAGAAATAAATCTGAGAGATGGAGGATTCTGCCGTGGAGAAAAACATTGACGGTATGAGATTGAAACTGTCTGGTGTTAATGTGTTCTCGGTGGAAAATCAGAGGATGATTAGATGGGTTCTGCTGTTGGATTGAAGTTTCAAAAGCTAGGGTTGAGAAATTAAGAAGAAATTGGTATTACTAATACCAAAACAGGGAGGATTATCATGGGTTGGTGTTTGTTTGAACTGTGAAATAAGAGAAGAGATCGATGGGTGTTTGAATCTGATGATTTTGTGCGACTAAACCGAGTCTGAGATGGAACTGCCAGAGATTAGAGATGGGTTCGAATTATTTATGGGTTTGTGGATCGATCTGTGTAAGAGAATGGATATGCTATTGTGAATTGAAGATGGGTTTGAATAAGGAAAGAAGAACAACAGAAGCTAGAATGATGTTCGTGTTGCTCTCGAATTAAGAAGAAGTTACAGAAGCGGAAATTGGAAGTTAGGAAACAGGGAAAAGAATGATTGAGATGGATTTTTGTGAAATTGAAAGAATGGGTTCTCAAAATTGTGTCGAATGAATGGAAACTTAGATGAATGCTAGGTGTGTCACAGGTGAATAAAAATGGCCTGAAACAGTGGTCGGAAAGTCCTGTAATTTAACAGAACTCGGCCGGATTTTGATTCTAGCGAGTCAACTCGGAAGTCGGAGATTCAAACCGATCCAGCTCAGTGACTCAGCCGATTAAGACCACTCAGCCCTCACTAAGAAGCTGACTTGGGTTAGCGGACTCTCCTCCCTTGACTGATGGTTGACATGTTTGACCGTTATCCCTAACGGTGGACTGACATGTATTCCGTCGACGGACATAATTTTCAGGTTGCCGGCGGTGACGGATTCCGGCTAATTTTCAGTCAAAAATCCAGTTTTACGACGAGCCAAAAATTACAGAATTTGTGTGGACTTCTCTCATGGGTGTGAAAACTTAGAGTTGGAAATTGGATGAAAACTTGGAAGTTTTGGAGAATTGGACTTGAAATTGGTATATGGCTCAAATTAGGAAAGAGGTTTTATTATGGAATGAGGATTCTTTTCCTACAAGGATTGGAGAGATTTGAAGCCTATAAATAAAAGAGTTCTATACAACTTTTTACACACAAATCTACTTTGAAGAAGGAGTTAAAGTGCACAAGGATTGGAGGAAGGAGCAACCATCATCTTTTCAATAAGTTTTTTGTTTCTTCTTTATTTATTATTATTATTGTGTGAACTCCAAACTATGAGTAGCTAATTTTCTTATTGATTGAGGATGAATTCCTAGTTCTTAACATATGGTTTGAGTTTTTTTTTCAATTCTATCTTGAAGTTTTTCATAAGATTATCGTTTGTTTTTACTAATATTAATGTTTATGATTGATTGATAGGTTGTTTAGAGTGCACGCTAAATTGATTTGTTAATTTAATCTAAAGCTAGTGAAAGTTAGGGGATACGTAATAGTTTCTTGACTCTTTACACAAGTAGAAAACACAAGAACTTGCGGAGGTATTCCGTGGAGAAATTATGTGTGAAAACAACACTATAAAGTGGACCAAGTGAACCGCGTCTAACTACTAGTACTTAACCTAAGTTCATAAATCTTAATGCGTTCGGGGAATTACATCTTGTAAGCGAACCTCAAGGTGGTTCTTTTGAATAGAATCTGATAACTAAGCGAACTTGTTACTAAGTGAAATAAGGAATTTTGGGGTTAGCTAAGCGAACCTGCTATCCTACAGTTGGTGATAATCTGTGACTAATAAAAATTGGAAAAGAACATAACTTGAATCATTGTTTTGCAACGAAGAAGGATTCCTTGATCTAACTTCTCTTATTGTTTTCAACTTACACTTTTGATTTCTTTATTTACTTTATTTTGCTTTTAAAATCTTGAACCAATACCCCCCCCCCCCTTTTTTTACATTATAAGACAACTAAAACCTCTTGCTCCTCGTGGGAACGATCTTGACTACCCGATATTACTTGTTATTAGGTAGTAAATATTAATTAATTTGTTGTGGTTACGACACGCATAAAATTTTGGCGCCGTTGTCGGGGAGCAACGGACGATTTTAGTTGTTTTTATTTTTATTTTTGCTTTATTCTTGCATTGTTAGATTTTATACCGTATCTAACTTAGTTTTGTGAATCTTATTTCAGGTACTATCTCTTTGGTGAATGCTTAAAGAGGGAAGACCGAGTACAATACGTCTTCGATCCGGCACTCAACTAAAGGACTTTATTCGAGCGGTTAACACTCCGCTTCCTCGCTCTACATCAAGTGAATTCGCAGATTCGGACATAGAAGAAGCAATGGGTGATCGTACACTCAAGGACCTAGCTTCTCACAAGCTCGATACACAACAATTGTGTATCCAAACTAACTCAACCTTCAAGATCAAGCCGGGGTTGATTAGAGAATTACCAAAGTTTCATGGCATGGTGAATGAAGACCCAAACAAACATCTTATGGACTTCAATACCATAGTCATGGCCATGCTTCCACAAGATATTAATTTGAATGGAGCGATGTTGAAAACTTTTCCGTTCTCTTTAGCGGGTAATGCTAAGGAATGGTTATATTATTTGCCTTCCGGAAGTATCACAACATGGAATGGGATGAAGAAAATTTTCCTTGAGAGATATTTTCCCGCATCAAAAGCTACTCAAATTCTCAAGGAGATTTGTGGGATGAAACAACATTTGGGAGAGTCATTATATGAATGTTGGGATCGGTACAAGAGATTGGTGGAAAGTTGTCCGCACCATCAATTTAGTAACGCCATGATAATCCAATAATTCTATGAAGGTCTCCAAATAAGTGATCGATATATTCTTGACGCCGCCGGTAGTGGTGCACTAGTAAACAAGACAGTGGCCGAAGCTAGAGAGTTGATTGAAAGTATGGCGGCAAACTCACAATAATTTTATGCAAGAGGTGAACCAATGGTTAAGTTGGTGCATGAAATTAGTGACTCTTCTTCATAATCCGATCAACGGTTAAACAACATAGAGAGGGTAGTGCAACGATTGGCAGCGGTAATTATTCCGGATGATGAAACCGATCAAGTAAATGATTTATATCCAAATCAAAGGCCAATGTACGATCCATACTCAAATACTTACAATCCTGGTTGGAAGGATCATCCCAACTTTAGCTATGCAAACAAGCAAGCGGCGGCTCCTAATCCATATGTGCAACAAGGTGTATTCCAACAATCACGTTTCCAACTTCAACAACAACAATTCCAACCACAACAAATCAAGGATCAAGATTCTTCGAATGATGACAAGTTAAATGTGATAATTCAAAGCATGCAAGGTCTCACTTCTATGTTACAACAAAACCAACAAAAGACCGATTTGGAAATCAAAGCTTTGGAACAAAGGACCGATTCGGCAATCAAGGATTTACAAACTCAAATGGGACAATTGGCAACCAATATGAACTTAATGAAAGCTCAAACATACACAAAGCTTCCTTCACAACCATTTGTGAACCCAAGAGAGAGTGTTAATGCGGTTACTTTACGAAGTGGAAGACAAGTAGAGAGTCCAAGTCATCATGAAGAAGCTAGTGAAGAGGTAGTCAAAGACAAGGAGGAAGCCGAACCAAGGAAGAATTCAACACCAACCTCCCAATCCAAGGAACCGGTTCCTACTTTTACTACTCCACCTCCTTTTCCTAGTCGTTTTGCTAAGTCCAAGAAGGAATCTCAAGACAAGTCACTCATGGATATCTTCAAGAAGATAGGAATCAACATCCCCTTCATCGAGGCCATCAAGACAATGCCAAGGTATGCAAAGTTCATGAAGGAGTTATGCACAAAGAAGGATAGGTTGCTTGATAATGAAATTACTAAAGTTGGCGAAAGTGCGTTGTCGGCTATGCTTTTGAAGAAGATGCATACAAAGTGCACGGATCCCGGTGGTTTCACGGTCCCAATTACTATTGGTAAGAAAAGGTTTGAACATGCTTTACTTGACTTGGGAGCTTCCATTAGTGTGATGTCGGCCGATATATATGACTCCTTGTATCTTGGACCGTTGAAAGAGACAAGAGTTATTATCCAATTAGCAAACAAGTCTAACATATATCCAAAGGGACTTGTAGAAGACGTTCTAGTGCAAGTAAATGAGTTAATTTTTCCAGTGGATTTCTTTGTGGTGGATATGGACAACAATGCAAATCGGTCGTCTACTTCTCTACTTCTTGGGAGGCCATTTATGAAGACCGCAAAGATGAAGATTGATGTTGATAAGGGTACACTCACTATGGAGTTCGACAAGGAAGTAATACACTTCAAAATATTCGAAGCCATGCGCTACCCAAGTGATGTGCATTCCTCTTACTCCATTGATGTGGTTGGTTCATTGGCGCAACAAATGGTGGAATTGAATCAAGAGGATGAACTTGATGTGGTGTTACAAAAGATTATTGAATTATACGTCCACGACTTGCCTAACTTGGATGTTGAAATTTCCAAGGAATTGGTGGAGACGTGTGGTGCCTTAACGGAATTACAAAAAGCTAAAAAGAGTAATGTTTCATATATTTCTTTACCCATGAATGATGAATTACTTGTACCATCTATTGTGAAGGCGCCTAAACTAGAGTTGACGCCACTTCCGGACCATTTGAAGTATGCGTTTTTGGGAGATGGAGATGAGCTTCCGGTGATTATTGCAAAGAACCTCACACCGGTACAAGAATACCATTTTATTAGAGTCTTGAAAGAGCACAAAACATCTATTGGGTGGACAATTGCGGAAATCAAAGGCATTAGTCCATCCATGTGCATGCATAGGATTCTAGTGGAAGAGAATGTGAAGCTGGTACGTGATGCTCAACGTAGGATTAATCCTCCCATGATGGAGGTTGTGAAGAAAGGGATACTCAAATTTCCAAGTGCGGGGGTAATCTACCCAATCTCCGATAGCAAGTTGGTTAGTCCGGTACAAGTGGTACCAAAGAAGTCCGGTGTTACGGTTGTTCGAAATCAAGACGATGAACTTGTTCCTACAAGAGTTCAAACCGGTTGGAGAGTGTGCATTGACTATAGAAAGCTTAATTCCGCAACCCGGAAGGATCACTTTCCTTTACCTTTCATTGATCAAATGTTGGAGTAGTTAGCGGGGCATTTGTATTATTGTTTCTTGGATGGTTATTCGGGATACAACCAAATTGTGATTGCACCATAGGACCAAGAGAATACTACTTTCACTTGTCCATTTGGGACGTTTGCGTATAGACGGACGATGCCATTTGGTCTTTGCAATGCACCGGCTACTTTCCAAAGATGCATGGTAAGTATATTCTCGGATTACGTGGAGCACATTATTGAGGTATTTATGGACGACTTTAGTGTTGATGGCAATTCTTTTGATAGTTGTTTAGACAACCTTGAACTAGTTCTTAAACGATGCATAGACACAAACCTTGTCCTTAATTGGGAGAAATGTCATTTTATGGTAAACCATGGCATAGTACTTGGTCACATTATGTCCTCTCAAGGGATCGAAGTGGACAAGTCAAAGATAGATTTAATAAGAAACTTACAATATCCCACTTCGGTGAGGGAGATCCGTTCATTTCTTGGACATGCAGGTTTCTATAGGCGGTTTATCAAGGATTTCTCCAAAATCTCCATGCCGATGTGCAAATTACTACAAAAGGAGGTACCTTTTGACTTCAACAAGGAATGCAAGGATGCTTTTGACAAATTGAAGGCAATGTTGACTAATGCGCCGATTATCAAGTCACCGGATTGGAATCTTCCATTTGAACTAATGTGCGATGCTAGTGATTATGCGGTTGGAGCCGTTTTGGGTCAAAGAGTGGAAAAGTTGTCCCATGTTATCTATTATGCATCTATGACCCTCAATGATGCACAAATCAACTATTCTACCACGGAAAAGGAGTTATTGGCTATAGTGTTTACATTGGAAAAATTTCGATCATACTTGGTAGATACAAAGGTTATTGTGTATTCCGATCATGCCGCACTTAAATACTTACTAAAGAAGAAATAAGCTAACCCAAGACTAATCCGGTGGATCCTATTACTACAAGAGTTCGACATAGAAATTCGAGATAAGAAAGGTGTGGATAATACCGTTGCGGATCATCTTAGTAGACTTGTTATGTCTCAAGAAGAACTTCCATTACAAGACCGCTTTCCGAATGAACAACTTTTCTCCTTGGAAGAATCAACACCTTAGTATGCGGATTTAGTGAATTATTTGGTGACAAGGAAGGTACCTAGTACAATGTCTAACTTCCAAAAGATGAAACTTAAGAAGATAGCGAAGTAATATGTGTGGGATGAACCATAATTATGGAAATATGGCGTTGATCAAATAATACGAAGGTGCGTACCTAACTCCGAATTTCAATCAATTCTCTCCTTTTGTCATACTTTTGCTTGTGGTGGCCGTTTTGGTTCTAAACGTACCGCTCTCAAAGTTCTTGAAAGTGGATTTTATTGGTCCACCTTGTTTGAAGATTCATATGTTTTTTGTAAATCGTGTGATAGATGTCAAAGAACGGTCAATCTAGGTGCTCGAAATCAAATGCCACTCACACCAATTCTCGCCGTAGAGATTTTTGATGTGTGGGATATCGATTTTATGGGCCCTTTTGTCAATTCAAATGGAAATTTTTATATACTTCTTGCCGTAGATTATGTTTCTAAATGGGTGGAAGCTAGATCCACCAAAGCTAATGATTGTAAAGTTATTTGTGATTTTGTAAGAGAAAACATATTCACTAGGCATGGCACACCAAGAGTGGTGATAAGCGATGGAGGCTCACATTTCAATAAGTCTTTCCATGCTCTCCTCAAGAAGTACAACATAACACACAAGATTGGTACGCCTTACCATCCACAAACTAGTGGACAAGCGGAATCTCAAACCGTGACATCAAGTCCATTCTTGAGAAAACGGTGAATACCACAAGTAAATATTAGAGCTTTAAGCTCAATGATGCACTTTGGGCATATAGAACGGCGTACAAGACACCGATTGGTATGTCTCCATATCGGTTGGTTTATGGCAAAGCTTGTCATCTTCCGGTTGAACTTGAACATAAGGCTTATTGGGCGATAAAGAAATGCAACATGGAGTATGATGCTGCGGGGAAACAAAGAAAGTTACAATTAAATGAGCTAGAGGAGATACGTAATGATGCTTACGAGAATGCCCGGATTTACAAGGAAAAGACCAAGCTTTTTCATGACAAGATGATTTCTCGTAAAAGTTTTGTTGTGGGGCAAAATTTTTCTTTTATTTAATACTCATTTACGTTTATTTCCGGGTAAGCTTAAGTCCCGTTGGGTGGGACCATTTATTGTTACTAATGTTTATGATCATTGTTCAGTTGAAATTGTTAGTGAAAAAACAGGAAAAACCTTAAAAGTCAACGGCCATAGGTTGAAGCCATATTATGAAAACTTTCCAACGGAGCATGTGGATGTGATTGGACTTCGAGATGTTCTCCCTCTAGAGGAGTAATGTGAAGCAAGATCTAAGTCGGGCTGTCGACTTTAAAACAAGCGCTAAATGGGAGGCAACCCACCGGTTTTGTATTTCTTATCCTTTTTTATTTTTATTTTATTTTCTTTGTGTTGCATTTGTTTATTTTTCTTGTTTCATATCATATTAGGATTTCCCACCTTGACTTTGCTAGGAGGATTCAATTACATTGAGGACAATGTAAGGTTTAAGTGTGGGGGAGTGGCTAAGCATATATTTTTGCATTTTTTTTTTTTTTTTTTTTTTTATAAAACCTTCAACTGTTAGAGATTTTAGAGTCCCTATCATACTTCTAGGTATGTTTACATAGAGAATTCTGACCGACATAACTAAACTTGGAAGTGTTAGGGAACTACGTTCGATTTCTTTCTTGTTAGAGTGTTAAATAATGAATTTAACCATGCCGGTGATGCAAATTAGGAGCAGAGAAGAATGCATTATTAGAGTTGTTGATCAATCATTAGTGGAGACTACCCGTTTTCATATCAACCAAGGCACCGACCAAAAAATTCTTCCTTGACTAAAGAGCTTTCTTTTGAGTGTGTATCACCGTACGTTAATTCCGGGTAGAATGGTGAGTTACCCAACTTCACACCAATTTCAGCACTATTTTTTATCTCTTGAGTGCTAATATTTTTCAATCATGAGTGTGACGTCTATGGATGAAAGCCTCCTTCTTGTAGTTCGATTTGCAGTTAGCACCATTCTCTATCTCGACAACAACGGGTCCATAGAACCATAATCATCAACAACAAGGGAGCGACATCAAAATCTACAAGGAAAGTTGAAGACATTTAAGGTTTACAAGCAACAAAACAAGAAAAGAGCAAATTTTATATTCAAGTAAAGCAACATACAATGAGCAGATTTTTTACATACAAGTTGAAGCCTTATTTACAAGAGCAAAGAAACTCAAAAGGTGAGAATTATTGAAATTTATGATTTCGAGACGATACAAGTTGTGAAGAATCAAGCGGTAAAGTACTTTTCCCACGGCTATGGTTTATTTTATTTCCACTTCGTTTTGTATTTTATTTCTCTTGTCTCCATTCATAAAAAAAAAAAGTAAAAATGAAAAAATGAGACAAGAAAAATTTGTTATTTTGTTTTTATTTTTATTTAATTTATTTAATAAGCCGTGGGGAAGGAAAAATCTATAAGGAAGTTTCAAGCGACAAGGATTTTAAGAAAAAAAAGGTTACAAATTGTCAAGGATCTACGAAATTCGAAAGTTTATCATCCATAGTGGAAGCCGAAGACGAGGAGAGGAAGACGATTCTATTGGATGTCGTGAGAGTGGTGTTATCATAATTGGCAATCGGATGTGAAGGTAAGTAAGTAATCTCATCCTCAATAATAGTGGTTGATTTCCTATCTTAGAGATCGTCAGAAATTTTTTTTTTTCAAAATGTTAAAAGATGTGGGTTTTTAAAATATTTCGGAAGTTTTCCTTCCCACCATTCAACGTGTTGCAGGATTTCTCTCTTCATTCCTACCTGCGCACATGTGAGACCCATAAAAAAGCTGTCTTTTTGAGTGCAATTATCATAAAACCCTTTTCGGTGAGGCAGAAGTCAAGGCGAAATGCTTATTGATCGTTTCTCAAACACGCGTTCTCTCATTATGGTGTGGTTATTTCTCACTCAACATTTCAGAATGAGAATATGTTCTTTATTATTTCTAACGTATTATTACTAGCATGCAGAAACTCTATGTCCTCATAGCTCTTTGGATGATTGGGGACGCTGGAACGCTTTGAAGTTGTAAGTTTTAGTTTGATTTGCTCGAGGACTAGCAAAGTATAAGTATGTGGGAATTTTATAGGGTGTAGAATACATCCTGTTTATTATCTATTGTTTATGCTTTCTCTACTATTATTCTTGTGAATTATGTATTTTACGTGTGTTTTTGAGTTATTAGGTACTCTGGAGTCGCACAGAGGAAAGAAGAAGAAATCATCCTAAATTGAGCCAAAAGAACCAAATTGTCATTTCATAGGCAAAGACTAATAGGAGACTAGCCACGGTTAAAGTGCGGCCAGTTTTGTTTTAAGTGAAAATGTTAAAGGAACCCATGAAGTTACTTCGGGCACCCATTTGGGTGGATCATATGCAACATTGGGGTGTACCCATGTAACCCCTAATCATGACCTAACCCTAAAAATGAGAGACATTCTCGTTCAATCATTTTCTCCCATTCACTGAAACTGAGAAAGAGGTAGGAAAAGGAGTGGCTGCTGCTACTCATTTTGAGAGATTGAGATTCAGATAGTTCAGGGAGAACGAAATCTGAGAGATGGAGGATTCTTCCGTGGAGAAAAATAGTGATGGTATGAGATTGAAACTGTCTGGTGTTAATGGGTTCTCGGTGGAAAATCATAGGATGATTAGAAGGGTTCTGGTGTTGGATTGAAGTTTTAGAAGCTAGGGTTGAGAAATTAAGAAGAAATTGGTATTACTGATACCAAAATAGGGAGGATTCTCATGGGTTGGTGTTTGTTTGAACTATGAAATAAGAGAAGAGATCGATGGGTGTTTGAATCTGATGATTTTGTGCGACTAAACTGAGTCTAAGATGGAACTTCCAGAGATTCGAGATAGGGTTCGAATTATTTATGGGTTTGTGGATCGATCTGTGTTAGAGAATATATATGCTGTTGTGAATTGAAGATGGGTTTGAATAAGGAAAAAAGAACACAACAGAAGCTATAATGATGTTGGTGTTGCTCTCGAATTAAGAATAAGTAACAGAAGCGGAAATTGGAAGTTAGGAAACATGGACAAGAATGATTGAGAAGGATTTTTGTGAAATTGAAAGAATGGGTTCTCAAAAATGTGTCGAATGAATGGAAACTTAGATGAATGCTAGGTGTGTCATAGGTGAATAAAAATGGCCTGAAACAGTGGTCGGAATGTCCTGTAATTGAACAGAACTCAGCCGATTAAGACCACTCAGCCCGATCCAACTTAGTGACTCAGCCGATTAAGACCACTCAGCCCTGATTAAGATGCTGACTTGGGTTAGCGGACTCTCCTCCCTTGACTGACGGTTGACCTATTTGAATGTTATCCCTAACGGTGGACTGACAGAATATTCCGTCGACGGACAGAATTTTCAGGTTGCTGGCGGTGACGGATTTCGGCTAATTTCCGGTCAAAAATCCAGTTTTCCGGCGAGCCAAAAATTACAGAATTTGTGTGGACTTCTCTCATGGGTGTGAAGACTTAGAGTTGGGAATTGGATGAAAACTTGGAAGTTTTGGAGAATTGGACTTGAAATTGGTATATGGCTCAAATTCGGAAAGTGGTGTTATTATGGAATGATGATTCTTTTCCTACAAGGATTGGAGAGCATTGAAAGCCTATAAATAAAAGAGTTCTCCACAACTTTTTACACACACATCTACTTTGAAGAAGAAGTTAAAGTGCACAAGGATTGGAGGAAGGAGCAACCATCATCTTTTCAATAAGTTTTTCTTTCTTCTTTATTTATTATTATTATTGTGTGAACTCCAAACTATGAGTAGGTATTTTTCTTATTGATTGAGGATGAATTCCTAGTTCTTAACATATGGTTTGAGTTTTTTTTTTAATTATATCTTGAAGTTTTTCATAAGATTATCGTTTGTTTTTACTAATATTAATGTTTATGATTGATTGATAGGTTGTTTAGAGTGCACGCTAAATTGATTTGTTAATTTAATCTAAATCTAGTGAAAGTTATGGGATACATAATAGTTTCTTGACTCTTTCCCCAAGTAGAAAACACAAGACCTTGCGGAGGGATTCCATGGAGCAATTGTGTGTGAAAACAACGATAGAAAGTGGACCAAGCGAACCGAGTCTAACTACTAGTACTTAACCTAAGTTCATAAGTCTTAATGCGTTCGGGGAATTACATCTTGTAAGCGAACCTCAAGGTGGTTCTTTTGAATAGAATATGAAAACTAAGCGAACTTGTTACTCAGTGAAATAAGGAATTTTGGGGTTAGCTAAGAAAACCTGCTATCCTACGGTTGGTGATAATCTATGACTAATAAAAAGTGGAAAAGAACATAACTTGAATCATTGTTTTACAACGAAGAAGGATTCCGTGATCTAACTTCTCTTATTGGTTTCAACTTACACTTTTGATTTCTTTATTTACTTTCTTTTTCTTTTAAAATCTTGAACCAATACCCCCCCTTTTTGTGACATTATAAGACAACTAAAACCTCTTGCTCCTCGTGGGAACGATCTTAACTACCCTATATTACTTGTTAATTAGGTAGTAAATATTAATTAATTTGTTGTGGTTACGACACGCATCAGAGCTCTAGCAGCTTTGAGATCTACACCTCTAGTAAAGTTAAATTGATTCTTGGTAATCCAGTCAAGGTGTTGTATACTTTCTTCTAGATTAGTTTTTATATTGCCATAGACCTCTTTATTCTATTTCTTCAAGTTGATTTTGATATCCCTTAGTTTTTTGGCTATTTTCATAGCCATAGATCCTTTGTGGTCAGTTTTCCAGCAGTCATCTATGATGGTTTTGCAGTCCTCATAATTGAGCCAAGGACCAAATAATCTGAAGGGTATGTGTCCAAGTTTCCAGATGGGATTGGTATTGAGAATGATAGAGTTGTGATCAGAGCCAATAGTAGTGATATTTTAAATGGTTGCATTTGGGTGATTGTCTAGCCAAGATTCATTAGCTAGCCCTCTATCTAGTCTTTGTTCAGTGAGTTGAGGACCAGTTCTTCTGTTTGTCTAAGTGAATTGGCATTCTGTAGCTCAAATCTGAGAGGTTGGCTTCTTCAATCTTGTTTAAGAAAATATCAACTTCATATTGATGCAGAGGATGCTGACTAAACTTCGCATGTTCATACATGACAAAATTACAGTCTCCCATAACCAACCAAGGAAGAGAGTTAGTAGCATAGGTGTTTTCAATCATATTCCAGGATTGTAATTTATCCTTAGTAGTGAAAGGGCTTCCATAGTATCCAGTGAAAATCCAAAATTCTCCATGAAGAGGTTTAATGATGGCATTGATGTGGTGATCAGAAAAATCAACAATGGTAATATCTAAGTTATTTTTCCAGGCCAGGACTAAACCTCCAGCAGTTTTGGATTTGCATTTTGGTTCAACAAACCAGAAGTTAGTGACTCCTATATTTCCTAGGATTTTATTTATGTTTCTAGATTGTTTTTTAGTCTCAGAGAGGAATATAATTTCAGGATTATGTTTATTTAACATGTTATCAAGATGTCTAATGGTATTAGCATGTCCTAAGCCGTGGCAGTTCCAAGCAATGATTGAATAGAATCTACAAAAGTAAGAGATCATGGGATAAGCAAAGATAGTAACTTTGTAGCCTAGCAATAGGTATAAACTCCTAGTGCTGCGGTCCTCTTTAAGCCAAAGGCTAATAAACATCAATATATCAGTAAAAAGAGTAGTGTGTGCTAATATATTAATAATGGGTACCTTATTGAGATCCGTGTTGGATTCTTCCAGATTACTAGTAGAATTGCCCAACAGCCGATCCTCCTCCATTGGATAATGTTGGTTGTTGCTTCTCTTAGCTGATTGGCGCTCAGTCCATTGCATGGTATGGTAATCCGGTTGGCTTAAAAGGTTGAACATTTTGCGCTTTGGGTCAACCAATTGAGGGTGGTTTTCGGCATCAACATTCTTCAGTTTCCACTCAGTTTTTCTTTTTTCCCATAAGATCTTTTTCTGTGTATGGTGATCCTCCATCATCTTTTTTTGAATGTCCTCCAAAGAGGGGAAGATGTTGGTTTCAATTTAATTGAGAGAGTCAGATTTAAAATTTTGTTGTTGAGGCTTATTGGTGATAGTTGGGAAGATAGCTGAGGGGTCTAACTTTTTTTCAGGACCTGTGGATATTAAAGTATTAGAGAAGCTCTTTCTAGCAACTTCTTTGATGTTAGTCTTCTTAGATTTCTAGGACTCTTTTTATTTGTGTCTCTCCACCAATTTCTTATGTTTTTTGTGACAGGAAAGATCGTCAGAGTTAGTAGTAGGGATTGCATCAGTAATTGGTTTGTCAAGACCAGACTGAAAGATCATAAGATGTGGTGGTCCATCTAGTTCCTCACAAGAATTTCTCAGAAGGGTTTTCTGTTGGGCAAGTCTTAGTTTGGTTGCAAATTCTTCAACTCCATCTTTGTCAGTGTAAAAGTGGATTCTGGTAGGTTTTGTGGGGATGAGAGGGGGAGTAGTACTTGTGTTGGAGGTAGAAGGGGTAGTGGTTGTTGATGGAGGTGGATGTGTATTGGTTTACTGGAGACTTCTGAGATCTTTCTTCATTGACTATGCACATAGGACCTGGGTGATCAAGAATTCTACATATCTTGCAGAAGGCAATGCCATGAAGGGCATAGGCAAGTTCAAGCCAATGTGAGGTAAATTCATCTTCATAAGCATCAATTACATACTTTAGAGCTTTAGTGACATCAGCAGTGATCAGAACTTCCATATTTTTCTCCTCCTCATCTATGCCATAAGATTTTTTTGAACCTTGATAAATTCCAGCAGGTCTGATCAGATTATGTATGCTATGATGTGAGTTGGGATTCTCTAGACTAAAGCCCAGATGCGAACCTTGTAGAAGTTAGCTTCATCAATGAAGTCAGGTCCTGAGGATGGGATATCTGTTAGAACAATGAGTTTTTCAAAGATTCCTCTTGTTCCCCCTTTCCTGAAAACTTGGTAATCATCAATACTAGTTATCCTGATTTGGTAGTAGTTTCTTTTTTTCTTCCATAAGGCAACTTCAGCATTTCTGTGTAATTCCCAGTTATTGTTGATAAATTGAGTTATTTCTCTAATATCATAAGAGATTTTGCTGCATAATCTTCCAATGAAAAACCACTTCAAATCAATCTTTTTCTTAGGTAAAATATTGGCTTGATTGATGAAGACTTTTGGAAAGAGGTCTTCAGGAATGTTTAGAGAGGTGTTCATTTTTTGCACAAGATTTTCTAAGTTTTCAGAACTTTTGGTTCCTGAAGAAGATGCCATGAAAGTTTGGATGAAGGTCTTGGTATTGAACTGGTAGCGTATATGATATATAGAGGAGAGGGTTTGAAGGTTGGGGTTTGGATTTGGACTGATTTGGTTCTCTTTAATTTGAATTTTGCTTTGAAATTTATCATTTTGATGATAGTACTCTTTGTTTTTTGTTGAGGTTTGTCAAGGGTTGGTGTATGAAACCACGCAAGAGACCAAGCTAAATCCCAATGTATCTAGATAAGAGATTCCTTTTCAGAACTGAGTTTGATGTTGCTTTGTATAATTAGTAATCTGGAAGTGTATTTCCTGCAAAAGGTGATAGTACAAAGACCAAGTCCAAGATACAAGTAATACACAAAGAAGTGAAGAGCATTGTGCTTAAAAGATAGTTCTAAGTTAAGTAAAGCTTTATTTTTGGCTAAGATATTATCTTTATAGGTCTTAAGCATGGGCATATAGCACTTGAGGCAGGGATAGTGACCTAAGTTTTGTAGTGTTGTTCTGCTCAGCATAGTAATTCTTGTGATAGGTCTTAAGGGTGGGTGGGTGTTGTTGGTGATGTGATAGGTAGCTATCTTAAGGATGGTCAACCTAGAGGTCAAATAGAGAAAGTCCGGAAGCAAACTGTACTTTAAAATACAAGTAAACTTGGATTAAAGAGTGGTAATAATAAGGGACATATAGGTGACGAGAGTTACCTGGTGAGGTGTATATAGTACCCTGAAGCGTTTGCATTCACATACCTGTTCTTCCATCAAACATTGCTCCCCAGATTTCCTAAAATGCATCTGACTAGTTTGAAGTTGGCTACTTGCTTCTAATATGAACCTCTGTTTTGAACTGTGGTTAGTGAAGTTTGGTGGGTCGGTAAATTGGTTTAAATTTGGGTTGCGGGTAGCCCAAATTTGAAGACCATTTCCCTGGATTTTTCCAAGTGTCCGATGTCGTCGATGCATGTCCAATAGACCTGGGTTGCGTTCAATATATCTTTGCATGTCCATCGACGGTGTAAATTTCCCCGAGATCTCCCAAGACTGATGTCTAAGGGTAGAGATAGACGGGTAAGATATGTCAACTTTTCAAAAACTTTTAAGGGAGTTGGGAATTTCAGTTTCTCCAATTCGTAGCTTTGTAACTCCCTCCTCCCATTTTCGCAACTTCCATTTCACTTTCAAGAAACTGCAACTATGTCGAATCAAGAACAAGAGTACATCGAGTATGTAAATCAGGTTAATAGGCCAACCTTGTCCACCAATCAGAGTTCCAGTGACGAGAAAAGGTTCAAGAGGTCCAAGCATAACATGCATGGGAAGCAGGTAATGATTTTTGGTACTCTTGTGATAGATTTTTCATTTTGGGTGTTCAGGGTATAGTGTGTATCTATCATAGGTTAACTGTTTTGAATTTGTGATTTCAGAGGTTTGAATTGGTTTAATTTCTGTAATTGATGGGTGATAGATGTAGATAGTGGTGAGGAGGCACAAGAACCTAACTTGAGGGTTAGAGAGTTTAAGCCACAAGAGCCTGTATTGCATGATCGGTCGAGTGAAATGATACTCAGTCCTCAGATGCCCCAACTCCAGGCTGCAAAAGAAGGTTGGGTGGTGTATGTTGTTCATCCTGACAAAGGACAGTTCATCATCAATGAGGGTGTTGTGCTTGTAGGAGAATGGCAAGTTGTGAGTGGGGGTGTCATTCAGGGATTCTATTCTGCCCCAGTTCCTGCAGCGACAAAGGTAAGGATCCGGGAGAACGAGCGTCTTAGCCGTTCCAGTGATATTGTAACACTCCCCAATTTCCTCATGCTGGCTCCAAAGATGCGACGCTTGGCGGAGGCTGCATACGATCTCTCTGTGTTCGGTCCTAGGGAAATGACTGCATCTAGTGATGTACCAGATGATGTAATCCTTCCTGCGCAAACTCCCAGGGGAAATTATTCTGTGACTAGACAAAGAGCTGCACCGAAGAGGAGCGGGGATTGCAAGTCGGATGCAGAAGGAGTGTATTCTTGAGCTAATCTTACAATTCCAGATTCGGTAAGCATAGATGTGAACAATTTTATTTGGGTGAGGGTAATGAATGTATTTTGGTAACCAAGTAACTGTAGCCCTTTTTCTTTTTTGATGGTTTGGTGACTTTCTGGATATGGTGATAGTTTTTATTTTGGTTAGAAGGCTAATGTAAGTAAGATAGATAATGTTGCTGGTATGATGGCTAATTTGTCTGATGTTATGAAATCTAGTTTTGATTTGTATGTGTAAGTTATCTGTTTGTTAAGGTTTGATTCTGCAGTGAGTGATCCATATAGGATAGAACTCAGAGTATATTTTGTTGCAGTAGGAAACCACATGGCAAGTTACCAAAGGGTAAAGGACCAAAGGGTAGGTGGGAGTCATGAGGTAACCGGGTTTCTCAGGGCAAACATAAGAGATTGTCCTATTGATAGTACATGTATGTACAGAGATAGTTTAATAGATAGTGCAATAGATCAACCACAGTTTACAAGTATGAATTAGGATGTGTAAGGAAAACTTACCAGAGCCCAATAGGGATGGGGGCAAAACAGATTTGGTATATAACAAGTTCCAAGGGATGAAAGGTTCTTCCAAAGTAGCATAGAAATTCTTTAAGTATTGGAGGTAAACTCATTTCCAGAAGTTACAGGGTGGGTGAGGTTTGGTAGGTTTAGAACAGAAGCTTAAGCTTATCAGAAATTGGATTTTCTGAAACAAATAATCAGTCTCAGGGAGATTAGAGGGTTGGGAATTTGGGTTGTTGGTTGGGTAGTATTTACTTTGAACTCCAACAATAGCGAATCTGCTATCAGTTTCAGTGATTTTAGTTATAAAATTGGGAGAATTGAGAGAATTGTGGTAGTGATGAGTTATGTGATAAGTTAGAATTTGAGATTTTTGAGATTTTTGTGATTTTTGGTGATTTGTGTGAGAATGTGGGGAATTTCTACCATTTTCAGTAATGGGTTTGGTAAGAATGTGATTGTGCTCAAGGCAATTGCATTGACAGGTGAGAATTTGTGATTTGTTCTTCATAATGATTATCCGATGATATTCGCCGGCCACTTTCCGGATAAAAATGACCGTTAGGGGAAGAGACAAGAGAGCAACGGGAGGAAAAGAAGCCGTTGGAGGGAGCTCAGGCGAGAGAAAGTGGGATTGGGGAAGGAGAGAGGGAGGAGCATTTTTCGCGGGCGAGTATATGTATCCAAGCCAGAACATCAGAACCTAGCATATTGTCAAGAAAGATACGCTAGACTAATATATAGTGCCCGCTAGGATGAGCTCCCACCAATCTCTCCTAACATCTATTTAGAGAAGTGCTGCTAGCTAGGTTGACTATAAAGTCGCGTGTCTGTCCCAATATCATTAACATTAGTTTGCATCCACAAAAATTTAGCTCCATAAACTCATCAGTTATACTTGTAGTCAACCATATCAAGAGCAAGCTTCTTACTCTGTTCTTTGTGGCATACGCCTTGAGCTGCATTGCACGCTTTTAATGCTAGGTCATTAAGATAAGCTTTGGTGAAAGTTTAAGATTGGTTGTCCTGTTTTTTTAAAAAAAATCTTTGAATTCCCTTGTGTAGTGTTACAAAGCTGATTTGAACGTCAAGAAGTATACGCTGTATATACTTATCTAAAATCAATCCATGCCGAGCGCCCATAACAAACAGTGCTGATGTGGGAATTATTCGTCCCATCTAAATGCCATGAGACCCACCAACAAAACACTTTATGTGGGAGGCAGTTCTGGCATTGTTTGATTTTTTGTTTTTGTTTTTTTTACAAGAAAAGGGCAAATTTTATAAAAGAGCTCTTATAATCACAAAAAGGTGACAACAAACGAAAGCAAAGTTACATGGATGTGTGTGTAACAACATCCCAATTACATATCAAGTAGATAGAGAAAAATGTTTGATGTATAGGAAGAGTGTTTTCGATGTTGTATAGGCATGAGGAGTTTGGTACCAATGACAGAATGCGTTTCAACAGATCAAGGAGATCTAAATGTTTTTCCAGTACAGGGGAATTGCCTAGTTTCATGACAGGATTACGTAGAGAACCTAGCTAGTTTCCTTTATCTGAGGTACTTACTTGGACTTGGCAAATAGAAACATGAGCATGCATGCGCAGAAAAGAAAATGAACGGAGGAGAAAGAGATCATAGTGATCTTCTAATGCTCAGTTGATTATATTTGGTTGGATTGTTATATTGAAACTATCTCCTTTTCTTTTTACTATCGTTGGTGTAGTTTTAAGTTGTATGTTGAGCAAAGAGCAAGAACTTGGTAAAATTTTGGGTTTCTCGGTGAAGGAGGGGGAACAAAAATAAACCACTTGCAATTTGCCGATGATACTATTATTTTTCTTGATGCTAAGAGAGAACAAGTTGACGCTCTTCGTTACCAACTTCTTTGCTTCGAGTTAACTTCGGGTTTGAAGATAAATTTTTCGAGAGTTGTTTATTTGGAGTCGCGGTTGAAGAGGGAATTGAAAATTTTGCTAACATGTTAGGTTGCAAGAATGATAATTTCCCTAGTTTGTACCTCGGTCTTTCCTTGGGAGACAAGGTGGGTGGCTCACAAAAATGGGAAAAAATTCTTGAAACTTGTGGGAAAAGAGTTGCTTCATGGAATGGGAAAACTTTCTCAAGAGGAGGTAAGCTAACTCTCATCAAAAGTGTTTTGGCTAGTCTTCCTATTTATTATCTTTCAATTTTTCTTGCCCCTTGCTCCATCACAAAGAAAATTGATAGGGTAGTAAGGAATTTTTTATGGGATGATGACCCTAATAAGAAAAGAGTACATAATATTCGTTGGTCAATGGTTTCTAAAACAAAAGAATTGGGTGGTCTTGGGATTCGAAGAACAAAGAAAGTGAATTCGGCTTTGCTAAAGAAATGGTGGTGGCATTTTGGGTTAGATAAAAATGCTTTATGGAGGAAGATGATGGTTGAAAAATTTGGCGAAACATCCACCGGATGGGAAACTCTCCAACCCAAGGGATCAAAAGGAGGTATTTTGTGGTTTAATATCTATAAAGAGCTAAAAGATTTCAACAAGAATATTAGATTCAAAATTGGGGCGGGTAAGGAAACTAGATTTTGGGAAGATTTTTGGCTAAGTGATGGAAGGTTATGTGATATGTTTCCTTTGGCGTATGAAGCCTCAAGGACCAAAGAATTTGTGGTAGCTAGTATGTATGAAGTTGGGGATTGTGGTATAAGGTGGAATTTTATGTCTAGAGAAAGATACCCTCAAATCATATCAAATGAAGTCTCCACAATATCAAATCTTCTCTCTTCCATCTCCATTCAAGAAGGTATTTTGGATAGTAGAATTTGGGTTGGAAGTGAACATGGTCACTATACGGTGAAGGATGATATAAAGAACGAAGGAGAACAAGATGAACCAACATTTCCAATCGATGTTGTTTGGAGTCGTGAGTATCCTTGTAAAATAAATTTCTTTCTTTGGCTACTTTCTCATGATAGGGTAATGACGGAGGATAAACTTATAGGAAGGGGCATGGATATTTCAAGTGTTTGTTTTTTTGCGAGGAAAATGATGAAACTATCTCACACTTATTCTATGATTGTTGGAGGACCCGAAGAATATGGAATTACTTTGTTGAAGGATGTCAATTTCGGTGGACTTATGATTCAAATGTCACCACAACGGTGAAATCTTGGAAGTTTAATTTGGGAGATGAAAGACTTAGTAGAATATGGAATAATATCCCGATTGCAATATGGTGGTGTATATGGAATGAGCGAAATGCAAGAGTCTTCGAAAGGAAAAAGAAAAATTTAGTAAGCCTCATTAGAAATGTTAAACTCCTAGCATTCTTTTGGGCGGAGTCAAACACAAGGATGTTAGGTCTAATGGCGAATACGGTGATAACACTTTGGGACTCTTTATTCCATCCTTCGTAATCTTGGTTTGGTTTTGTTTTGGGTTGCCGAATCCCTTTTCGCTCCCCTTTTTTTGTTGCTCTTGTGTGTTTTCATTGGGTTGAGGTATCCCTCTTAATTACCTCATTTTTAATGAATTTCCTCTTTATCGATCAAAAAAAAAAAAACTATCAAATATATACATAACAAATTCTTACCCAATGTTTTCATGCATGGGGGGAACAGATGGATCCAAAAAAAAAAAAGTACTCAATTTCGCCCGAATTTGATGTTTAGGTCATGTTTTAACCTGCCAGAGGCAGTGGAATCCTGAAATCTCTTTTGTATACTCGAGTAGAGTACTAAAGGTATGCTTGACAAATGACAAGGAACTGAAAAAACTTGGGAGTCGATGCACATAATATTGAACAGCTGAATTGGAAAGAAATGCAACATCAATTGGGTATTAGATTAGTCAATAAATATTGCCAATACAAAACACGTCACGCGCAATACGGATCCTCTGATGAGGCCTGCGTGTTGATTTGGAGAAGTAAAACGGGTATTAATCAACGGACAAATTTTCAGTTTGAAGTATTCTTAAGACAAATTTATGGGTAAAATAATTAGTCTCACATTATACAAGGCGGTTCTGAAGACCTTGTATGTACTGCAATAGGGTTGCACTGTTAATCGCCAATTGGCAACGGATTGGATGCTCACTAATAGTCCGTCACGGGTTATCAGCAGACCTCAATGTTGATGACAACACTTAGCCGAGCCTCTCCATCCATTGCTAATTGTTTTTTTCTTTTTTTTTCCTGCGGTTCGATTTTCATTCTTCCTCCTATTCCCTTTTGATCGAACATTGCTGATTGGTTTTTATTAACCATAACTTTTTTTCTCTACACGAATTGTTTACTATAAGTTTTTTTTTTTTTTTTTTTTTTTTCTGTTCTTTTTATGGTTGTCATTCTTCCTCTCTTGATTGAGTGTTGGACACCTACCACCACCTTTATACCAATTCTTCTTGTTGGCGTCCCATTTTGGCCTTGCATGATGAATAAGGCTCAGTTATATCAACAGCTACCAAGTTATCCAAGAATACACAGGTTCTGCCTCAAGATCGAATGGATAATGAACCGCTAAGTTGTTGAGTCACAAATCCTAATTCTCTATAATTTAGAAAAGTATTCCGGCTGAGGCACTGAGATTTTCCTAGACCATTTCCTGAAAACAGTAATAAAGAACACAAAAATCGCCATAAGTTTGCCACTGACTTGGTAGTGAATGGATTGCTGAAAACGACTCATGAGTTAAAAAGTGTACTAGTTGCATTTCGTGGAAAGGGAAGTTCATGACCTATTCGTTAAAGACGCTTACAGGGTCTCGAAGGGATAATATATCGAAACGCAACTATCAAATATATACATAACAAATTCTTATAATCTGTGTTGGGAACTATTCAAATGTATATATGACAAATTATCAGACAGACAGTGACTAGTTCAAATATGCCATTCTATCTGCAGCGTATATAAAAGTAGTGGCCATAGGTGCTTTCTTCTGCAAATACTCGGATTTCGTATGCAATGACTATGTACTGCTAATCCTAGTGGAGTAACTTTTTTAATCAGGAGGAAAAGTTCAAAACATCATTTCAGTAACTTTCCTACCAAAAATATAAGTAAAAGAGCTTTCAAGGTTAGAAGTTTGTTGATTTGGATGGGTGAACTGTTGTATATGTAATAGCAAATTCAGTTAAATTCAACTTTGCGCAAACTTGTTATGTTTACCTTGTCAACTTCACAAGAATTTAAACTAATCCAGTATGGAACTCTATAAATGAGAAGCGATAGTTGCAAAACTTTATCATTCAAACTAAGTTCGTTTCATATCACTTTGGTTCATAAATGAGAAGCGATAGTTGCAAAACTTTATCATTCAAACTAAGTTCGTTTCATAAATGAGAAGCGATAGTTGTAAAAATGAATAATAATGTTTTGGTAGTAGTAACAGTAGGCCTAGTTTTACTACTCAACATGGAAGCCTAGTAGTGTTACGTGTTTAACTGTTTATGTAAATGTACTAAAAGTGAACCTAAAATGATGTTTAGGTTTTTGAAATAATTAATTGTGGGATCAAATAACCTATTGTTGTTTAAATGTGATTCATTGAAGAAGAAAGGTTATATTGAAAAGAAAAAATGAATCTATATTCAATACATCTTCCCAATGTCAACAAAGTTGTAACAGTAGGCCACCTGGATTTGTTCATCACTTTTAATCTTCGTGTTTTTCTTATTTATAACCTCATTATAGTATTTAGTTTTTCTATGCCGAGACATTTTTCCAAATAGCACTCCTAATTAAAACCACCCTTCCCGCTTATTCAAGTATATTCTCTTCCACTTGATTTCTTCGCATTCTTTGAATTATTACCTCCCGATGCTCATCCGATTTCCTCGCTTCTTTTCACGAAATCATGCACCAAATGATCAGCTCCTATGCTTATCATTGTACTTTTTCCTGTGTTTAGAGGCGAAATCTCAAAAACCACCGAATGATGAGAAGTCTTCGCACCTCCGTTCTCCTAGTTTTACTACTCAACATGGAAGCCTGTTATGGTAAACTAAAAATAGGATTTTACAAAGAAAAATGTGATTATGAAGATGTTGAATCTATTGTCAACAAAGTTGTGAATGAAAGTTTCGCTAGTGACCGTTCTATTGCCGCTGCACTTCTTCGCATGCAATTCCATGACTGCTTTGTTACTGTACGTGTTTAACTCGTTTATGATCTTAGCTAGTATGTACTGCTTTTCTTTTTATAGGAAGTGAACCTAAAATGATGTTTAGGTTTTGAAATAATTAATTGTGGGATCACTTTTGTGTTTTTCTTATTTATAACCTATTGTTGTTTATGCCGGTTTAAGGGATGTGATGCATCATTGCTTCTTGATGGAGATACAAGCGAAAAGAAGGCAGTCGCAAACCTAAATGTAAGAGGTTTTGAAATAATCGACAAAGCAAAAACTGCACTGGAACAAGCTTGCCCAGGAATTGTCTCTTGTGCGGATATTATTGCGATGGCAACTAGGGACGCTGTTGCCTTGGTAAGTAATTTGACTAAACTCGACTGTCTCCACTCCACAAGCCACGCTTTTTTCGTTTTTCAAATGAATAGCTTATATGCTATCTCAATTTTTATTTCACAAAATTGGTTAAAAAGACCAAAATCAAAATTTTCTGGGTGAAAAAAACAGTTAGATTTTGATATTATTTAAATGGATAAAAATTTAAAAATAGGCTGGATGTAACCAGTTTCATCCTGCCCATTTTCAAATATTTTTTCTTATTTTTAATTTACAAAGGATGCATCCAGTTTCATCCTTGCTATTTTTTAAGTTTAAGCTAGGATGAATCCAGTTTCATCCTTGCTATTTTTTTTTTGTCCATTTCACCCATAAAAAAATTTACTCGTCCATTTGAACTGTGTTTTAATTTTTTTTGGACAAATGACATATTTTCCGTTTTTATTTATATAGAGCGGAGGATCTATTGCACGATATGAGGTAGAAACAGGAAGGAGGGATGGTCTTACCTCTGAACAAGATAAAGTCGATCTCCCAGGTCCTCAAATTTCAGTCTCTAATGCTATCGAGTTGTTTGTTAGCAAGGGACTTGCTGACACTGACATGATTGTACTACTTGGTAATTACAACACTTGAACTGATAAATTCATCACGGATCGGACATTGTGTTGCCAATAAGTTTCAATGTCATAGTTTTGTTGTGTTGTTAACTATATAGATGCAACATGCAACAACATGACACCGTAAAATGCATTTACTTGATACATGCAGTGATTCCTTTTCTTGTGTGTTATTAGGTGCTCACACTGTCGGAGTTGCCCACTGTAATTTTTTCCGAAATCGTCTTTGGAATTTCGGTGGCACCGGAAGTGCAGATCCAACAATGGACCCTGTTTTAGTCGAGACTCTGAAATCTCAGTGTCCAGAGTCTGCAAATAATGAAGGCGATGTAGTTAACTTGGACCAGAACCCTTCAAGTTCCAATGTCGTTGATAATTCATTTTACCAACAGATACGTTTAAACAGAGGTATCCTAGAAATTGATCAGAAACTAGCACTGGACACATCTACAACAGCCGTTGTCGCCACAATGGCTAACGATGGAGTCACTTTTCTTAATCTTTTTGGTAAATCCATGGTAAAGATGGGTGGCATCGGCGTACTCACTGGTACTGATGGACAGATTCGACTCAAATGTAGCCATGTTAATGCTATCTGATTTACCCTTACCGCCTATCTAATATAAGCAAATCGTAACTGCTTCCGATTGTTTTCTTTTGATAAGTGTGAAAGATGCGTGTAAAATGTATTCTTATATTATGAATAAATGTATCTCGCAGCCTGTCATCTTTTAACCTAAAATATCTAAAGACTTAAAGGCCTAGATAAATAAAGTTCTCACACACTGAATGGTGAGAAAACCCTCGCTTCATATTGGTCGAAATATGCCTCTTTTGGGTTTTGTGAAACGAGCGTTTTGGTGAGGACACTTGACAACATACGATTGGTTTTAATTTAAAAAGAATAGGAAAAAGATTAAAAAAATAGAAACCAAATTCAATTTGGAATTCATGACATGGCAATATTTAGGTGAGGACACTTGGCAACATATGATTAGTTTAAAAATTACAAACTTAAGAGGAAAACCTAACTTACCATGTTGGAATTTTAAGGAAGTCCAAACTCAATTTGGAAATCGAGTAAATACTATATTATGACTCTTTTTCCAAATTAATATACCAAGGGGAAAAATCCACATACTTTTTGCGAAAATTAAAGGAAAAAAATGAATAAAATATGCAAATATTCTCCACCAATTTAATGTATTTTTCCCACCACACCAAATAAAAAAATACATTTCCACGGGCGGGTCGAAGCCCCGCGCACACCAAATAAAAATACATCGCCACGGGTGGGGTGAAGCCTAGCACACACCAAATTAAAAATGCATTATCACGGGGCATGGCGAAGCCCTGCGCGCTCCAAGTTAAAAGGAAAAAATAAATAAAATCTGCACATATTCTCCACCTATTTAATGTATTTTCCCCGCCACACCAAATCAAAAATACATCGCCACGGAACGTGGAAAATCCCTGTGCTCACAAGATATAAAATGCATCGCTAGGGGCGTGGTGAAGCCCCGCGCACACCAAATCAAAAATGCATTGCCACGGGGTGGGGAGAAGTCCCGCGCACACCAAATTAAAGAAAAAAATAAATAAAATATGCACATATTCCCCACACATCAAATCAAAAATGCATCGCCATGGGAAGGGGCGAAGACTCGCACTTACCAAATAAAAAATCCATTGCCACGGGGCGGGGACCCCGCGCACACCAAGGTAAAAGAAAAAAATATGCCCGGTGCGTAGCACGGGCACAAATCTAGTTTAATCTTAACACAAAATTGGTTAAAAAGACCAAAATTAAAATTTCCTGGGTGAAAAGGACAATTAGATTTAGATACTGTTTAAATAGACAAAAATTTAAAAATAAGCTGGATGTAACCAGTTTCATCCCGCCCATTTTCAAATACTTTTTCTTATTTTTATTTTACACAGGATGCATCCAGTTTCATCCTTGTTATTTTTTAAGTTTAAGCCAGGATGAATCCAGTTTTATCCTTGCTATTTTTTTTTGTCCATTTCACCCTTAAAAAATTTTACTTATTCATTTGAACCGTGTTTTAAATTTTTTTGTACAAATGACCCATTTTCCGAAAAACGGAATGACACAGACGCCAAATTCAAATTATTCCTAGTGTTATTATGCTAGAGAATATGCGATTCGACGTTGTAAGTGTGAACCGTAACGGCATAATTTCTTGTTGATTTTAACTATTTTATTGAGAATCAAATAATTAATGATGTTATTGGATCAACTACATAAAAAAAAAAAAAAAAAACATGATGGATTGTTGAGTACGCACTATCTCCACTCACTGACTTGGTTACCTTGTAAAAGTCTAAAAACCAACTCACGAACAGGCATGCCTGAAAGATTCAAGATGGCGTTCAATTAACGAATGCACACTATCACACAAAAAAAGGAAGAAATATGGTAGTTTTCTTCACATATGTTCATCAGAATACTTTCTACAACCAGTTATCCTCCCAAACCTTCCCTGATGGTTTTTTCCCGCCTAAATGAGCTACGCTTCCCACCAGTACGCAATCGTCAAGGGAATTTTGGCTGACGTAATTATAAGCTATATAAAACCATGGGAGCGTAATTGTTAATAGTTCTTTTACCAAGTACAAAGTTACATTCTCATATGGTATTTGTGGTAGTCCAACCTAAACTATGTTGAGAAACTCGATCGGTCATCAGTTTGACATTTCCTCTTACTTCCAGAATGTGGTTCCTTTGATGGCGCAATTTTTGTTGCTCTTCAAGGGGTTGGCCTAGTCTTGTTAGTGAATTGATCCATGGATTAAACGGATGGACAGAAGTCCCAACAAATGCCATTTTGTTCATGAGTTTTTGACTGATGATTGATCCATGCAACTTGCAAATACGCAACAACCCCAATAGAAGTGATCAATTAATATAAACTTCTTCCGTCTAAAAAGGGGAAGATTATGTGGTTCCAACAATGTGTAAACTTTTGATTTCCTCATTATACATTATAATTTTCTTGCATATAATGTATTTTACAAGAGTCGACCTATCAACCTCAGACTATAAAATGAGGAGGGTATCATTGTCTTAGACAAGGAGGACTGGGTCGCACTATATATATCCGGCGGAATTTTGATTTTTTCCTCAACTGCTTTGGCGAAATATTTCCGGAAAATATATTACTTTTTATTTCTTATACTCATCTAAAAAGCCTTTCAAAGTATTACTGTAGATTTTAAGATCTGAAGAACTCAGTATGGGAAGAGAAAAACGAATGAAAAGTATCAGAGTTAGTGGTGATTTTGACGACAATATATATGGTGAGATATTGAGTAGGCTCCCGGTGAAATCACTCGTTAGGTTCAAATGTGTAAGCAAAGGTTGGGAATCGATGATTAGCAATGACAATTACTTTATCGATTTACATCTTTCGCGAACAAAAACGCGCTCATCTTCATCTACATTATTCGTGATAGTCCGAACTGCTGAAGAGAGGACTGTCGTTTCTATGGATCTATTAAATGATGTGCCTGCAGTTATAAGATTTCCAATTCAGTTGACAAAACATGAAGGGATTCTCAAACCTGTTAATGGTTTGATCTGTTCCTACTATAAGGATTTCTATCTTGGCCGCACTGCTGTTTGCATAAGGAATTTCATGACCCGAGAAGAAACTCCATGGATTGAAGTACCAATGGAAAATACGAAAAAGAAGGTTTATTTTCAAACGATAGAGCATGGGTTCGGGTTCGACCTTACCACCAAGGAACACAAAGTGATATCCGTACGGCAAACAGAAATTAAAGCCTCAGGTTCAGGTAAAAGGTTTTGTTATATAGTTTGTAAGGTTATGAATGTAGGGAGGAAACGTTATAATGCATGGAGAATAATAGATGATTTCCCGGCCTATAAGATCCAAGGTGATGGAATTTTTGTTAATAGGTCTTTATACTGGCTGGGTAGAAGTAGTATTCGTACATCAAACTGTCAGAACAAGTCACCTACTAAATACATTGGTAGATTGTCCCAAGTCATTGTTGCGTTTGATGTTGCAAACGAACAATTAAGGTCAATACCAATTCCAAATTTCATCATGGATCAACCTGGCAGTTGGTATAGTTTTGAATCCCGAGTAGTTCAAATATTAGAAGTGGATGAACATATAGCATTAATTGACCAATTAGAGAAAAAATCCAGATTGCCAAGTTGTGGATATTTGATGAAGATGGTAGTGGCCACCAGAAGATTGCTACTAATGCTACTATTGGTAGTAGAGATGGCAATTGGATTGAAGAGACAATTTTGATGCCTTTCGGTAATTCAGAATTGTACCCTTACTTCTTTGAGTCCATTACGGGTAACAACCTTCTATACTCTTTATCTATACGACCGGGAAAATAAGACTTTTATGCAGGTTGAAATCAGTGGAATGCCGAGGAATATATGTGCTCCCTCCGACCTAGTGGCAAATTTTACCGAAAGTCTTTTACCAGTTCCGAAGAAGCGGAAACAACAGTGACAAGAGAACTACTCTAAGTCTCATAAGTTATGATTGAGGGGGTTGGATGGTGAAGATGACGAGCAAAGTGAAAAGTGAAAAGAACTATGATGAATGGATGGATGATGATACTAATCCACCCGCTGCTGTAAATCCTATTCCGATATTGATGCCGACATTAAACTCTTTCAACACAATAAGAGTACGCTACTGCCCACTGTGGAGGAAGAAGCTCAGAAAATGTTGAAGCGGGCAGATATGATGATGGAAAATAATGAAAAGAAAGTTAGTAAAAGTAAAAGTAAAAGAAGTAGGCTACAACAATAATTGATGGTACTTGAAGAGTTGTAAGTCTTGTTATTCTTTGCAGCCACAACGCAATACTAAATGAAGTTTTGATGCTCGAATGTCAAGGATCTAGCTATCTATCAGAACTAGAGTTACAATTAAGACGTTTTTACAAAGAAAGTATTAAAGATGCTATCTCAAAGCTTGTTTAAGGCTCTATAATCTCTTGCAATTATAAAAGTTATTAATATATGTCGATGACTTATCTTGAAAAGGCATAGAATTAAGAAAATTAACTATTTTCCTATTTATTTCAGTTTTTTAGTTGAATTTTTTATCCCTATACACAAATATTGGAAATTTTCAAAATATATGCATTGGCGCTACAACGGGTATCCAAGGGCAATAGCCACCATCAATACCCTCTGAAGGTGTCCTTCGGTGATGAACGGACATCTTCAAGAAGTATGAAATTCCTACAAGTGCGGATGATTATTTCTCTTGAAAACACAATCGAAACATCTCTGTTTTTTCTTCTTCTCTAATAGCATATGTTGATACATCAAAAAGAATACCCCTTAACGGGACAGGGGTTTCCCCGAAAGGGAAGCAAACCCAACAAGAAACATGGGGACTTGGGGACTAAGACAAAGTCCAATAAGAAGGTATCCATGAGGCAAGAAGGATAAGGAAGGTATTGATATAGAAAACGGAGGTTATATTAGGGAAATGATGGCATTAGTAGTAATTAAACGGGTTTTGGATATGTGGCATCATCATACCATAATAGGAGGGGCTTTTAGAAACCCTATAAAAATAAGGACAAGGTACAGTGGAAAGTAAGTGTAGTCATCAGGTGTGATTAGGACGGGTAGGACCAAAATCATATTCACCCCTCGACAGCATCATCAGAATCTAACATTGTGTTAATTTTTGGTTGGGTCAAGGAAATACAATCTTTGAATTCGATTACGGTGGTAGGGTTTTATTGAAATCTAAAGGTATAATTCAATTAATTTGTTATACTCTCCAAATTAAAGGTTGAGTTATTGTCTAAAAGAATCGATAGAGCCCTAGAGTCTGAAGTACATCATTCATTTGTTTGTTTTCATCCTCGAGTTTTTGACCAAATTTTCCAACAACAAAGACAACTAGAAAATGAAAAATAGGTTTCTACACACGTACTTATGGCATTCACAAAATGAGGCTTCTCACCGATACATAGTCCTCATGCCCTCTTCAAAATATCCTTCCACGTCAATATAACCATTATATGAATCGTGTTGGGAACCATGGCTTTCGGCCCCAATCTTTGGTCTTGTGAAACCTCCACGAGAAAGTTTTATGAGAATTATAATATTGGCTTTCTTCTCAAGACTGACTTTGTTAAAGGAACAATTAATTATGTTTTTTTTTTTACCCAAAAAGGCTAAATATATTTAAAGAAAAAGCATGGTTTCCACAAAGAAATGGCTACCATGAAAAAGTGTTACAACGAATTAGCATGAAGATAGACTCTCGAATGAAATACAAAGACTGACAACAAACTAAGAGAAAACAAGTTATCCTATCACTCCTTCCCAGTTGAACAGAAGAGTGTTTAGTGTAATGTTCTCAAAAATATTAGTCCCAACAGACCAGTTGTATGGCAGCATTTTACTTCAATTAAAAGTGTGTTGAAATGACTTGTAGCTTCCTTGATAGAGCCTTCCATTTCTTTCATTCCACACAACCCACCAAATGGAAAATGGAATCATGTTCCACAATTTCCTCCTCCAAGAGTTTCCTTTCTTCTTGTTCCACTCCCAAATAGTTCCTTTTACATCCTCCCTGAAAACATATACTAGTTTGAAACTAGTGAAGAAAAAATTTCAGATATTTCTTGTCTCATCACAATGCAAGAATAAATGTGAATTGGACTCAGCCGCCTTCTTACACATAATGCGCCCATTAATCACAATTGAGTTATGTAGAGTATCTAGTGTAGGAGCTGCATTATAACATATATTTCAGGTGAAAAAGATCACTTTTTGTGGAATTCTTGGATTCCATAAGCTCTTGTATGGAAATTTGATGTACCCTGCCATTTCAATTGCATCGTAACATGACTTTACAGAGAAGCTATTACCAGGATTCCAAGACAAGTAATAATCTCCATTGTCTTCCAGATTAGGAGCATTAATTTGACCCAGCATCTCAGCTACCATGTTCATTTCATCTTCTTTAAGTTTCCTGGAAAAATTAAAATCCCAAGCAGAACTATTATCAGTGAATGTCACCATGTCTCTAATAGAAGCACTTTTAATTCCGGATAATCTATAAAGAGATGGATATAAGGTTGCTAGAGATTTCTCCCATATCCAGATATCATGCCAGAAAGAGCATTTATTTCCACTTTGAATGTGCATAGTAGAAAGTTGTTGAATAATATTCTTGGATTTAAGGATGCCTTCCCATAAACTCTTGCCCACAGAATCCTTATAATCATTAGGTAATAGAGCATTGAATGATCCACCAAATTTTTGATGAACTACTGATATCCTGAATGCTATTCTCTCAGTATTGTATCTCCTAATCCACTTAGCATGTAAAGATCTATTAATGAGCCTCAATATTTTTAAATCAACTCCACCTTTTTGTTTTGATAAGGATAACCTTTTCCAATCCACCCAACCTCTCTTTTTATCAGCACCCAAAAGAAAACATCTCATAATGCTATCCATTTGCTTTTCTACAGAAGCAGGAATCTAGAAAAGAGAAAGGTAATAACTTTGAAGCAGGCTGCGTAGTACATGTTTGATAAGCATTAACCTACATCCTTTTGAGAGGTATCTTCTTTTCCAATTGCTTAATCTCTTCTGAAATCTTTGTAAAATCACTTCCCAAATAGTTACAGACTTTGATTTGCTACCTAAAGGAATTCCCAAATAGTTTGAAGGAAATTTCACTATCTGGAAACCAAAAATTAGAGCACAAGAATCGGCAAACTGAGCATCTCCTACAGCCACTAAATCACTTTTATTGAAGTTTACTTTCAAGCCAGAAACCATTTCAAAAGAAATTAAAATTTTCTTGAGATTTGTAATCTGTTCTTCACTGTCATCCAGAAGCATGATGAGATTATCAGCAAACAGTAAATGTGTTATGATGTCACCATCCATAGAAGGCTTGAAACCTTAAATAAGGTTTGACTCAGATCTTTGAATCCTCAAAGAAAGGACATCAACCACCAAAATGAATAAGAAAGGTGACTAAGGGTCACCTTGTATTACCCCTTTACTACTTATAAATAACTCATAACAAGAGCCATTCAAAGAAATAGAGAATCTGACATTTGAGATGCTTTCCTCCAAAAATTCCCAAATCCAAACCTTGACATTGTGTAATCTAGGAAGCTAAAATTTATGTTGTCAAAAGACTTTTGCAAACCCACAATTAATTATGTGGGATTTCATGTTAAGAGTGACTTTGCTAAAGACACAATTAAAACTCCAAATTAAACCATTTTGTTGATTTAAAGTTAACCATGCAATTTGCAGCGCATCTATATTGTATACCATGGATAGCGGAGTGGATGAATTGGCATGTAATGAAAATAAAAGCGAAACACATACGGCATCCAATGGATTCTCGTGGCCGGAGGTTTATAGATAGGATGTGCCATAGATTTCTGTAAAGAAGAGACATGATTGTTTAGGACTGACAATGGATGAATATACCCTTTCTGGAATGGTCTACCCCAAAATGTATTTGTGCATTATCCTTATGCTTTTCACCTTCTACTTTTTCCATCTATGTGCATGGCTAAAGAGTACAGTATGCTAACACTACTGATTATTGGTGCTAGTCAACGTTTACTTGCAACCGTTAGTTAACGAGTTGAAGGGTTCTCTTAACTTGTATACCAGGAAACATCTTAAGGTTAAATAAAATAATAATATTTTATATTTGTTAGTGTCATTCTTGTTGGATAGTTAAATGGGAACATAAAAATTCTTGCTGGATAGTAATTTTTTTTATGGGGAATTTGACTTTAGTATTTACAGAAAGAATTACTTACACTTATACCCTCAAAAGTTGATCATTATTTTATTTTCAATTCAACTCAATCTTTTGTGCACCATAACAAGACCACAACATGTTGATCGATGCTTAGCTTTACCATGAAGAATGGTTCTGCCAAAGTGATGTGCGCGAGTACCATTGAGAATGTGTAAAAAATAGTACCCGCTGAAGTTGCATCATCAAGAAATCCCATATAGACGGAAGGAAGCCATGCTCGAGAGTATTGCCAAAATCATTGGGAGGGAAGTGAACATGCCAAGTTGGATCAAAAAGTACTGATTGAGGATTGCACTAAATGCTTTATTATTGGAAGAATTCTTTATGGAGCTCTCTGTTGGAAAACAATTACTAAAAAATGATTTTTTGGATAATACTTAACTAATTAAGGATAAATTTGTCCATACCAGAGAATTAGGAACCCTAAACCAAGAGAATTAGGAACCCTAAACCACTAAACCAACCTCGTCTGGAAACTACCTCCGTTTCCACTTCCATCACCACCACCATCATCTCGATGGGTTAGTGTGGTGCGAGGGTGGTTTCTTTTTCCCCCACTAATTATTTCTCAGTGTTCTCCCTTTTGGAGAACTTGATGTCCTTGTTTTCAATTTTTTTTTTAGTTCCCTGCCTGTAAAGTTTTCTGCTTCCTTTTCCGTTTCTTCTTGTTTTCGGGTAAGACTTGTTACACCACGAAGAACTCCATGTTTTGTGTACAAGTGACTCTTGTGTTTGTTGATTTTCCTGAATGATTTTCCCTTTTAAGGACTTCCATGGGTGTCCAGACGGGGGGGGGGGTTTAATCCCCTACCTGAAGAGATTACAACTTTGCAATAGTGAGAGAAAGTTGGCACTTCAACAAGCTATCAAAAGTGACGTAGAGGTGATGTTAATCCTGCAACAGTTGATGGTGTAGCAGTCGAAACAATATTGGGAGTTCCTCGGCCTAGCTCAATTCCAATTTATTTGGAGAGCGACATTGAGCTTACTGTTGGGACAATTTATGAGACCTTTCGAGCTCCCATTTGCACTGTGAAGAGCATTCCAAGAGGGTGCAAGTTGGCATTCTCTCACGCTCTAAAGAAATGCTTTTGAAAGTATCAGCAGATCCTAAACTGGTCATGAATTGGGTTAGCTTAATGTTGCTTCCTTGTTGTACGCTGCGTGTTTTCAGGCCTAAGGGTAGAGAAGAGTATAAATCTGGGAATCACAAGGCCATGAAACAGCAGCAAATACTTCGAGCTCTTGCACTTTGGGGTGAAACAGGTGGAGTACAACATCTTGTTAAGGAGGCTCTACAAATAACACGTACTGGAGGTTTTAAGGGTTTTGATGACACAGAGGCAGATAACACTTTAGGTACGAATGTTTCTACCTTTTAGCGCAAAGTAGCAGACGGGCACTTCACAACAGCTGTCAAGGATATTAGTTCATCTGGGGTAGCACCAAACAATGCTGAGACCCGAAAAGCGCTTGATGATAAACATCTGATTATGCCTCCTCCACATAAACCAACTCTCCCATTGTATGAGACATCGTTACTTGCTGAGGAGGGTCTAAGATGTATGAAGTCGTTCCCTAAGAGAACTTCGTGCGAAAAGTATGGTCTTCGGGCACAATAGTTGCTAGATGCGTTTTGTGGGGAGGGTTCAATTTTTTCTGCTGACTTAGTCACGACAATAACAAGGGTTGTAAATTTGTGGTTGGGTGGTAGTTTCCCACTTAACCTTGCATAGTTCATTGCATCAGCACCCTTAACTCCTCTCCTCAAACCGGACAAAAGCATTTGTTCTATTGCTGTTGGGACGATTTGGCGTCATCTTGTGTCCAAAGTAGCAATGAAGGGAGTTGGAAAATACATGGCATCTTACTTGCAAGACTTTCAGTTCTGGGTGGGTGTTTCAGGAGGTGCTGAGGCAATCCTACATGCTGTGAACAGGTATGTTAATAAGCATCATTCAGATGCTAGCCTCACTATGCTAACTGTAGACTTCACCAATGCTTTCAATCTAGTCGACCGAACATCCATGCTCCTTGAGGTGCGTAAGGTATGTACATCTATATCTCCATGGGTTGAATACTTGTATGGATAACCTGCAAGATTGTATGTTGGAGACTATCATATTTATTCTTCTATAGGGGTGCAACAAGGAGACCCCTTGGGGCCATTGTTGTTTTCCTTGGTGCTTCATCAGCTTATTGCAAATATAAATGATCAATGCGCATTATCCTTACAGTATTGGTATCTTGATAATGGTACTCTTATTGGTGACACTGCAGAATTGGAGAAAACACTTTCAGTTGTTCAGACGGGAGGGCCTGAACTGGGGCTTATATTGAATATTAAGAAAACGGAAATTTTTTGGCCCTCTTGTGATGGACAGAGGTTACAAGATGGGATGTTTATTATTGGTGTATCAAGGCCAGATAATGAGGTCAAACTATTAGGGGGTGCGGCAGCCTAGATGAAGTGTTTGTGAAGGGACTTTCCGTTAAGAGAGTGGAGAAGGCGGTAGATTTAATGCAGATATTATCCAAGCTTCGTGATCCTCAGAGTGAACTATTACTCCTACGTGCGTGTATGGGCATATCCAAGCTTCTCTCTGGGCTACGTATTTGCTTCCTAGAATACACTTCGGAAGCAGCAGATATTTTTTATAGAGGCTAAAGAGAGGTGGTAGAAGGCATTGTGGTATGTGGGGGTCCTTATTTTGGGGAGTTTCAATGGAGGTTATACCAATTATATATGGAGGCCTTGGCTTATACACTTCTAAGGAGGCGTCCCAATATTCCTTTCTAGCATCACCTGTGCAATCCTGGGGTCTATAAGATCATATATTAAGATGAGGGGGAGTGGAGGGAACGAATGACAACTTCCATAAGGCTTTGAGGACATTACAAACTACTCTTCCTGATTATGACTTTAGCATCTTCACCAATAAGGACACCGCCCCCATTAAAGCACAAAGCAACCTGACGAATGCTTTTTTTGGTAAAGTGGTTAAGGACATGGATGTATTTTATGAGTTATCGGACATACATAAAGCGTTTTTTGGTTTCCTACAAGCAGCGCATGCCCAGGACTTTCTTCTTACTATTCCGATTGAGGGCCTTAGTCAAAGGATGTCACCAGTGGAGTACCGATCCATCCTTAAGTACAGGTTAATGATCCCTTTATATCCCTCATATTCACATTTCCCTTCTTGCATCATGAATTGCTTAGACACATATGGGTACATGCGATTCATTGTAAAGTGGATCCCGGTTTTAAATATAGACATGATCATATGAGAGATTCACTTTATGATGTATTATGGGGAGCTGGTATTTCGGCGAAGAAAGAAGCGGCTGTCAACTTTTTGACAAATCCACTTGAGGGGAGATCAATGCTCAGGCCAGCAGATGTCCTTATTTTTGGATGGGCTAATGGAAAACATGTATGTGTTGACCTCACTGAGGTTTCTCCGTTAGTAGTTATTGGGCATGGCACCTTTACAGTTGGCTAAGTAGCAAAGAGGGTTGCCTCATGTAAGATAGCGAAGCATGAGAAAGCATGTATCGATAATGGACATGCTTTTCTCCCCTTTTCTTTTGTTACTTTTGGTTTCTTGACTCCAGAGGCGGTAAGACTCTTTAAGAGAGTCCAGAAAGTCATGCACATCAATGTCATGACTCCCGGTTCGAGAGAGTTTGTTTTTAAAAGGATAGGTTTTGCAATTCAAAAAGGGCTTGCAGCGCAGCTTGTTGCTCGCTTGCTTTCTATATAAGCATTTTCATTTAATGAATTAGATATACATTTATTGTTTTATTTTATGAATGAAAAACTTATTAGTCCCACATTGTGGAGTTTCCACTTTTTAGTTGTTTTAAGAGACTATAAAAGTATTTTAGTCCCATATCGGGGAATTCTTCATCTTAAGTTGTTTTGTTTCATTATATAAAAAAATTCACCACTTTTGTAAAATAAATTGGAAAGGGGTTGCTTTATATTTAGAGGGACCCTCAAGGGAAAAAATATTTTATATTGTTTTTTCAAGCGTTCGCGATTTTCCTTTATGGTTTTTCGGAGTTGCCAAGCTCAAGTTAAGCATCTACTACATATGCTAGTAGTAGGTGTAGTAGGGTGTTTTATCCTAGAGATATCTGTCCTGTGAGGGCTATAGCTTCACTCTTGAGTGTATCCCGATGCTAATGTCTTAAGGGCAACGTGTTGAACACGTGACTCACTCTATTTTTCAAAGTTTTGTCTTGTTGCTGTTGTGGAAATATGGGAAGCTCGCTCGTTTCGTCAAATTCATCACTTCCATTACAAAGGAGCTAAGTATAAATAAATTTTTCTTATTTTATTTTACTTTGTTTTGATTATTGCACCCAACAATCTTAAGACATTAATAAGTTTGTAATAACCATGGATGTTAATTATGGAGTGAAAAACAAAAAAAGAATTTTTGATCAGCTGTAGAGTTTCGAATATATCTCTCAACCTAGAAGGAATTTCGATGAACCCTTTTTACACAATGTAGTGGACATCCTGATAGTTTCCCACGTAAAATTTCAGAATTTCTGGAGTTGTAAAATTATTGTTTTGATATTTTACGAAACAGAGAAACGTTCCTGAAAAATTCTGACTGGCAGAAATTTGTTGTTAACTAAAGTAGTTTTTATGGGGTAACCATGAGTTTTTAGATATAGTAGTTCGAACGAAGTTTGTAAATCTAGATATTATTTTCAAAACTCATATTTTATCCTCCATTTCGGAACTATGGTTTGTGAGATGTGGTGTATTAGGTGATTGGGAAATTACCGTGTCCATGGTCAGAGTATATACAAAGATTGTGACATGAAATTGGGAAGGAACATGGCTACTAGGGGCATGTGGATGAACACAAGTCTTCCAAAACTGACAAAGGTGAGAACATCAAACACAACTCTAAGCGTAGTCTTCCTAAGAAAGATATGTTTCGTAAAACTGAATCCGGCATTACTTTAATTAAGGGTGATTGTTATGTTTGTAAAATTCCTGTCCATACGGTAGTAAAGTGTAGACAACATAAAACCTTAATAAGTAGAAAGTTAATGCTAATTTAGTTGAAAAAATTAGAACGAGTTCATTTACATGACGTCGGAAGTTATTTTAATAACCAATGTGAGAGACTGGTGGGTGGACTCTAGAGACACTAAGTATGTTTGTTGTAACAGAGACCTGTTCACATTATCAGAGGATAAGGGATGTCGAGAAACTCAATATGAGTAACTCATCTGCGACAGAGGTTGCATAAAAGGGAAAGGTCGAGCATAAGCTCATATTTGTAATATTCTCACACTGTATGAAGTTTTCGTGTTCCAAGCATATGCAAGAATATTGTATCTTGTTCTCTTGAAGATGGTAAAAGATTGAAGATCTTATAATTAAATGTGAAAAACTTTTTATAACTAAGGGCGGTGATTTTTAGGCAAAATTTATAGGAGTTATGGTCTATATAAGCTTAAAGGAAAATCTGATGAAGTGAACATAGTTGATTCTTGTGCTTTCTTTTGTGTGTCTTTGAATGTTTTGCATGGTAGACTTGGAACCGTAAAATTATAAGTCAGTGGATAAACTGGCTAGCATAGACTGCAACCAAATTTAGTTTTTACTTTGAACACAAAAGAGAAATCTATGTAGAATCAAAATATGCTATAAAACCTTTTAGCAAAAATATTCAGAGTAATTCTAAGCCCTTAGAATTAATTCATTTAGTCCTGGTTGAAATGAGTTCAACCCAAACTAAGGTGGTAAAAGGTGGTTTGTAACTTTCATAGATGATTGTACGAGGTACTCTCTTATATACTTACTTAGGGGTAAGGATGATTCCTTATAAGCCTTAAGAGTATAAACTTGAAATTGAAAGCGAAGTACATGTTACCACTAAATTGGTTAGGTCTAAACATGATGGTGAGTATGAAATTCATATAGGAGAATTTTACTTGTTAAATGGCAATATTCATGAGATCGTACCTCCTTATTCACCATAGTCTAATGATATACTTAAATGTAAGAATAAAACCATTAAGGAGATGATTTATGTCATGTTGATTAAAGAATTAACCGCCAAATTGTGGGTGGGGGGGGGGGGGTGTAGTCTTCTAATTTTGTTATATCCTGAGTAGAGTAATCTTTAAAGGATCAGATAAAACTCCATATGATTATGGAAAGATATACAACCTTCTTATGAATACGTCAAAATGTGGCGGTACTTAGATAAGATATCCTGAGTATTCTATTGCATACTTTTTGGTTGTGAGTTATGTTATTTCTGACATTGGTGTGAATATTTTTATGGAGTCTAGGGTTGTTGAGTTCTTTGAACATGTTTATTTTGAAACCTGTCTCTTCTTAAGGATGTGTTGTTAATACCCTAGATTTCTTTTCAACAAGTCAAAATTTACCTTCAAAGGAAGATGGAGTAGAGTTGATCCGAGGAGAAGTAAAAGGATTAAAACTGAGTCTTCTTATGAACCTGACTTCATAATATGCCTAGCTTAGTCTGAGTTTCAGACTTGTAAAGAATCCTTGACATCTACTGAAACTCCATTATGGTAAGAAGATTCATTTAGCGAAATGGACTCAGTCCGTCGAAACCAGACTTGGGAGTTTGCTAGTTTACCTCCAGGGAGTAAGACCATGGGATGTAAATGAGTCTTTAAGAGGAAACGTTATGTAGATGGAACTGTGGAAAAATATTAGGCTAAGTTGGTATCTAAAGGCTATAAACTAAAAGAAGGTGTATATTTCCTTGATTCTTTTTCACTTGTGACGATAATTACTTCTCTTGAGATGCTAATTGATATTGCTGCCATAAAAAATTTGGAGATACATCAGATGGATATTAAGACAACTTTTCTAAAACTATAAATTAGATAAAGAAATTTACATAGACTAGCATGAGGACTTTGTAGTGAAAGGTTATGAAGACAAAGTTTGCAAGTTGAACAAATATTTGTATGGTTCCAAATAAGCACGTAAACAGTGACATGGAAAATTTGATCATGTAATAATGTGTAGTGGATTTAAGTTAATGAATATGACATGCATATTTACAAGAAACTTGTTAATGATGCATGTGTGATTGTATGCTTGTATGTTGATGATATGCTTATACTTGATACAAACGTAGATGTGATTAATTCCACTAAAAACATGTGCTGAATGAGATCGTTGACTTGAAATACTTATGCCACGTTGATGTAATCTTAGGGATGAGGATTAGAAGAGAATCTAACTTTTATAGTCTTAGTCGTTCTCATTATGTTTATTTTTGTGCTTAAGAGATACAATCAGTGTGATTGTAAGCCTGCTTGTACTCCGTACGATTATTCTTGTAGAATCAAGAAAAATAAGGGTGGTGGAGTATCTTAACTTGAATACTCAAGAGTTATAGGATGTATGATGAATTTAACGAAATTTAAGAGTCCAGACATTTCCTATATTGTGAGTAAGTTAAGTAGATATAATTGTAGTCCAGAGAAAGAGCATTCAGATGCACCGAGTAGAGTATTATGTTACCTAAAATACTCTATTACCTTTTGTTTGATTTGTGAAAGGTATCTTGCTTTCCTTGAGGGAATTTATGATGCAAACTGGATAGTTGACTTAGAGGAGTCTAAGTCTACGAGTGGATATAGTTTCACTCTAGCATGAGGGTTTGTTTTTGGAAGATTTCCAAACAGACATATAATGCTCAATTCATTATGGAATCTGAGAGTATTACGTTAGCTAAAGCACGAGAGGGGGTGTAGCAGTAACACTCTTTATGGAAACTCACCTATATGAATGAGGAAGTGGGGCCATTTCCTATGAGAATATGAACTTTGATTCTCTAGAGCATTTTGAGAAACAAGATATGTCCAGGGCCAAATTGGACAAAACGACACGAGCTTGGCAGCACCCTTGGAGATATCATCCTTGGTCTTTATTGCGAATTACATCAAAATCTAGCTGTTCAAGACATAGTTCACTGTATCTAGCAAGTAATTCCGGTAATATCTCACTAAGCAAAGGTTCAAGACCTCATAGACACCTCTGCCTAAAATGGTATTTCCGGCGTTTTTTATGTGATTTTCGTTTTGATGGTTTTGGTATTACTGGAACTTAGGACCTAAGAGTCACTAAGGGTTCACTAGTTCATGCTTTTTTCACTTTGGTGAAAGAACCTTTAATCTCACTTGTGAGGAACTAAAGATGAAATCTCTCTATACTATATGATTTTTCGTATGACCCTGGGGTCAACACACAGTTGTGTGAGGGAGATGACGTTAGAAAGGCTAGTATGAATTCAAAATGCACGATTTGTATGTATGTTCAGTCAATTCTGGAGATTGGGTTGTTGATTTACTAAGATCTATCTATGTTTTCGTTCTTTATTGAGTTTGCATTCATGTGGGGGATTGTTGGAAAACAATTACTAAAAAATAATTTTTAAGGTTTTAATAAAATTATAATTTATTTTTTTATTTTATGAATGAAAATCTTATTAGTCCCACATTGTGGAGTTTCCACTTTTTAGTTATTTTAAGAGACTATATAAGCTTTTTAGTCCCACATCGGGGAATTCTTCTTCTTAAATTGTTTTGTTTCATTATATAAACAAATTCGATACTTTTGTAAAATCAATGGGAAAGGGGTTTCTCTATATTTAGAGGGAACCTCAAGGAAAAAATATTTTATAGTGTTTTTTCAAGCGTTCGCGATTTTCCTTTATGGTTTTTCGGAGTTTCCAAGATCAAGTTGAGCATCTACTACATATGCTAGTAGTAGATGTAGCAGGGTGTTTTATCCTGGAGATATCCGTCTTGTGAGGGCTATAGAATCACTCTTGAGTATATCTGAACGCTAATGTCTTAAGGGCAACGTGTTGAACACATGACTCACTCTTTTTTTCAAAGTTTTGCCTTGTTGTTGTTGTGGAGATATGGGAAGCTCGCTCGTTTCGTCAAATTCATCACTTCCATTACAAAGAAGTTAAGTATCAATAACTTTTACTTATTTGATTTTTCTTTGTTTTGATTATTGCACCCAACACCATCAATACCACAGGGAGCAAGATAAAGTAGCTGCCAAACAAATGAATAAAAAGTAACAATCACCATCATCATGTTAAAAAAGAACCCAACGGTAGTGTAGAAAAATGAAAGAATCCGGAAAAAGTCAAGCCTATGACCTAATCGGTAAACATTTCTACTAAGAGCTTGTTCACCGTTGCCACTAGCAACCTTAGATTCAAACATTGATATCTGATTCTACCCAACATCTCTTCATTTTCCAACTTATATGTATTCATGGTGTGTCACGTTACCGCTTCTTTGACGTGTAATTGAAACCCGCGAATATGTCCTTGCTGATGTTGATTACTCTATATACCTAGCTAATGCCACCTCGAGATAGGAACAAGAACCTATCAATCACATTTTCATGCCCATAATACATTCTCACCTTTAAAGGGTTTGCAAGAACATGCTGGCTAGGGTTGCAAAGCTTGTCTCCTACGAAGATATAAACCAAGCTAGGGAAGATACATAATCAACAAAGATTGCCTATATTTGTAAATGAGAGTTATAAGTTTCTCCAAACAGCCTACATATATAATCTATATATATGTAGATTACGATCTCGGTTTCAGAATGCATTTGAAGAAATTGGGAAGTTTATGTGCAAACTTGCTTTCCCTGTACCATCAACCCCGTTCACCAGTTTTCTGATGCAAGCTTTTAAGGTCTATTTATAGCACTCAATAATATCGCGTATAACATCGATGAGAAAACAAAAAGAAAATGGAAAAAAAATAAATAACATTAAACTTCAAGTCAGTTGTGTTTCCAAATAACTTTTATTCATACAAAAGTAATCCTGAATTAGAACTTGCACTTAAAAGATATAACCACCTAATTAAAGATGCAACCACTTAATGAAAACAAAAGAGAACGTTATGTAAAAAACAGCTTTCATGATTTCCTTAATTTGATACGAACCACCATGTATAGACTTTATTAACTTTGGAGTCGATCTCCATTGGTTTAGATGCTTTCCCAAGCCAAATTGGTATCCATGTCAAACCTAATGGAGAACGAATAAGAAGAATGCAATATGGAGATTTCTTGGGATGAGAAGAGACGAAGATGATGAGAATTGAAGATATTAATCAAGACATAAAAGAAAAGATAATAGAGAATTCGTGTAAACGAATGATAAGATTGATAATAATATTGATTCATAATAGATTGATTTCTCTAGAAGAAGGCTTAGCCTTTATATAGGTTAGCATGACCGACTAAAAACAAATAAAAGGGAATTCTACCTAAACTAGGAAAGTAAAGGACTTGTAAAGCAAGTAAGCTAAAACAGACGCAAGGGATGGACAATGATTGTTGATACAAACGCAAAGGATCAACAGTTATTGTTGATACAGATGAAGGGATCAACTATAATAGTTGATACAATGATAATAGGTAGATGTCCTACATCAGTCCCCCCTTCTTGATAGTAACTCATCCTCCAATTAGCTAAGTAAAAGAACTTAATTCTCTCCATATATTGCTAGAGACTTCGAGATGTCATCAAAGAATACGAGTTCTTTTCCTTCATAAAAAATGTAGATGTAATGATTACTGGCTTACCACGATCGAACACAAAACTTGTAGCTCTAGATATCATAAACCGAAGTATCCAAGAAACGTGTCTTAAAGCATCATAAAAGGTGTTCTTAAATTTAACATGATCAAACACAAAAGTCACTTCACTAGTGTTGGTAACGAAAATCATGCCAGCGACGACTTCCACGAGTACTTTATGTGTGTATTACAACTTTTGATCTACTCCTTTAAAAGCATAATGAATTGACTCGTTCCTTCGCTGGTCCAAAAATACTTCTTCGGTTTCATCATCAACATTTCTATTTTGAAATAGTATCCACCAACCAAGTCTTCTGTTTTCAACATAACGCCTAGCATTAAATGTGTGATCTATTAAAGTCACAACTAACGATGCAGAAGTAATCGGTGAAAATAATGTAATATTCATGTCTACCATGTTAGTAGAGACTAATAATTTCCTTTTTCCTCTTTCAACTCGGTTGACCCAAAACACTTCTTTGTCAAGCTTATCGTCATATACAGTTCGTGTTGATTTTCCACGATAAAAAATCATAGTGTACACTTTCTGCATCTATGCACCGTCCAGTATATTCTCTCTCGAAGTAATTACTAAAATGATCCAGAAAAACGAAGTCGGGTAGAGTTGCTTGAATACTAGCGAACTTCGAAAATAGAAATCCACCATTTATTAGAAGACTACAAAGAACTCCAATTTGTGTCAAAGATGACTTAGTAGTTTCTTTTATATTCACCCCTCTTTCTTCCATGTGTGACTATCCCTAGCTATACATGTGTGGTTTATCGCGCTACATACTTCAACAATCTCCACCTTGGCGAGATTAAACCACTTAACCATTCCAATCAGACTTCACTATATGATTATCATATGTATATGCTACCCATCGATCATGATTATTGTCATTATACACCCTGGAATACTTGTCCACCTTGAGTTAATGAGAAGGCAAGCACTAACTCCACCTTCAGCATTTCCTTGCCCACCTAGAACCCTGCTCCACTTGAGAGTTAATGTGTGAGACATTAACTCCACCTTAAGCGCCAATTCAACCTTGAGCTATGCCTTGCTGATCTAGAACCATGCTTTACCTGAGTTAATGGGTAACTCCACCTTGAGCGCCGGTTCAACTTTGGGCCTTGACTGCTCCACCTTGAGTCTGAATCCACTTGCGCCCTAAACTGAGTGACATTCACAACCACATCCACGTTCGAATAGTAGCCCCAACCATGGGCTCATATACAAATTGTTAGGATCTTCAAGGACCAACGGACAATACTCAGGGCCTGACCACATAACCGCGAACCCCACTTGACCACCTTGGGATAAGAAGTGTGGGGATTTTAATTAAAATGCCTCGGTGCTATGTATGGAGATGCCCAATCTTATTAAGCTCCACATGTATTCCTATGTATTCCATGAGGGACTATACCTATCTATACATATGTGTTTTATCGCGCCACATACTCCAACAACCGAGTAGAACCAAAAAATTAAACTATGTAAGCTGTAAAAAAATTACAACACCAGAACTCATTCGTCTTAACAATAATTGTGTAGATATTAACACTGTTCGGATCCTTATTGCTTTTTTTCCCTTTAAGAATAGTCTAAAAAGAGTAAAACTCAGAATTGTCTCAATAATACATATCGTATTTTATGTTCTAACTATTTCAATGACATAATGAAAAGATAATTCATTCACTTAAGTTATTATATTTTGAAATGTTAAGTCATTTCCGACGAAAACCATTTTACTCACATACGATGTAGTTCTAGTTTTTCAAAATTCCAAAATATATTATGTTAGTAATTCAATTCGGCAGGAAGAGTTCACTGAATGGAATATAGGTAATGGCTTGTCCTTTCGTAACATTATGTCCTTTTCCACATATTTGGATCCAGAGTTTGTAAAAAACAATGTATTTATGCGTTCTCTAGTGAGAGTTATTTAGGGATGGGCTACCTCCAAGAAAACTGCTAATTGATAACCGCATCACTGTCAATTGAAAACCCCACACTGTCGGATAACTGCAGTGACTAAGTGGGGACAATATTTGCAAAGGATCATGTCTTTACAAATGGTATTAGAGTCGACCAAGGGTTACACATCGAGGGTAAAAGAGGATGGTTGCCGAATTATGTCGGGAAAGGGTCTCATGAGTGAGAAAAAATTGCCAGAGTCTAGGATTGAACATATTCCGGAGCCCAGGACGGCTCTAATTAAGTTAGTGGTATTATAGTAATCCGACTCGGCAGTAGGATTCGTCAAGTGGAATATAAGTAATGCTTGTCCTTTCCTAACATCGACACCTTTTCAGCATAATTGGATTCATAGTTAGCGAGAAATCTTTATAGTTAAGCATGCTCGATATTGAGTAATCCTATGATGACTGACCTCTTGAGAAGATGTTGTTGGATGACCGCATCGATGACCATTGAAAACCCCGTATTGTCAGATGACCGCAGTGGCTGCGTGAAGATATTATCGTTAGAGGTTCAGGCCATTATATTCTACGACATTATGCTTTCAAATGTAAGGTCATTCGTTGCATAAAAATACTAATAACAATATGCTCTACTTACAATAAACTCTGTTATCCATCATCATTGAATAAAAATAATGTTAAACCATTTATCAAGAAATACATGAGACGATGCAAAATTAGTCACTGGGCATCAACACTTTCCACCGTCACTATGGTCCACTTATATAATTGTTATCCAATCTAACTAAGTTTGTAAAATAAAAAGTACATTGAAAACATATTTATAGCAATATTTTTTACATCCTAGTGTTTGGTAAAGATTTCATAAAGTGTTTTTTATGCAAAACACTTCCAAAATCTATCAATTCTAAAAGTGGGGGAGAAAGATCTTTTAAAAGCTTCAAAAACAAATGGTATAGTTCAATCTAATTTCATATTTTATTTTCCAATTCTATCCCATCTTTTTTTATAACTAAATTTTTTTTATCCTTGAATCTATATATCACCATTTTTTATTAATTCCTTACATTTTATTCTTTAAAGATAATTATTTTTTATTTTCAAACTCCATTTTATGTTATACCGTATCACCGAAATATACTTTAATTTATCAATAATAAATATTAAGAAATTATTATCTTTTAAAAAGTGGTTAAGAAAAATAATACTAATTAGTAAATTTCATATTACATATATGCACTCTAATAGTAGAAAAATTTACTTATTTTAAGCACAATAAAGTATAATAAATAATTTTCATAGATATATGTCTGCTTTTGTCAATTTCTCACTAACTACAAACACAATTTGATCGCTTTTTAATATATTTTTAGCTTTAGTTTATACTTTGCAACCATTCAATCGCATATTTTTTAACAGAGCTCGGCACAGTAACGTACATCGGCAACCATTCAATTGCTTGGTTTACATGGCTTAGCACAGTAATGTAAATCGTAAAAACAATTTTGTAAAGCCCGCACCAATACCAAACTAATCGTAAACATTAGTTAATAAAGTATATTTATTATCATCATTAGTAGAATAATTTATATATTATCATTTTTAATTTGACATTTAATAAAATATTATCATGGCAAATTAATAGAGTATTTATTATGAAGAATTATGGAACCTTAATGACATGATAAATTTTGTCTATTAGATGCATTTCTAATGCCAATCACAACCATCACTTATGACAAGCGATTACATCCGTAGATTTATCTCTTGTGCGGACAAATCTGAACCGCCACTTACACAGGCAAAGTTAGCCAAACTGTGCTTTATACTCTTGATAGAACTGAAATGGTTTGAAAAATTGTATGAAGAAAATTGTTAGAAAGACCGTATCATGAGGAATAAATATTTATTTTTTTGGTTAACTAAAGGATTCAATGGAAAAATAGCTAAAGGATAATTTAAGCCATGACCAATATCTATTGGGCCGGGCACTATGGTTTGATGATTTCACTTGGGTTTAGGTTACTTGTGGCGATATCCGACTATTATGGTCCTTCACTTCGCTACAAAAAAAAAAAAAAAAAAACGATTAGATATCATCCACTCTTAAACTAAGCGATGAGACACGAAATTCAGAAACAAAATTTCCATTTGAAATATTATTTTATGGAAACTCATTTTCTGTAAAAAAAATTATTGTATACGGAGTTTCCGTATTTAAATTTTCATTGTTCTCGTACTTTTACTTTTTACCATTTTAACTCTTTCGTTTTACTAATATTTCTTTCTTTCCTATTGTATTTCTATTTTTTCTTCTTAATTTTTTTTCCATAAACAACACTTATCTAAATCTACTAAAAAATAAATAAAACAAAAAAAAAAATGAAAACCGACCATTTATATACAAGCTGTCAAGCTCACCGATAATGATAAGCACTTTCATTCTCAGTCCGCTTAACTCCGATTAAACTATAGCAAAGCGAAATTGCACAACCATAATAGCCGTAAAGTAAATCGTGTCAACTCGCGAAGATCCTTTCTACATTCGACGTGTACTAGCTCAAAACTTTAGGCAATTCCAATCCTTTGAAGTTTGATGGCCGCCAAAGTGGCGCCCACTTGCCAGATGTCAAATCAAAATGATTCTCGAGTGACTACTTTATTTGGACCCACCAAATCCTTGCACGCAGCAAAAAGTGCAGACCGTACAATTATCCTTGCCAGCTCACTTTAGTAATAGTGCACTCTTGCCAGGAGAGTTGGAGTACGTACTCTCTTTCTTCTCACGAGGGGATGTCATTTAATCCTACGTCTGTCGATGAATAGGCTCGACTCGGGGATTGACTCAGCGATGTTGAGAGAGTTGGCCGTGAATTTCGGAGGGTAAATATATACTCCCAAACCTTACCTGATGTACATCATGCATGGGTTTTTTTTCCCGCCAAAATGAGCCACGCTTCCCACCAGTACGCAACTGTTGATGAATCTATTAGCTAGGTTGGCCGCTGAACTGAAGAAACAGTTTTTTTTGACAAAGAAAAGGGCAAATTTGAATAAAAATTAGACGTCACCAAAGTGGTGACCTTCTAAAGAGGCAATAATACCAAAAATTAACTGTTGTTATTGCCAACAACAGCTTCCCAATTACAAATAAGAGTACTAAGAGAGTAACCATCAAACAGCTTAGTCGAAGAAGCCCAATTATACATAGTACATTTAACGGAGATGATTAGTTGATTCCAATTTCTTCTTCTTCCACCATATAATCTGTCGTTTCTCTCATTCCAAATTGTCCACCAGACTGCAAACGGTAACATACCCCATATTTTCTTAACCATAACTCTACCCTTCTTATTCGGCCATTCCCAAAGAGTAGCCCTTACAGAATCAGCAAAAGCCCAATTTATACCGAAACTAGCGAAAAAATAATTCCACAGTTTCACAGTCTACTTGCAATGCAAGAACAGATGCATATTCGTTTCTTTCTCTATATTGCAAAATAAGCAAATACTAGAATTGGTCCTACCCGCCTTTTCCAAAAAGTCTAGAGTGGGAGCACCATTAAAACACAAAGTCCAAACTAAAAAGGAAACTTTCAGCGGGACTTTGTTGTTCCATAATTGCTTATAAGGAAAAGAAAGAAAGCCATCCCTATCTAAAGAAGTATAACAATTTGCCACAGTAAACTCACCTTCTTCAGCATCCCAGATTCTCACATCATCCGCTTCCGAATCACCCACGATTGAAGTAGGATCGCCGATCAGCTGAATCAGATTAATAACCTCACCCAATTCTTGCTCTTTTAGATTCCTTGCAAAACCAAAATCCCAAGCAGAAGAGACTGAAATTACCTCTTTGATTGAAGCATCTTTTTTCCTTGAGAGTTTGTATAGCCTCTTAAAAGAAATCTTGAAAGGTTGATCACCCATCCATTTATCCTTCCAAAACAACACCCTATTACCACTGTGTATATGAAGTTTAGAGTTCTAAATTATATGATCTTTGGCCTTTAGGATCCCCATCCATAAGCTATGACCTACAGAATTAGCCGAAGAGTTAGGAAAAAATGCTTCATAGTTTCCTTCAAATTTTTCATGAACAATTTTTCTCCACAATGCCTTCTTCTCTTCCCCATACCTCCATATCCATTTACAGTGTAAAGATTTGTTGACCAACTTAATCTTTTTAATCCCAATCCCACCTCTCTTCTTCTGAAGAACAGCTTTTGTCCAAGCAACCCAAATTCTTTTCCTTCCATTGCTATTAGAACCCCAAAGAAAAACCCTCATGATCTCTTCAATCACCTTCATAACAGAAACTGGCATCTGAAACAAAGATAAATAATATATTGGCAAGCTGGCCAGCACACTGTTAATCATTAACAATCTCTGACCTTTGGATAAATATCTTCTTTTCTAGGTAGACAACCTCGCTTGAATTTTCTGGATTATTTCATCCCAAATGTTTTTATTCTTGGATTTACTACCTAAGGGAATTCCTAGGTAGTTAATTGGTAATTGAGTAAGTCCACAACCAAAAGCTTCAGCACACAAAACACCATTATGATTGCTTCCAATACCCACAATTGTACTCTTCCTAAAATTTACTTTTAAACCCGCTATGAGTTCAAAGGAAAATAAAACATTCTTTAAATTGTTTACCTGATCCACTGAGTCATCCAAGAAAATAATGAGATCATCCGCAAACTGTAAATGATGTATTACAGTCCCAGTGGGAGCTACTTTGAATCCAGAAATCAAACCCTTTGCAGCAGCCTTCTTTAACAGGAGAGAAAGAACTTCTGCAACGATAATGAAAAGAAAAGGTGAGATTGGATCACCCTGTCGAATACCTTTCTGAGACTTGAACATATTGGTTGCCTCCCCATTAATTAAGATAGAAAACCTTGCATAGGAGATACACCACTTAATCCAACTTCTCCAAACATGGCCAAAACCAAACTTTTCTAAAGCCAAATCAAGACATCCCCAATTTATATTATCAAAAGCCTTCTCAAAGTCTACCTTACAAACAATTCCTTGTTTGTCTTCTCTTTTCCTTGAATCAATGAGCTCAGCAGCAATCAGAATACCATCATTAATCTGCCTATCATGAACAAAAGCACCCTGATAATCTGAAATAATAGAAGGAAGGACTAATTTCAACCTCTCGGCTAGAAGCTTTGAGATAATCTTATAAACACCCCCTATTAAGCTAATTGGCCTAAAATTATGAAGAGATACTGCTCCATTGCATTTAGGAATCAACTTTAGGTTAGTGCAATTCAGCCTCCAATCAAGAGAGTAAGAACTTTCAAATTCTTTAATCACAAGCATGAGATCAGATTTTATAATTTCCCAGTTATATCCACAACTTAGGAATTTCCCAGTTATATCCACAACTTTCAAATTTCCCAGTTATAATTTCCCAGGAATCAACTTTATGAAGAGATACTGCTCCATTGCATTTAGGAATCAACTGTTTCAAATTCTTTAACTGAAGAAACAGTTATAAGCTATAAAACCATCAATTGCATGACTTAACCATGGGCGTGTAATTGTGTTAATCTGTCCCTGCCCTAATAGTTCTTTTACCAAGTTGAAAGTTACATTGACATACGGCATTAGCTAGGATGCATGGCTGAAGAAATTTTTGTTGCTCTTCAAGAGGTTGGCCTGGTCTGGCTAGTGAATTGATCGACGGATCAAACGGATGGACAGAATCCCAACAAATGCCATTTTTCTCATGAGTTTTAAACATAAGCTACTTTGTTCAGGCAGAAGTGAGACCCAGCAAGAGCTGGCCAATCCCATAGTCCATGCAAGCCATATATTCATAAGCTACTTTTTTCAGGCAGAAGTGAGACCCAGCAAGAGCTGGCCAATCCCATAGTCCATGCAAGCCATATATTTTGGGAGATACGCATAGTAGTTGTGCTGGTGTGGCGAATTTGTTGAAAATCGATCCATGCATCTTGCAAGTGCCCAACAACATCAATAGTACCTAGTGATCAATATAAAAAGGGGAAGATCATGTGGTTCTAACAATGTGTAAACTTTTACGAGAGTCGACCTGTCAACCTCACACTGGAAAGAGGAGTTCCATTGTCCTAGACAAGGAGTACGGGGTCGCACTATATATATCTGACAGAATTTTGATTTTTTCCTCAACTGATTTGGCTAAAATATTTCCGGAAAATATGTTACTTTATATTTCTTGTACTCATCTAAAAAGCCTTTCAAGATATTAGATTTTAGGATCTGAAGAACTCAGTATGGGAAGAGAAAAACTAATGAAAAGTATCAGAGGGAGTGGTGATTTTGACGACAATATATATGGTGAAATATTGAGTAGGCTTCCGGTGAAATCACTCGTTAGGTTCAAATCTGTAAGCAAAGGTTGGCAATCGATGATTAGCAATGACAATTACTTTATCGATTTACATCTTTCGCGAACAAATACGCGTTCATCTTCATCTATATTCTTCGTGATAGTCCGCACAGCTGAAGAGAGGACTGTCGTTTCTATGGATCTATTAAATGATGTACCTTCAGTTATAAGATTTCCAATTCAGTTGACAAGACATGAAGGGATTCTCAAACCTGTTAATGGTTTGATCTGTTCCTATTATGAGGATTTCTATCTTGGCCGCACTGCTGTTTGCATAAGGAATTTCATGACCCGAGAAGAAACTCCATGGATTGAAGTACCAATGGAAAATACGAAAAAGAAGGTTTATTTTCAAACGATAGAGCATGGGTTCGGGTTCGACCTTACCACCAAGGAACACAAAGTGATATCCGTACGGCAAACAGAAATTAAAGCCTCAGGTTCAGGTAAAAGGTTTTGTTATATAGTTTGTAAGGTTATGAATGTAGGGAGGAAACGTTATAATGCATGGAGAATAATAGATGATTTCCCGGCCTATAAGATCCAAGGTGATGGAATTTTTGTTAATAGGTCTTTATACTGGCTGGGTAGAAGTAGTATTCCTACATCAAACTGTCAGAACAAGTCACCTACTAAATACATTGGTAGATTGTCCCAAGTCATTGTTGCGTTTGATGTTGCAAACGAACAATTTAGGTCAATACCAATTCCAAATTTCATCATGGATCAACCTGGCAGTTGGTATAGTTTTGAATCCCGAGTAGTTCATATATTAGAAGTGGATGAACATATAGCACTAATTGACCAATTAGAGAAAATCCAAATTGCCAAGTTGTGGATATTTGATGAAGATGGTAGTGGCCACCAGAAGATTGCTACTATTGGTAGTAGAGATGGCAATTGGATTGAAGAGACAATTTTGATGCCTTTCGGTCATTCAGAATTGTACTGTTACTTCTTTGAGTCCATTACGGGTACAAATAAGCTTGTGATACGAATGTCAATGGTTAATACAACCTTCTATACTCTTTATCTATACGACCGGGAAAATAAGACTTTTATGCAGGTTGAAATCAGTGGAATGCCGAGGAATATATGTGCTCCCTCCGACCTAGTGGCAAATTTTACCGAAAGTCTTTTACCAGTTCCGAAGAAGCGGAAACAACAGTGATAAGAGAACTACTCTCAGTCTCATAAGTTATGATTGAGGGGTTGGATGGTGAAGATGACGAGCAAAGTGAAAAGTGAAAAGAACTATGATGAATGGATGGATGATGATGCTAATCCACCCGCTGAGGTAAATCCTAAGCCGATATTGATGCCGACATTAAACTCTTTCAACACAAAAAGAGTACGCTGCTGCCCACTGTGGAGGAAGAAGCTCAGAAAATGTTGAAGCTGGCAGATATGATGATGGAAAATAATGAAAAGAAAGTTAGTAAAAGTAAAAGAAGTAGGCTACAACAATAATTGATGGTACTTGAAGAGTTGTAAGTCTTGTTATTCTTTGCGGCCACAACGCAATACTAAATGAAGTTTTTGTTGGAAATCAATTAGTAAAAATATGATTTTTAAGGTTTTAATAAAATTATAATTTATTATTTTCTTTTGTGAATGAAAAAACTTATTAGTCCCATATTGTGGGGTTTCCACTTTTTAGTTCTTTTAAAAAACTTATTAGTTCTTTTAAGATACTATATAAGCTTTTTAGTCCTTTTAAGATACTATATAAGCTTTTTAGTCCCACATCGAGGAGTTCCTCTTCTTAAGTTGTTTTGTTCCATTATATAAACAAATTCACTACTTTTGTAAAATCTATGGGAAAGGGGATTCTCTATTTTTAGAGAGACCCCAAGGGAAAATATTTTTATATTGTTTTCTTAAGCGTTCGCATTTTTTTCGTAGTTTTCCGGAGTTGCCAAGCTCAAGTTGAGCATCTACTACATATGCTAGTAGTAGGTGTATTAGGGTGTTTTATCCTGGAGATATCCATCCTGTGAGGGCTATAGCATCACTCTTGAGTGTAGCTGGGCGCTAATGTCTTAAGGTCAACGTGTTGAACACGTGACTCACTCTGTTTTTCAAAGTTTTTCCTTGTTGATCTTGTGGAGATATGGGAAGCTCGCTTGTTTCGTCAAATCCATCAGTTCCGTTACAAAGGAGCTAAGTATCAATAACTTTTTCTCATTTAATTTTTCTTTATTTTGATTATTGCACCCAACAATCTTAAGACATTATAAGTTTGTAATAATCATGGATGTTAATTGAATAATTGTGGAGTGAAAAAATAAAAATGAATTTTTGGTCATCTGTAGAGTTTCGAATTTATATCTCAACCTAAAAGGAATTTCGATGAACCCATTTTACACAACGTAGTAGACATCCTGATAGTTATCCAAGAAATATTTCAGAATTTTTGGAGTTGTAAAAGTATTTTTTTGATATTTTACAAAACAGAGAAATGTTCTTGAAAAATTCAGACGAGCAGAAATTTGTTGTTAACTAAAGTAGTTTTTGTGGGATAACCATGAGTTTTTTTTTTGATCAAGTAGGAATAATTTATTAGATCATAGAATATACAATGTGTCTACCAGAGGTAGAGAAAAAGAAAGAAAAAAAGATGAAATTACTGTACAGCAAAGAGAGCATCCCAATTTGAAACTGAATTGGCAAAATTAAGATGAACTCTAGACCCATTTGCAGCCGCCCATGAAAGGACCAAAGATTTAGCTTCATCACCCAGTGCATTATCAACCTTAAACATATAGTTCTTCTCAAAAGTTCTGCAGTTCCGTTCTTTCCACAAAGTCGAAACGACGGCAGCCGGAATGAGGTTCCAAATAGATCTTCCTTGAGATGATAACTGTGGATGAAACCAGCAATGAGCTAAATCTTTGAACGAATTTGGAAATACCAAAAACCAGTTTGAGTTAGGCATCAACATACACCAGACTTTATGAGCAATCTTACAATGCAAGAAGAGGTGGTCCTGTGATTCCTCATCATTTCCACAAAGAGCACATGAGTTATAAATATGGATTCCTTTTCAATCTAGAATATCTATTGTATTGAGCTTATTGTGAATTAAGCTCCACATTAGAAAACATATCTTAGGCGGAACCGCATGTGCCCAGATGAAAGCACTTGGGAAGTTATCCACTCCATCACCTACGATTAATTTGGAGTAAAGAGACTTAACTGTAAAGATGCCATTGCTATCATACAAACATCTTGTGTCTAACCTACCATCCAGAGTAGGAGGTGAGGGATCTATGACAACAAATAATTCATCTAGCCGAACAGCTTCATCATCGTTAAGTAAGCGTTTGAAATCAAATTTCCAGTTCCCACTGTCAGATACCATATCAGCTATTCTTGAAAATTTATTTCGTACTAGTTTAAAGATATTACGAAACTCATTAGCAAGAATGATACCACCTGTCCAACAGTCATACCAGAAAGAAACCTGCTTACCGAAATGAATGTTTATAGTTGAATTTGAACTGATAAATAAGCTAGTGCCAGCGATACTTTTCCAACACAAAATACCATATGTAGCTTTCACCTGTCCAGGCACCCAATGTGACTGATTGTCCCCGTGATTATCTGCAATTATTTTACGCCATAATTTTTTTTTTCAACCCCATATCTCCAACACCATTTACCTAGCATGCAGACATTCATGATTGATATATTAAGGACACCAAGTCCTCCTATATCTTTAGAAGCCATCACCGTCTCCCAGTTGATAAGGTGAGAAACCTTAGAACCAACATTATGTTCCCATAGGAAATTTCTGATTTTCTTCTCTAGTTGCTTAATAACAAAACTCGGTGCCTTGAATAATAAGAAGTAATGAAGTGGTAGTGAAGATAAAATACACTTTAGAAAAGCTAACTTTCCCCCTTTTGTTAATTTTCCCTGTCTAAAAAAAGATAACCTTGAATCAAACTCCCCAATAATTGGATCCCAAATAGATTTAGAATTAGATTTCTCACCAAGAGGCATCCCAAATATTTGAAAGGAATCTTGTCTGTTGCACACCCGAATTCATTCGCCCACCTACCCAAATTTGGTATATTACCCACCGCCACTATTCTTGTTTTCGTAGGATTAATTTTTAAGCCAGAGATGTATTCAAAACATTGAAATGCAGAGAATATATTATGAAGTTCCTCATTTTTATCATCAAGAAAAAATATTGTATCATCCGCATAATGTAGGTGACTAACCACCACACTTGCAGGTGAAACTGAGAAACCAAAGATCATATTAAGATGAGCAACCTTATCAAAATACCTGGAGAAGCCTTCCATCGTTGAAGAGTAATGATGAGAGAGGACACCCTTGCCTAACACCTCTACTACTTTTAAAGCAACCAAATGGTGAGCCATTAATGAGAACTGAGAAAGAGGCTGTAGAATAACAAAACCTCAACCACTTACGTAATTCTAGACTGAAACCCATTTTTACCAACACCGATTCAAGACTTCCAATTTATTCTATCAAAAGCTTTTTCAAGATCTATTTTGCAAATTATACCTGTTTTACCTACTCTGATTCTTGAATCAAAAAGTTCACTTGCAATTAGAATTCCGTCAACAATCTGTCTGCCTTCAATGTAAGCACTCTGAACCTGTGATATTAACTTAGACATAATCAATTTTAATCTTGAAGCTAAAACCTTTGCAATTATTTTATAGACGCTAGTCAGCAGACAAATAGGTCTACAATCTTTTACAGTCTCAATATGATCTTTCCTGGGTACCAAAGTAATAAAAGTGGAGTTGTGTCTAGTGTCAATATTACCTGAAGCACAAAATTCGTCAATAGAACTATGTATGCCTTTATGAACTTCCAACATTTTGAAAAAAATAATATAGGGTATCCTTCTGTCCCAGGAGATTTGTTATTTCCAAGTTCTGGAATAGCATTCCACACTTCATCTTCTGTAAAGTTTGTCTCCAGAATATTGGATTCAACTTCATTAATGCTATCAAAAACCATACCCTCTAAATCAGGTCTAATAATTTCGTATTCCGTAAATAACTCCTCATAATAACCCACCACGCACGTGATCTTTTAACTTGCTTCTATCATCAACCAACACATTACCAATGTACAACTGCCTTATTCTATTGTTCCTTCTTCTTGTCGTCGCCTGATTAATGAAAAATGAAGTATTTCTGTCTCCCTCTTGTAGCCATTTTGTGTTTGATTTGATCTTCCAAGTCGTTTCCTCCATTTGAGTTACTCTTTCGAATTCAGCTTTATGTCTGATCTTCTCTTGTATTTTTTCTTCACTAAAAACATTATCCTCATCAAGCCAATCAATATCCTGTATATCTGACAAGATACGGTTGAGCTTATTACTGACATGACCAAAAACATTCTTATTCCATTCCTTTAATTTCTCCTTCAGTTCCTTGATTTTCAACCATAAGATTGTACTTGGTGTACCTGCAAAACAAAAATACTGCCACCACTCTTCTAATAAATGTAGAAAACCATTCTCCAAAAACCACATTATTTCAAACCTAAAAGGGCTTGGACCCCAGGAAGGATCAGAAATATCTAATAATAACGGAATATGATCTGAAGTGGGTCTTGATTTTGCATTTTGGGAAACCAAAGGGTAGTGGGATTCAAATGAATGGGAAATAAGGAATCGATCTAGTCTGTACATGACCGGGTTTGCTTGACCATTCAACCAGGTGTATCTAGCTCCCTTCAAAGGTAAATCCAGAAGATCATGATGTAGTATGAATTTAGAAAATTGCTTCATACTCCTGGAAATTCTGTTACAATTCTTCTTCTCAGCACTAGTTTTCACGGTATTGAAGTCTCCACCTATACACCAAGGTAGTTCCCAGAAGCTACAAACATTTTCTAGCTCCACCCACAAATCAACTCTATCAATTTGATTGTTTGGACCATATACATTAGTAAGAACCCATTCAAAACCATCGGTTTTATTAATGCAAGAAACAGAAAAGGTGTAATCGCCAACTAGAGAGTCTGTTACCTCGACGAAGTCATTATCCCATAGGATACTCATTCCACCCGAACTTCCCATAGATTTTTGAAAGGTCCAACCAAATTTATTGTGCCCACAGATTTGCAAAACATCAAAACTAGTGTACTGCATCATCTTAGTCTCTTGAAGGATTATGATCGGATCTTTTGAAATTTGTATCATCTTCTTACAATAAGTCATCTCTTGTTAGAGTTTAAACCTCTAACGTTCCAAGAAAGGATTTGAAGACTCATTTATAAATATGTGATGCCCATAGAGTTGTAGCCCTTATGTTTTTTGGGGTAGAAGTTATAACTGTTGTAGAAGTAATACCAAGTCTTTTATATTGGTAGACAGTTTTTTTTGAGATGCAATCTGTAGTATGTACCTGACCAGAACAAGCGTCATCAATCACCTCAATATTTGTCGGCTCGAAACCCGGTGGAAATCTAGGTGAACCGGAGGATGTATACGAATTGGATTCTTCGTCTTCTAAATGAACAATGAAACAATCCTCTAGACCCAATAAAGTAAGTTCTCTTGATTTTGGCTCATGAATAGATATTTCTTGCATCTCTTCAAAGGGAGTAACATATTGCACAACAAAATCCTTGTAGATGGATTTTTTAACCGGAAGTTGAATGATAGGTTTTAAAATAGGTCTTGTTTTTTTTATTTTAGAGACTAGAAATTTCATAGAATGGTTTGGCATTGATGAGAATTTTATGCCCAGATTCCCACCCAAATTGAACAATATAGTTGCTTCTGTGATTACCCATTTAGGAATACTAAAATTCAACTTCCCGGGTCTCGAATAAGATATTGGACATGAAAGTTGATTAGATGCTAGTGTATGTTTTTTGAGAGCTGTTGGGGGTGAAAGGTTATGTTGAATAATTGCTGCAGCCAGTGGTAATGGGTATAAAGATGATATAGAGGTAGGTTTGAGTGTGAAAGTAGAGCTAACCGACATTGGGATAGGTTGAATGATTGATAATAATTTTTGTGGAATGGTTTCGGTTATTTTTCTGGTGGGTTTCGGTTTTTCTGGTGGGGATTCAACATAATCTTCGACAACCATCTAGTAAGAAGGGGAAACATCTATATCCATCGGACTTTCGAATTCATCTTGATCCGTATTCAACTTAGTTGATTTTTCCACCCATTGCTGACCGGGCCTTGATTGCTTAGTATTCTTCTTTTTCGATTTGTATTTTTTCCTTTTCCTGTTCTTATTGGTAGATCCATGATGAGCTTGTTTCCGTTGAGTGGAATTTAAAGAGTGTTGCTGTATGGGCAAATCATCCCCCATCGAATCATCAATTAACGAAAGTTTTTTGAAAGTTCCGGATATATTTCCTTTTCCCAATCTGTTTGTCTCCTCCTTACTTGATTAACGCATTGACTCATCCAAATTATTGGATTCCAAATTATCCGTTATCGGCAGTTCATGTTTCCGGTAACTGATCGGTGCTCCAGCAATGAAGATGTTCGCAGTGAAAACTTCTGAATCAGTGAGTAAATTGATCGCTCGTGGGATACGATTGATTCGTCCATAATTTCTAATCTTCATTCTAATGGCAGAGATGTCTTACAACCTCAGAGATGTTGGATCAATTACTAAAATTTCTCCACATACATTTCCTAAGGCATGCATTACTTTTGAAGACCAAAATTGATATGGAACGCCAAAGATTACGATATTGAAGTCTGTATCCTTGCTTGAATTAGTTATCCACGATTTGTTATCCCATTTGAACACAAACAAATCCACATTTTCAAAAGTGAATATGAATTCCAATTCTACCGTATAATTTATATGAATGATTGCCTGACAAGAATTTATAGGATAGAGGTTCAAAGAAAAGTTATGTTCAGGAAGAGATTGAAGAGCAGAACCAATTTTCTCCCATGAACTGACCCGGATTGGTGATGAAATCACAAAAGCATCCTTCCGTTTACCCAAAGGGTTATTTCTGTAAATTTTTTTTATGTTCAGGGTATCATAATTGTTCGTTGTGGAGATATAAATTGGAGCTGCAACACTGTCACAGACGAAGAGAGAGGTGGTTGGTGTATTTATGGAATTTTGGTTTAAATGGGTTGATCTTTTAGTTTGAAGAGGTTTGGATGATTCCGATGTCGACATTAGAACTTGGTCATAGGAAAGATTGATACTGTATTTAGATGTTTCTGTGTTCCTAGGTTTGTGATAAGACGTGGATATATCAATGACTTCGCCAAGTGCAGTTGCAAACGAAAACCAACCTTTGAAGAAATCACCGGAGGGAATGTAAAAGGAAGCCGAATTTATTTTTAGATTGGATTTAGATAACATTACGTATAAGTAAAACCCATTTTTATTGGATTTTTTATTCACAATAAACCTAATATTTTTTTCCTGAAATTTCCAAGTCTTCCTACCCACATCTCCGTTTTTAGCAGCTTCAAAGACTGCCCCATGTAGATTCTTAGCTAGAGTTGAGGGAAAAACACCATTAGTTGAACCATTATGAAAGAATTTAGTTAAGGTGATGGGTGATGAAGGAATGTTTTTTTCAATGAAAACCTGAAGTACTTTCGATAAAATTGAAGAAATCTATTTTCTAAAGGCATGATTTGAATCGATGTAAGGGATCTAATGATTAACTAAAGGTTCTATCGGATCTAAAGATGTCTAAAGGATCTAGAGATTAGTGATCTGAAACAATGCAGAGAATGAAGAATGGAAGAGAGAGACATCATAGAAAATCATTTTACATGGTGATGTTGTTTTCATGATAGGTCCAATAATTGAATCCTTTAGTCTACAAAATCACGGTCTTCTTCGGTTTTCTAATTTTCATGATAGGTCCACTAATTGATTACTTTATTTTTTTTATGTTGTTTTCATGAACCATGAGTTTTTTGAAACGGTAATTCAAACGAAGTTTGTAAATATAGATGTTATCTTCGAAACTCATATTTTACTTTCCGATTTGAAATTGTGGTTTGTGAATAAAGGTGTCATCTCCAAGGGACATGGATAATAGGCGCATGTGGTTGGAAACAAATCTACCAAAGCTGGAAAAGGTGAGAACATCGAACGCAACTCTAAGCGTGGTCTTCATAAGAAAGGTATGTTTCGTAAACCTGAATCTAGCATAACTTTAATTAAGGGTAATTTTTTATGTTTGTAAATTCCTGGCCATAGGGAAGTAACTTGTAGACACCGTAAAAACCTTAATACGTAGAAAGTTAATGCTAATTTAGTTGAAACAAACTAGAATGAGTTCAGTAGAATGATGTCGAAAGTTATTTTAATAACCAATGTGAGAGATTGGTGGGTGGACTTTGGAGCCACTAAGCATGTTTGTTGAAACAGAGACCTGTTCACCTCCTATTAGAGGATAGGGGATGTTGAGAAACTATATATGAGTAACTCATCTGCGACAGAGGTTGCATAAAAGGAAAAGGTCGAGCAGAAGCTCATATCTGTAATATTCTCACATTGAATGAAGTTTTCATGTTCCGGGCATGTGCAAGAATCTTGAATCTAGTTCTGTTTTAGATGGTAAAGATTTAAGATATTAATTAAAAATGGAAAACTTGTTATAACAAAGGGCAGTGATTTTTTAGGAAAGAGGTATATGACTTTGGGTCTATATAAGCTTAACAGGAAAACTGATGAAGCGAACATAATTGATTCTTAGAAATTACTTAGTGTGATTGAACGTTTTTCATGGTAGACCTGGAACCGCAAACCTATAAGTCAATGCATAAACTGTCTAGCATAGGCTCCGTACCCAAATTTAGTTTGGATTTTGAACACAAAAGTGAAATCTGTGTAGAATCACGATATGCTATAAAACCTTTGAGCACAAATGTTAAAGTAATTCTAAGCCCTTATAATTAATTCAGTTAGGCCTAGTTGACATGAGTTCAACCCAAAACTAAGGTGGTAAATGTGGTTTATAACTTGCTGTTGATGGTGGTTTTTAGCTTAGGGTCAAAATCGCAAAACACTAAACCCTAGCAGATAGTGATTTCACGACATTTAAAGTAACAAGCATTTACTGAAAAGCCTTTAATGTGTCTCTAAATAATTACCGGGTTACCTTTTTCAAATTAGGGTTACAACAGGCAAAACCCTAATTCCCACGTGTGCCAATGCCAAATCATGCCAGCCATACCAACCGCGGCAAAGCATGCCAACCATGTTAGCCGCCCCTCTGTGCCAATGGAAAATCATTCCAGCCACACCAAACGAGCCAAATCATTCCAACCATGCTAGCCGCACCTCTGTGCCAATAGCAAATCATGCCAGCCACACCAACCGTGCTAAAGCATGCCAACCATGCTAGCCGCACCTCTGTGCCAATGGAAAATAATGCCAGCCACACCAACCGCGCCAAAGCATGTCAACCATGCTAGCCGCACCTCTATGCTAATAAAAAATCATGCCAGCCACACCAACCGCTCCAAAGAATTCCAACCATGCTAGCCGCACCTCTATGCCAATGGAAAATCATGCCAGCCACACCAACCGCGCCAAAGCATCCCAACCATGCTAGACGCACCTCTGTGCCAATGGAAAATTATGTAATCCACACCAACCGCGCTAAAGCATGCTAACCATGCTAGCCGCACCTCTGTGCCAATGGAAAATCATGCCATCCACACAAACCACGCCAAAGCATGCCAACCATGCTATCCGCACCTCTATGCCAATGGAAAATCATGCCAGCCACACCAAACGCGCTAAAGTATGCCAACCATGCTAGACGCACCTCCGTGCAAATGGCTAATCATGCTAGCCACACCAACCGTGCCATGACATATATATCTCTCCATGGCCCATTATTCCGTGCCACCATGATGGCCTTCCCCTCGCGGCTTCCAAAGTGAAGGCGTGCAACAATCAACGGTTTCCCTTCAATCCCAGGAGCAAATCCTGGACGCCAAAAGTCACCTCACGACTTTGGCCCAAAACCCTATCTTGGTCACGCACCTAGCCAAGCTAGCCGCGCCATGCCAAATATGTCTCTCCATGGCCCATCATACCGCGTCACCATACTGGACTTCCCCTCACGTCTACCAAAGTGAAGGCATGAAAAAAATCAATGATTGCCCTTCAATCACAGGAGAAAATTATGGCCGTCTAAAGTCACCTCACGACTTTTGGCCCAAAACCATAGCTTGGTCACGCACATAGCCAAAGCTATCCATGCCATACACTCTTGGAAAACCCTTGGCCCCGCGTGCCAAGCCAAACCGCACCTAGACCAAGCTAGCCGCGCCATGCCAAATACATTGTGCCTTGGCCCTATCTATGCTAGTCACACCATGCCTAGACAAACGTCCTTGCCTTGGCCCTAGCCATGCCATACGCCCATGGAAAACCCTTTGCCCCACGCTCCAAGCCAAACCGCACCTAGCCCAAGCTAGCCGCGCCATGCCAAACGCACTCTGCCTTGACCCTAGCTATGCTAGTCACACCATGCCAAGCCAAACGCCCTTGCCTTGGCCCTAGCCATGCCATACGCCCATGGAAAACCCTTTTCCCCAGATGCCAAGACAAAATTGCACCTAGCCAAAGCTAGCCACGCCCCAGGTGAACCATTGGCCCCACACGCCAAGTCTAAACAACACCCTAGCTGCACCACCCTATTGGCCTTCCCTACGCGGCCACCAAAATGAAGGCATGCGACAATCAATGGTTTCCCTTCAATCCCAGGAGAGAATCCTTGCCATCCAAGTTTACCAGATGACAAATGGTAACCTTTGTCCTGAAATCCTAAGTTTGGCCATGCCAACGGCATGCCAACTTAGCCGCACCACCATGCTGGCTCTCACTACGCGGCTACCACAACAAAGGCGTGCAATGATTAATGGTTGCCCCTCCTCTCAATATGCAAAATCTTAACCGTCGAAGGTCACTAGGCTAACAAGTTTCCCGACCTTGAATTTCCAAGCCATAACAACATGTTTTCCAAAAACATTCGAGACATCAACACAAACTGGGGGATGCTCATTAGGGAATTGGTATTCTATAGCGTGCGGAATACACAAATGCCCGTTTCAAGATAGTACAATAAGAATAAGACGGTTAGTAAATGCAAGAAGCAACGGTAAAACGCTCTTTCATTATGGGACATCAATTCCATCAAATCCCATCAATACCAGGCGTTACCACCTCTTCCCATTTAACTCATCCGTTTTCTTTTCTTATGAGGCCAGAGTACGTTTCTTTTCTTGACTTGTATAAATAGGCTTACCTATTTCCACCAGAACACAAGTTCTTGGTCCGAGAAAAACACCACACTCAGAAAGGAAACTCTTGTTAGCTTTCTCAAAGCTCTCACCTTATGATACAAGTCAAGTAATACTCTTTCAGAATTATTCTGGTCTCAACACTCTCTTCGCTTCCCTCCCAAAACCAACCCTTCTCCTCCACTTTGTGATCGAAGCAAGTATGGAACGGCAATTTCTTGGTTTAAGCCGGACTTGTACATATTGGTATCTCGAATCTAAAGTACTCCCTTGCAGTACATTGTTTAGGGTTTAAATTGTTTCTCACCTTCACACCCTCAATTACCGAAATCAGCAGAAACTATTTTCACCTATAAACACTTGCGTAGATGATTGTACAAGATATTATCTTGTATACTTTCTTAGGGATAAGGATGATTCCTTAGAAGCCTTAAGATGTATAAAATTGAAGTTGAAAACCAATTAGAAGACTTGAACATAAAAATCGTATCCTTAAGGAGATGATAATTTATATGTTGGTTAGTTCAGGATTACCGCCAACTTGTGGGAGGTAGTCGTCCTTTAGTTTTGTTATATCCTAATTAGATTAATATTTAAAGGATCTAATAAAACTCCATATAATTATGGAAAGATAGACAACCTTCTTATGCATACGTCAAAATATGGGGGTGTTTAGATAAGATATCTTGAGTATCCTAGTGCATAGTTTTTGGTTGTGAGTTATGTTATTTCTGACATTTCTGTGAATAATTTTATGGAGTCTAGGGATGTTGAGTTCTTTGAACATATTTATTTTGAAACCTTTCTCTTCTTAGGATGTGTTGTTGATCCCCTAGATGTCTTTTAACTAGTCAGAATATACCTTCGAAAGCAAATGAAGTAGCGTTGATCCTAGGAGAAGTAAAAGGATTAGAACTGAGACTTCTTAGAGACCTGAATTCATAATATTCCTAGCTTAGTCTGACTTCCAGACTTATAAAGAAGCCTTAACATCTACTGAAACCCCATTCTGGTAAGAATATTTATTTAGTGAAATGGACTCAGTCCGTCATAACCAGAGTTGAGAGCTTATTAATTTACCTCTAGGGAGTAAGACCATATGATGTAAATGAGTCTTTAAGAGGAAACGTAAGGTAGATGGAACTGTGGAAAAATATGAGGCTACACTAGTGGAAAATGGAAGTTAAACCACTGTCAGGACAAGAAGTAATATCACTAAAAACGACTGTGTCCATCAGTTGTAATTTTGAAGTGATTTTTTCCAAAATGACTATTCCTGGCAAAGGTTGAATTCATTAAGAAAACCACTGCCTTTAACAGTATGGCGACAAGCACTGATAGACACAGTCGTTTTATTGAAGATATTTTATAAAAAAAAATTATATTGATTATTGATTCAACTGAATCAAAAAATAAAAGCTAAATCACAATTAAATTAATCATGACAAACTGAATTTAACAAAATTAAATTGATAATAACTTTAGAACTCAATTTGTATTGAAAAGTGTATTCAGTTAAGAATTAAATACTGCAAGTTCCAAGTCTCAAAATATTCTAACAATAAGTTGGAAAACCTTAACCTATATTCATATAATTACGAGCTTAAGATAAAAAAAAATTGGCTCAACTCAACAGCAAGGTTCTACCATCAGTTAATCATTGAGAATCTTGTTCCGATAGACAAGGTGCTCATACCAAGTTTAAAGCTTTGCAGCTATTCACCATGAGCTTTTTAGCTTCTCTTGTAGCAAGCTTTGGCTGCTGTAATTGTGGTTAATATTCAACGGATATAGTTCTCCACACCTTCAAGTTCATTCTACATAGCATTATAATGCTTTGCATCAATTCTTTTCGAGCTCAAATGCGTAGGTTTACATATAAATATTATGTAAAGGATTGAAAACAAAGGGAAACGAAAACTTATCTTTGAATTAGTGATTTTTCAAAGATAATGACGACTTTGCAACATCCTTTTTGCTCACTGCAACTACTTTCCATTCAGAGTTCGGATATTGTTCAACTCCAACACTGAAACAAAAAGGAAGTTTAAATGATAAGATATGATATCTTTTAGGTAGATCAAATAACACCACAATGCCATATGGTACACTGGCTAGGAACTACTTCAGAATAACAATGCAAATCTGGTAAATCATTTGCCAACAATTACACATTTAAACTAAAAAGGCATTATGAAAAACCAGTTGGCGTGTTGAAAGATTTTAATTGTGTTGCTTAGTTTCGATAAGAAGTTGTCAACCTGCATTCTTATACAAGAAAGAATCACCACATTCCCCCGTTTTTGGTTAACGAACACGATAAAAAAGACGTGAAGAAATTTAAATATTTATAGAACTGATAAACTACCTGTTCTTTAATATCAGTGTATTTCTTCTTACTTCAAACCTCTCTTAAACCTTCACATGAAGTGACAAATTAAATTTCAAGCCTTTCTGTACCAAATCGACCTGCTTTGCCAAACCAGCAAAAAGAAAGAGATACTACTTAGTTTAACTGAACTAATGCAGTACTACAATGTCATAGAAACCAAATTTCAGTAGTAGAGCAAGATCGTACTCTATTGTTAAAACTCAACCACAAAATTTGAACCATTATTTTAAAATAAATTACAGTAGCGTTTATGGGAGAAAATCGCCTCTGTCGAATTTGGTAAATTCGATAGTGGAGAGACTGGTTTAAACCCTTAAACAAATATGCTGCACGTGAGCACTTTTGATTCGAAATATCAATTTGTACAACTTTGGCCTAAACCAAGAAGATGGCCGTTCCATATTTGCTTCGGTAACAAAGTGGAGGAGAAAGGTTGATTTGGGGAGGATAACGAAGAAGGGTGATGAGACCAGAGAGTTATGGCTAGGCAGAATCTCGACTTGTATTAGAAGTGTAGAAGCTTGCGGAATCTTGCTAATGATGGAAGCTTTTAAGAGAGCTTGCAAAGTTGCTATCTGATAGTATTGTATTTTTTCTGACCAAGACTTGTGTCTTTTGGCAGAATACTTGAAACCTATTTGTACAAGTGAGTTTGAACGTACCCTGACCTCATTAAGAAATTTAGTAAATGTGCCAATTAAAACATAGGAGGTGGAAACCGTTGGCTTTATGGTGAAAAACGTTTTCACCATAAATTTCCTTATTTAATTGACCATATTCATTACTTGCTCGCCTTGCCTTATTGCGAGCGTAGTGTACGCTGCACGATGTGACTGCCAAACCAAAACCCCAAGAAAGCATCCCCCAGTTTGTGTTGATGTCTCGAGAGTGGGCGCAAGTGGCAATGGAAAGTTGTTAGTGAAGCATTGCGGCATGTGCCAATGGCATGTGCGGGATATCTTGACCGCAAGTTATACTTTGAGCGCGGATGGAAATGCCAATGTCGCTTGGTGGAGCATTTGACATGTGCCAATGGCATGTGCGGAATGCCTTGGCCGCAAGTTACACTTTAAGTGTGGATGACAATTCCAAAGTCACTAGTGGAACATGTGTGGCATGTGCCAATGGCATGTGCGGAATGCATTGGAAATTGGCTAGCAGGTTGGGGATGAAAGTGGCTAGTGGTAACGTGTTGGCATGTGACAATAGCGCGCACGGCCACCTTAGCCAAGTCGCGGGCGCTACAATTGGGTAGTGGCTTGGAATAGAAAGTGGCTAGTGGTAACGTGTTGGCATGTGCCAACGGCACGCACGGCCACCTTGGCCATGTCACGGGCGCTACAGTTGGGTAGCGTCTTGGAATAAAAAGTGGCTAATGGTAACGTGTTGGCATATGCCAATGGCACGCACGGCCACCTTGGCCAAGTCGTGGGCGATACAAATGGGTAGCGGCTTAGAATAGAAAGTGGCTAGTGGTAACGTGTTGTCATGTGACAATGGCACTCACATCCACCTAGGCCAAGTTGCGGGCGCTACAACTGGGTAGCGGCTTAGAATAGAAAGTGACTATTGGTAACGTGTTAGCATGTTCCAATGGCACGCACGACCACCTAGGCCAAGTTGCAGGCGCTACAACTGGGTAGCGGCTTAGAATAGAAAGTGGCTAGTGGTAACGTGTTGGCATGTGCCAATGGCACGCACGGCCACCTAGGCTAAGTTACGGGCGCTACAACTGGATAGCGGCTTAGAATAGAAAGTAGCTAGTGGTAACGTGGTTGCATGTGACAATGGCACGCACGCCCAGCTAGGCCAAGTTGCGGGCGCTACAACTGGGTAGCGTCTTAGAATAGAAAGTGGCTAGTGGTAACGTGTTGGCAAGTTCCAATGGCACGCACGACCACCTTAGCCAAGTTGCGGGCGCTACAGCTGGGTAGCGGCTTAGAATAGAAAGTGGATAGTGGTAACGTGTTGGCATGTGCCAATGGCATGCATGGCCACCTAGGCCAAGTTGCGGGCGCTACAACTGGGTAGCGGCTTAGAATAGAAAGTGGCTAGTGGTAACGTGTTGGCATGTGCCAATGGAAAGCACGGCTACTTAGGCCATGTTGCGGATGCTACAACTGGGTAGCGGCTTAGAATAGAAAGTGGATAATGGTAATGTGTTGGCATGTGCCAACGGCACGCACCACCACCTAGGCCAAGTTGCGGGCGCTACA